>CAMXCT020001758.1:0-133702 GCA_947184155.2 Cladocopium goreaui | reverse complement strand
CCAATAGGACAGAGAAGGGATGCCACTTCGAAAATCACGAGGACATCCAATGTTGTCGCTATCACAAGTGAAACACGAAGAAAGATGGCTGACCTTAGACGCCCTGCAAAGCCATGTGAGGTTTATATAGCCAGGTTCATATAATTCATATGGATATGGGTCAAAACCTATTGTTACCATATTTGGGGGAACCATTCATATTAACCAAGTATGAAAAAAAAGGTACCATCCGGGTACTTTTTTGGGGTATTGACCCATAACCATATGAAATAACTCCCATCTCAACATGACTCAGTCCGCCACTTGCCATGGATCCTTGTGCTGTTGTCTAAGACCTTCGGCCGGGGGTGAACTCAGCCGGCCGGAACATCGAAGGGTTGGAAGGTGCGCTTCGCATCCATTGATGGCAGACTCCCGAGAAATTCTGTTACGAAGCTTTGCAAATATCTCTGTTTAATTCCCAACAGCAGGGCCTGTTGGGTTTCAATCTCTAGGGCTGGGGCTGGCTCGCGGGGACTTGCAGCCTTCAAAATCCGGAATGGAACCCTGGAACCCTGGAACCCTGGAACCCTGGAACCCTGGAACTGGAACCCTGAAACCTTGGAACCCCGGAACCCTGGAACCCTGGAACCCTGGAACCCTGAAACCTTGGAACCCCGGAACCCTGGAACCCTGGAACCCTGGAACCCCGGAACCCTGGAACCCTGAAATCCTGGAACCTTGGAACCCTGCGACCGTGGAACCCTGAAACCTTGGAACCTTGGCACCCTGGAACCCTCAAGGATTCTGGAACCCTGCAACCCGCACACCTGCACCCTGCTGTGCCCTGGTACCCTGGAACCTTGGAACCCTGAAACCTTGGAACCCCGGAACCCTGGAACCCTGGAACCCCGGAACCCTGGAACCCTGAAACCCTGGAACCTTGGAACCCTGCGACCGTGGAACCCTGAAACCTTGGAACCTTGGCACCCAGGAACCCTCAAGGATTCTGGAACCCTGCTACCTTGGAACCCTGCAACCCTGCACACCTGGCACCCTGCTGGGATCCTGGAACCCTGAAACCCTGGAACCCTTGGAACCCTTGGAACCCTGGAAACCTTGGAACCCTGAAACCGTGGGACCCTGGAACCTGGGAACCCTTGAAACCCTAAAACTTCCAAACCCTAAACTCTATGCGCGCTGCGCGCGCTGCATGCAATAAAGTAAACCCTAAAACTTCCAAACCCTAAACCCTAATGCGCGGTGCGCGCGCTGTGTCCCAGAGAAGTAAACCCTAAAATTTCCAAACCCTAAACCATCGTGTTATGCAACTTCCAAACCCTAAAGTTTAACCCGCGGTGTGCGCGCTGCATGCAATAAAATAAACCCTAAAACTTCCAAACCCTAAACCCTAATGCGTGCTGTGCGCGCTGCGTGCCAGAGATAAACCCTAAAACCTTCAAACCCTAAACACTAGTGCGCGCTGCGCGCGCTTTGTGCAATAGAAATAAACCCTAAAATCTTCAAACTTGAAACTCTCGTGTCATAGAGGTAAACCCTAAAATTTCCAAACCCTAAACCCTAAACCCTAACGCGCGCTGCGCGCGCTGTGTGCCATAGAAGTACCCCTTAAAATCTCCAAACCCTAAACCATCGTGTCATGGAGGTTAACCCTAAAACTTCGAAACCCTAAAGTTCAACCCACGCTGTGCACGCTGCATGCAGTAAAATAAACTATAAAACTTCCAAACCCTAAACCCTAATGCGCGCTGCGCGCACTGCGTGCCACACACATAAACCCTAAAACTTTCAAACTTTAAACCGTAACGCGTACTGCGCGCACAGCCTGCCATAGAGGTAAACGGTTAAACTTTCAAACGCTGCGTGCCATAGAGGCAAAGCCTAAAACTTTCAAACGCTAAACCGTAAAGCAGGCTGCGCGCGCTGCGTGCCATAGAGTGCTCCTCAAAAGTGATTACATGTCATACTTTAGTGGCATCCTCCAAATCATTAGTCAGCCTTTGTTAATCCAGGGCCCATTTTACACATGTCATCTTCTTGGTCGTGGCGCCATTTCAGGATCACACTGATGACCTAAGCTTTGGCCTTAACTATTATGCAGGCAAGCGACATCAGCACGCTATGGTATTGGAAGACACAGGGTTCGTAGACCAGCCAAAAAATCGATTTTCCACACTGAACAATTGGATTTAACACATTTAAAATAGGAGCTCCGCCTGATTCAGATTTCATCACTTTAAAGGTACCCATGCCTGACTAGCCTTCATGACTTAAAGCGTAACCACACCCGACTTAAGGGAACCATGCCTGACTAGCCTTCATAATTAAGAGGTACCCACCCACGCCTGACTTAACAGAACCCATGCCTGACTAGCCTTCATAATTAAAAGGTGCCCATGCCCCTGAATTCAGGGAACCATGCCTGACTAGCCTTCACAATTAAAAGGTACCCACTGGAACCATGCCTGACTAGCCTTAATGACTTAAAAGGTAACTACCCCTGACTTAATACCTGATTTACTGGTTTTGCCTGATTTTGGAAAAACGCAGGGCCGGAATTTGCAGGGCGCGGGCCGGAATTTGCCGGGCCCGGGCCGCAATTTGCCGGGCTGGGATTTTGGGGTCGTGCCTAAATAGGATTTTTGCAAAAATCGTGCATGACTGAAGGGAACCATGCCTGACTAAACATCATACCAATCATCCCAAAAGAATCCAATAATTCCAGCAAGTGATGCCTGACCAATCCCTGCGTCATAATAAACCGTCTGCCCCTCCCCACCCAATAATGAACACACGGAATAGTTTTTTGTATTTAGTGGGTATTTAGTATGAGGGTGCGAAACTTCCCCCTTGGTTAAACAAATCTAAATTGGAAAACATTTTTTAAATAACATCTAACTAAAATATTGCCAAAATTGGATTCCGAAGCTTCCCCCTGACATTAAATTGAAAACATTCGTTTAAAAAAATGAACTTTATATTTCAAAACCGATTGAATTCCTATTCAAAATCTAACTCAAATCTTGCCAAATTGGATTTCGAAGCTTCCCCTTATATTAAATTGAAAACCTTACTAATCCCCACCTCCTTTTACTAAACGTACCCTAAATACTAAAATATTACATTGATTCCTTTTACTAGGGTCCGCGTTAAATTTTGGGAAATTTCAGGCTGGCCAGTTTGACTTTTAATTGATACCTTTTCAAAAACAAATTAAACATGAAGGTCCCATTTCAGGATTTCACCACCAAAAAATAAAAACTAGTCAGCCCCGGTGATTTTTTAAACTAGGGTCTCTTAAGGTCGAAAAAATAAGTATTTTATATTACAACGTTTATATAATATTTGGGGAAAACTTCGAAATCCACTTTTTGGCATTTCCTGGCAATATTTTTGCTGGATGTCAAAAGGAAATCTAATCGATTCTTGAAATCGAAAAAACATAGTTTTTTGATTAGTGTTTTTAATTTAATCTTAGGGGAAAACTTCGAAATCCAATTTTTAGCAATATCTTAATTATATGTTAAACAGAAAACTAATCGATTTTGAAACAGTTTTTTTTTTAAAATATATTAGGGCTGGTAATTTAATATTAGAGGAAACATTTCGAAATCCGGTTTTTGTTTTTATTTTTTTTACTACAATTTAAAAAAGGAAATCGAATCGATTTCAAAAAAGAAAAAATAGTATTTTATATTAGGGTTTTTTAATGTAATATTAGGGGAAAACTTCAAAATCCAATTTTTGACCATATTCTAATTAGATTTCAAAAGGAAATCTAATGAATTTTGATATAGAAAAAATAGTCTTTGATATGAGGGTTTAATATGAGGGGAAAGCTTCGAAAACGAATTTCTGGCAATATCTTAATTTGAATTTACAAGGAAATCTAATCGGTTCTGAAATAGAACAAATTTAGTTTTTTATATTGGAATTCTTCATGCAAGATTAGGGGAAGCATCGAAATCCAATTTTTGAACATATTTTAATAATTGGATTTTAATTTGATATTAGGGGAAAGCTTCAAAATCTTTTTTTTTCAATAGATTTCAAAAGGAAATCTAATCGATTTTGAAACAGGAAAAAAAACAAAATGATATTAGGGTTTAATATAAGGGAAAAGCTTCGACATCCAATTTTTTGGCCATATTTTATTTAATTTTTAAAAGGAAATCTAATCGATTTCGAAATAGAAAAACATACATAGTTTTTTTTTTTAATGTTGGGGGTTTTTATTTGATATTAAGCTTCGGAATCCACTTGTTTGCCATATTTTAATTGGATTTAAAAAGAAAGAAATCTGATCGATTTTGAAATAGAAATATGTGTATATATATATATGTGTGTGTGTGTTTTTTTATCAGTATTAGGGGGAAGCTTCGTACCCTAATACTAAAGACCCCCCCCAATACTAAAAACTCCTCCAGGTGTTTGTTATTTGGGTGGGTGGGTGAAGGGGCGACTGTTTAGCAACAGGGGGAAGGGATTAAACCGTTTTTTGTTTCTAATTTCAAAATCCATGAAAATAATCTTTAAATAGAATACTGCCAAGAATAGGATTTCGAAGCTTTCGCCTAGTATCAAATAAAACACCAACACCTGAATTAAAAAAACTAAAATTGACGATTTTAAAGGACGGACCCCAATAAAAGACACCCCGGTGTTGACTAGTTTTTTATTCTTTGGGGGTGAAACCCTCACATGGTACCTTCATTTTTAAAATTGTTTCCTCAAGGGGATCAATTAAAAATCAGATTAACCAATTTGACATTTCCCAAAATTGGAAATCGCACCTAGTTTTTGTCATTTGGGGGTATTTTTCGTAATAGGGAGAAAGGATTAGCAAAAAGAATGCCTGATCAAAATGATGCTGATTCTGTGTGTTACAATCTTTTTGCCCACTACAGTGTCTACAGGGTTACAAGGGATGCCGTGCCAGCTAGAGTCCCAAGTCCATTCAACCAACACCCTAATCGATGAAGTTGGACTTGTTGAAATGGAAGTGGGACTGGACCAGTTGACATGGGGCGATGCTGACCTTCAACGGGAGCTTCGGCGCCTGAAGGACAACAGTTTGAAAATTCCGAACCTGAAATATATTTTCAAAATTGCCTTACTAAGAGTGATCCCCACCCTGACACACTATTCTGACATAGTTTCTGACATATCATCTGGACGTATATGTGGCATATATGTTCTGACATACTATCTTACATTCTTTTCTGAGATTCTATTTGACATTCTTTCTGGCATCCTATCTGGCATCTATTCTGACATACTTTCTGGAATATATACTATATTGTGATCCTGCCTTGCCATGAGTTTGGGCTGGGAGTGCTTTTATTTGCGTGGATCAATTATCCACCAAATGTTGGTTTCACATGTTTGCACCCAATGATTGCCATTACCATTGATACCCCAAAATGGCCAGGTCCTGAATTTGAGAGTAGGTCCTGAAAAGTTTTCTGGGTACTGAAAAAACAGGACTTTGGCACAGGGTCTGAAAAAAGACGTAGGTGGAAGATTCAGGTATGCTGTTGGGTTGCAAAGCTGGGTTAATTAGTACCCTCTGGTAATTTACCATAGCCATTTATAGTTGATTTACTCATTCAAAATGGTCATTTTCTATAGTTATGTTAGTTGACCAGAGGGTAATCTCTGGAACCGTTTTGTATTTACATCAATTTTTTAGCTGGTAGTCGGCTTGATGTTCATGCATTCATATCATTGACGCATCCCCACCTCATTCTGTTCTGCTAGTTTGGAAATCGGAAAAGTATGCACCATAAATGCTATCTGTATTAAATATCTGTATGTGTATATATATATATATATAGTAAGGATCCAGCAGATAGAATATTAAAAAAGATATGGTCAAGAGATAGAATACGGATTTCGCTTTGCAGGTGGGAATCAAGAGATAGAATACGGAATGTATAAATTTAAGAAAATCATCAAAATTATGAACATATCCTATGCAAATACATTGTTTTTTATATGATAAAACTCGAGAAAACTCTTCAAACTTAATATATATATATATATTGAGAAAACTAAGCAAACATATCATTATATCATATGTATAAACATTTTTTGAAAAAAATTAAAGAAACTCTTCAAACTTGAAATATACATATATAAAAATAATTTTCTAAGAAACTAATCAAAAATATCAATATATTATACGTAGATATATCGTTTTTAGTAGAAAAACCCAATGAATTTATTCAATTTTTGAAATATATATATATACATATATATGTATATATAATATGTTATATATATATATGGAATTAATATAAAGTTAAGAAACTATTCAAATTGAGTTGAGCATCACATGAAACACAACAACCAGACTCCAATCAGTGATGGTAGCCAGCAGAGCTGGCACACCATCAAACACACTCATACTGTAACATAAGATTAGTTTGTGTGGGGATGATCCACTGGAATATTCTATCTGTTGATTTTGGACCCTTTTTTAATTGCCTTTTGAACAGAATTCACATATGACCCAGATCAACAAACCCAGATCAACAATCATCCTTTTTTTTCACTGCATGTCGCGCACATCTCGATACTTTCTGCGGTCATCCTTGTTCTCCTTGGTCTTCTTCTGATCCTTCTTCTTCTGATCATTCTTTTTCTGATTCTTGTCCTTCTTGTCCTTTTTGACCTTTTTGTCCTTCTTCTGAACCTTTTGTTTCACATTGTCAGGTGATTTCGGAACGTCAATCACAACCATCTCAGTTGCCGTCCCATTGCCGTTGTCAGCAGGAGGAATCATCACCATGTCCTTTGCCGTCTCATTGCCGTTGTCAGCATGATGAGTTATAACCATGTCCTTTGCCGTCTCTTTGCCGTTGTCAGCAGGAGATGTAGGGCTACCTTTGATCAACCGGTCCAAGTCTGTAATGGTTTCGTTGGAATCTCCTGCAAGATATGAACGGTAGCATAGTGAGAACTAAATGCTTCAATTTGACAATTGATATATATATATATATATCACATAAACAGAAACACAAACACATACATAAATGTAAATATATATATATAAATACAACTCACCATAAGCATATGTACATGTGTTTGAATCAGTATGTTCTGGTTACGTTTTGAACTCTAACTTGTATGTTTTTTCAATCATTCCGCAACAATGTGTCTGTGCCTCCTACATGGAAAAGAAATAATCAATGATTGGAAGCAATGGTTAAGATTTCAATATATATATATATGAAAATATACATACTTCCATGTTGAAACTAAAATTACATATATATATATATTGATTCATGGCTTTCATACAACTAGATACTAGCACATTCACATATAAGTATATATAGAAACAAAATTCACCAACTGTGTCCTGGAAAGTCAGCTGTCTCCTCTTTGAAACCAATGGGAGCATCTTCATCCATGTCTCCTGCATGGAATGCAGAACAACTCTGAAGCTATGAACTGCAGGTAGAAACCGAATAATTAACTTATCATATATATATATATATATATACATACATAAACAATACAGTCCTAGCTTTGGTTCAATGTCGCCTGTATGGTTGACTTTCATTTGACTATATGCTAATACATACACATATATCATATACGTATTTGTAGAAACAAAATTCACCAACTGTGTCCTGGAAAGTCAGCTGTCTCGACTTTGAAACCAGGTGGAGCCGGCGTCTCATCTTCCTCCATGTCTCCTGCAGGGAATGTACAACATCTCTGAAGCTGTGAACTATAAGTAGAAACTAAATAGTTTCAACTTATCATCCACATTTTTTTACATATACAAATAAACAATACAGTCCTTGCTCCGATTCAGCCTCGCTTGTAAGCACATATGGCTCGTCGTCGTTGTCATTTGTATTGACAGTTGCTTCTGCATCGTGTTTTGTAGTGCCATGGTCTTCAACTTTTGTAGTGTCATTGTCCCCACCTTTTGTAGCCTCATCATGGTTTGTAGTGTCATTGCCTTCGACTTTTATAGCCTTATCATGGTTTGTAGTGCCATTGTCTTCAACTTTTGTAGTCTGCTGTGTTCCTGCAGGGAATCCATATATTCTATTGTCAATGTTTCTATTCAAGAATCATGGAAAAACACATCTCAATAAGTCTATATATATACACACAAATGAGTCTGTATACATACATACATACATACATACATACATACATACATATATATATATATCGTTTGGTCCTGATGAACTAGCTGATGTCACACGATCATCTGGAGATGCACTGCCAGGATGTTGCACAGGTTCTTTTGCTGTGGCGCTAGCTCCTGCAGGGGGTTGCACTAGTTATGGGTGCACACATTGTCTATATGTATGTATGTATGTATGTATGTATGTATGTATATATATATATATATACGTACGTATGTATGCATGCATGCATGCATGCATGCATGTATGCTTGCATGCATGTATGTATGTATGTATGTATGTATGAAATAATTTTGTCAAACCAAATTCATCATGCACATGCCCATGAAGATACACAATGGAATAAGATATTGAAAAATAACCATAATGGTTTTGTCAGCATGTCCTTCTTCAAGTTTAGGTGCAGTCTCCGGTGGTTGGGCACTATCATCAACCCAAGCATTTGCATTCTTTAGCAGGATACGATCTGCTTCTGCCAGCTTCTTGTTCTTTCTAAGGCGCTCTCGAATGTTTTTTTAATCTTTCAACTTTCTCAACTCCTGTTCCCGTTGATTTCCCGGTGTAGGAAGCCATTTTTCTGCAAACACCATTGCGACCGGTCGCTGATGATATGTTTTGCAGTAAATTGCACGTATGCAGCTCATATGTAAATATGTGTGTAGTGATTTTGTGGAATATTCTATCTGTTGATTTTGGTCGTTTGTGAAAAGGAAAATAAATATATTGAAAAAACAACCAACATATATATACATATATTGATTTCCCAAATTTCTGATAAAATAATGATAACAACACATCAATATATATATATGTTTTGGTTTCCCAATTATTTCCAACACATACTGGTTTGGGCCTCTGCATGCAAAGTACTTCAACATTCAATGCCGTGTGACACACGAAATCTAGTCAAACATGTTGGCATAATATTATGCATGCTAACGATCAGCAATGTCTATGTATACATATATATATATATGTATATATGTATGTATGTGTGTGTTTTGCACCACCTCCGAAAGCAACTAGCAGCCAGCAATGCTGGCACACCAGCAAGCACTGTCAGCCAGCAACGCTGGCACGACAGCAGAACCAAAGCAACTAGCAGCCAGCAATGCTGGCACACCAGCAAGCACGGTCAGCCAGCAACGCTGGCACGACAGCAGAACCAAAGCAACTAGCAGCCAGCAATGCTGGCACACCAGAAAGCACTGTCAGCCAGCAACGCTGGCACGACAGCAGAACGAAAGCAACTAGCAGCCAGCAATGCTGGCACACCAGCAAGCACTGTCAGCCAGCAACGCTGGCACGACAGCAGAACTTACACAAAAGACACTAAGCCAACAGCTGGCAGCAAACATACTGTGCCACACATTTTTTCACCGATTCTTTTCAAATGGTTTCAGTCTTGATGCTAAATCTCATGCATCCAAATTTGACCACATTTGTCTTGTAGTTTCTTTGGACAATTTCATTCAATGATCATATCCAAAATTGATTGGTACCTACATATAGTGATTCAAGAGAAATAAGTAAAAACACATATATATATATATATCGTTGGTAAAGATTACAGCTGTTTATGACTATATATATATTTATGTGATTTATTTCTTTTGGATTTTAGTTTTGTTGTCCAAACTTGTGAATTCAAATTGGACCACTCTTTTAGTGGTTTTGAACATTTGAATTCAATGACCGCACACGGAAATGATTGACAGCCATGCTGCGTCCAGCAGTGCGATCCAACAGATAGAATATTCAGTCAGCATACATTGCTATATATGGAATTTCTTTGCACACAATTAGGTATATACAGCATAAACAAATATAAATATTATCTTTCCAAAAATGCAACTGAATCCCAACATATTGTTTTGATTTTCTATCTGCCGAACCAATTGCTGAACAACCCCATCAAACTATCGTAATGTACATGTTCGTGTACGTTGTGTACACTGACAGCTTGGCTGCAACTCAAAAACATTGGGATCGTTTTGATCGAATTGATCGAATTGTATGTGTCAGTCAATCAGGCATCGTTCCAAGCTTTCGTCACTCTAGTTGATCAGGCATCGTTCCAGGCTTTTGTCACTCTGGCTAACTGGCCTTTGGCAATCTTGTCTCCTTTGTTCAGATTGATGTGATCTTCCAAAATCAATTTCAGAACTTCCAAAAGAGCTTTCTTTGGTGATCGATTGGTTCCCCACGTCCGTCCATAATGTTTGCTGTCACAATACGAAGCACGCCATGTACGTGATGCCGGGTGAACTCCAAGGGTCGAATTTGCCGGTTTGAAAAGTAAACCAGCTTCTTTGCACTCGATGTATTCCTCCCTCGTCTCTGCTACCCTCATACGCTGGATCCCCGAAGTTCCACCATCATGATGATGATTTGCTGTCTGAACCTCATCCTTAGATGCTTTGCATGTTTTGTCATCACCTTCTTCAAGATCAGACTCTGACTCAGAGCATGCCCAACACCAGCCATCCAAGTCCTTTGGGATCTGGTTTTCATTCTGATCGTCGTCATCATGGTAGTCAAAATCTTGACCTTCGTGTTGATTCCGAAGCTGTTCTTCTTCGTCCACATCAACCTCTGCATCCTTGTGATCTGCGATCGCATCCTCGATCTCTTGAGCTCCTTCAGTATTCTATCTGTTGAATTTGAACAGTATATGCATATAGAATGCAAAAAAAGAAAAGCAACAGTTTAACACATATACACATACATAAACATATTATCAAACAAATCGGGAACCACCAAACCTAATTCAATAATCAACAGTGTTTGCCAACAAAGCTGGCATACACCAAGCAGCTGTAGTTTGTGGAATATTCTATCTGTTGTTTTTTGATTATATTCACAATAGAACAGCTATATACAATACATGTGCACACAACATAAACTTAACAACACAAGACCATGTAGGACTCAGGATAATGAAGTCTCCTGGTACAATATCAATCTCCTTGGGGATGTGCTTGGCGGGTTGAATTCCTTCCATCAAAGAAAGCTTGAAGATCTTGCCATTGCCGGCACGAACCTTTAGCCCTGCAGGATCATCAGCCATCTCCACAGTCAACACAATGCATTCCTTGGTGATATATCTCGAACTCTTATTGTGCAGATTGATCACTTGTGATTGACGTGTTTTGTTGAGAACAATGCGTCGGAAAGCTGCATTCTTGACCCAAGCCTCACAGGGAAACATAAACTTTTTGAAAACAAATATGCAAACAACTGGTTGTATTATCTGAATGAATGAGTATGTAAATATATATATATATATATATGTATGTAACTATGTTTACCTCACGTTATATATATATATAGATTCTAGATAGATAGATAATCACAACGCCATGTATGCAAATCAAACAAAACACACATTTGGGAATACAAACATATACATATATCGACAACCATTGTCCTGATATTTCGCTTCTGTTTTCTTTGTCAGCTCATAGGTGCCCTTGGTCTCAAAACGAACTTGCTTCTTTCTGTCCCATTCAGTTTTTTCTTGTGTCCAAATAGCAACGGTTCTATCCAAAGGGATCTTCATCCAATCCGGCAATGGTACGGGCTTGGCACTGCTTGAAGAAGATCCCATATCCAAGACACACCAGCGACAAAGTGATTCACCAGGTAATGGTCCTTGCTCAGCCAGAGCCACACGCTTCTTGTTCTGCTCATCATCACCAACATTTGGTACTTCTTCCAAAGAAAGCAGATCATTCATAGCATGTGGTGTGTGCTTCATCAATTCTTCCACCTTGGATTCATCACCATCAAATCTCCATTTTGCAATGTCAGAAGCAGTCACAAGGCCACGGGTGAGCCATGCATGAAGCACCAACTTTCCATCTTTGTAATCCCTCAAAGATTTCAATGCAAATGCATCAGAGCGGATGCTGGCTTCGAAGTCGTTCCTGAGTGTTCGATGACTGGAATATTCTATCTGTTGTTTTTCAAAAGGAAAATTATTAATATATAAATACAAATATATCATAAAATTTGATCACAATGTCAAATTTACAAAAATCATCAAAAATCATATGTAAAATAGTTAAGTCTAGCAACGTGAATCTCACAGATCCGTCAACTGCTAAGTCCAATTGGTCCAATGATGCTCGAAGCTTCAAAAAACGGGCTTGGCCAGATGACACCTTCTGAAAGCTTTGCCTGAGAAGATGATAAAATTGATGGAAGCCGTCGTTGGGAGCTCCAACTGCCCCCCATCCGGGAGGGACTTTGATGTAATCTGCACTGCTGCCATTGCACAAAATGGCAGCATTCTCACGTTCCCACTGAGCACGTAGTGAAGCAAAAGCTGTAGTTGCGTGCACAGCAGCTTTGTCGCAAAAAACCAATGCCTTTGACGATGTTGTCAAGCCATGCTTCAATCTCTTGATGCGAAGCTGAATCGTGAGAAATTGTAAGTAGTGCAGCATCGTGGAACTATTCCACATGTGCGACTTTGAGTCCTGGATGTGGATAGTCAGTAGGCCTTCCAGCTCTTTGTTCAACTTCTGAACCAATTCCTCTGATGCCGCACCCTCTTTGATTGTGATCCACGATGCCCCCAGATCACCATCGGCCCAGCTCAGTGTGGTTGTGGTCCTTGGAAAGCGCCATCCTTCAATGGGACTCACATTGGCCTGGGCATCTAGAATCACAGGTGCAGGAACATATCCTTTGGATTCGCTGGCATTGCTTGCATCAGCACCTGATTGAATCATCAAAGCTTTCCGGATGGTATCGACCATCTTCTGCATAGAAGGCTTGTTGGCAGGCTTCATCTCACCAGCATGCTCCAGCGGCTTGTGAAGAACTCGTTTTTGATGTTCATACATAGTTGTCCAAACTTGATCAAAGTTACAGATAAGCCTCTTGTCAATTCCGTAATTTTCTTCACATTTGGAAACGAAGGTCTTAACAGCCTGAACTTGAGGATGGGCACTGTCAAGGTGTCGGGCTGGTGCACGGCTGCTATGGCTCTTTATTCCAACACGATTGCAAAGTCGCTGAGTCTGTAGCCTTATGTGGTTGAAACTGAAAACTTGCAACATATACAGTTACAAATATATATATATATTTATATACACAAATAGACACGCATCTACAGTTCAATAATCATAATATATGTGTGTACAATGTGTACATGATTTGTCAGCAATGCTGGCAACCACATATTGGAATAAGGTAATATATATATATATATACAGTGCTGTATCGGACCTGTACATATATATATATATACACATATATGCACGTATGTATGTATGTATGTATGTATGTATGTATGTATGTATGTATGTATGTATGTATGTATGTATGTATGTATGTATGTATGTATGTATGTATGTATGTATGTATGTATGTATGTATGTATGTATGTAAAAAAATGTATGTGTTGCTACAAACTTTGAAGATAAATCATGTTCAATTCTTTTCAACGTTTCACTTTCAAAATTAGGCTCAAAATCATTAGATAGAATATTTCACTGAACATGTGTTTATAAAGAAAATATTTGTTCAAATATCCAAATTAAGTCTAGCCAAGCATCTTCAAAGCAGCAGGTGTCTTGGAGATCACGATGGTGTTCATGTCCTCCATCATCTCTTTCAAGACTGCATGCGTTCTCTCAGACATAGCTCGTTGGATCGACTCACTCCGTGATTCAGGATTGTTTTCCAATTCATTCAAAGCAACTCCAATCACATTCTTGGAAAACTCGGTTTTCAAAGTTTTGATGTTCGCGTTCCAAATCTCGATCAAATCATTCACCAAGTTCCTGGCAAAGATGCAGTCGTTCTCCTCCCCGAGCATTTGTCTTTGAAGCATCAGCATTTCAAATGCATGTGCAAGGGCTGAAGGAATACTGTGGGTGGTGCCATCAGCTTTGAAATGTCCATGGTTGTACTTCCCTGCCTTAGTTGAAGTTCTAAGAAGTTGTCACATGCATGTAACTCTATACAAAACATAAACCTATATATATATATATTCAAATAACTATATTATATATATATATATATATATTCAATTCTTGTTTATAACTATGCAAGTGTCTACAATATGAATTTTCAATTCCTGCAGCTATATGTATATATATATACATATCTAATGTTAATCAAGATACGTTGGTCCCCAACACGTCCAGCAATGCATTGGGTACTTCATGAACTTGATTGGCAAGCTTGGGGCAAAACTTGATGAAGTCGTCCCATTTGTATTTCTCTCGTGCTCCCAACCATTTAGATTTGCTAAGACAACCTTGGTAGCCTCCTCTCAGTTTGCCATTTTGCAGCATGAATTTCTCGACATGCTTGATGGTTCCCAAGCTGCATAGTCGCTCATACTCGTCAATGATATTCATTTTCTTTTGGATTGTCAAGCTGCTGCTTTTGCCAGATCTATCGGCCTTAATTGAGTCTGATTTTGTGCTTCCTTTGGGTCTCCCTCTCCCTCTTTTTGATTCAACATTTCTCTTCACTATTCGATCAAACCATTCTGATGACTTTGCAGGGTCTGGTTGCTTTCCTCGACAGCGTTTCATCACAATGGGTGGGCTGCAAACATTGTCACTGGATCGTTTCTTGCTTGTACTGCTAGGATCCACATTAGAATCACATAGCTTTCGCTTTTTGATCTGCTGGTCTGAACATGTACCCTCATGGATTCTCTTCTTGTGAGCATTGTCAACATGTAAATTCATCTTGAAATCATTCTTGGTCAAAGTATTCCATCCAGTGGCATTCACCAGGGAAGCGATCAGATTGACCTGCGCAGTAGTGCTGGCAAATGAATTTCCTGGCACGTGCTGCGACATGCTATTGGTTGGTTTTAATAAATATATATGTATGTATGCATGTAAATTTCGATATATATATATATATACATTCTATATGTTTGGCAGTAATGCTGACAGTTTCCACATGGTTGCCAACAATGCTGGCAACCACATATTGGAATAAGGTAAATATATATATATTGATGTATTGATCCTGTATATATATATATGTATGTATGTGTGTATGTATGTAGGTAGGTAGGTAGGTATGTATATATGTTTTAAACATACATACGAACAAATATATTTATATATTTGTATGTGTTGCTATAAACTTTGTATATTGATCACGTACAAGTCTAGTGCACTTTTCAATTGAAAATCAGATTCAAAGTCAACAGATAGAATATTCCACTGGATAATGGTTTTATGAAGAAAATATTAATTTCATATATCTAAACTGTAAATATATATATGTATATATATACATATATTTGAAAACATAAAACCCACATGTTGAACATATGCACCAAAACCCGTTGAACATGCATGTGTCCTGCTAAATCCTGGGCATCTCTGGGCTTCTCCATGATGGTGTGGAACGCATCCGGATTCGGAAATGCAGATTCAAAAAGACCTTGACAATTCCAAAGTTCCTTCACACACAATTGTCTCCCGAGAATGTTGGAATACACTTTGTGAGATGGTCGCACACAAGTTGAAACATGTTCTGCAAACTCAGGATTTCGATCCTTTCCAGTTGCAAGATCCATGAACACATTTGGTGTTGCCCCTGGATCTGAGCTTTTCAATTTCACTTGTTCAATAACCTTTCTCATTTTTTCCCGTTGGGTCTCGCTGCTCAACTGCGCCTTGGGAATGTGTGTATCAAAAACTTTGTCGAACTGTAGCAATTCATTTCCTGACATTGAATCAATGGTTTTCTTCATACGATCACAAAAGTTGGCTGGATTGACCTCGGACATCAAATCAGCTACACCACATACTCGAAGTCGTCGTTGTCGAAGAAGAAATGATCGAGCATCAAGTTTTTGCCAAGAAAACATGTAGCCCAATTCTTGCAAATCCTTTGTAACCACCTGATTCAGGGAACATAAAAACCAGAAAACAATCTTTGTGAATATATTCATCAGAATATTCTATCTGTGGTGTTTTCCAATGAATTCAAATAAACCAATAATTTTAGTATATGTGTAGTTTATGATAGTGCGCATGTGTATATGTCAAATGCTTGTGATATTTGTCGCCTCGATACGTGGGCCATGTTTGGTGCCTGCATCGTCTGTCACTGCATCAGCCACTCCCTTGGTATTCTCGTAGAAAGCAACAGCTGGACATGATAGTTCAATGCCTTTTTTTACTCCCAAGCGATATGTGATGCCAGAGCATCCGTCATGGTTTGTATAGCAATTTGCGAACTTGGCTGCATTGGAATTCTCATATGAGATGTTCTTGCATGATGGTCCAACGAAATACACATCTACATCCAAAGCCGTTGAATGTAGTTTGTTGCAAGTGTAACACCATGAGGTTTCTTGTTCAAACGCAGCCACATCTGAGAACAAGCAGAAACTCGGTTTCTCTCCAGGCAATGTATGTGCTTGCTTGATGAATTCTCGCTTGTACTCTTCAAGCTCAATGGAGAAAATGTGTTGTACTTTGACATTTACCTTTCGATGAACCATGGATCCAGCTAATATTCTATCTGTTGATTTTGAACTCCAAGATATAAAGAAAGTAAAAAGGAAATGTACATATTCTATCTAATCAAATTCACTAAGCCAAGATACGTTGAAGTGCTTTGAAAAGGCTGCCATTGTTGATTTCAGCACACTTACAGCAATGTCAGTTCCAGAACACGCTGTCCCCACCCTGATCACACAGTTGTCAAGGTGTTGCATAGTGTCTTGAAGACGTTGAAGATCTTGTTCTCCCAAGCGATTCAAAAAGTACAATGCCGTCTCTTGAAGATCCAAACCAGGCAGTTCAACGTCAACTGCAGGTTTCAAGTTCTTCAAGTCAATCCGACAATGCTTCGGAAACCTGCATCCATGTAGATACAAAGGTTTGTCAAACAGTTCTATGCCAACAATTTTCCACACGTACAACTGTTTCTCTTCATGCAAAACCCTGTTCTTCCACAAAGTCCTTAGGTCAGGAGTTGCATCCTTGAAGCACCTTAGCTTCCTGAGTTCAGCAAAAGATGATACTCGATGTTGATCTTCAACTGAAGCCTTCCCAAGCACAACAGACTCCATGCCCTTGATCAGATACACTTCCCCCAAGATTTTCCTGCTGCACCAGACCATCACAACATCATGCGGTGACTTCAATGTTGCTAGTATACGTTCACATTCCGGTCCTGGTAATCTGAGAACAGAAACCATGGTGTCAGTGTCATGTGTTGTAGTTTCCACCTCGGCTGAATCCATATCGTGTGAAGAAACTGCTGGAGCCAGCTCTGCGTTTTTGATTGGTGTTTCTTCATCTTCAGCTATGCCATTGCTTTTGGTATCTTCATCTTCAGGAATAGCTTCATCACAACTGATGCTGTTATTTTCAACTTGCTCTGCTTCAAATGAACCATTTGCTTCGGCTTGTTCGTCCTCACTTTCAGAAGTCAAATTGGACCCACTAGAGCGCTGAAAGTTGCTGATTCTGTCCACAATTGATTTCACACGTGCATATTCAACGTCGGTTGGTGTCTGATCTTGTTCTTGACTCCCTGTCCCAGAAGCTTGAAGTGGTGATGAAGCCAATGACATAGTTGCTCTCCCAGGATCACCTTCTTTTCCATGTGAATCTCCATAGTTGTTTCCATGTGAATCTCCCAGGATCACCTTCTTTTCCATTTCAATCTGAATTTCAGTCATCGGTGTCGTTTCAGGCTCAGCTTGGTGGTCATGTGCATTTGGTTCATCATCACGTTGATGGTGCACCGAAACTGTAGGTGGAATGGGTGATGGTTCAGCTCTGGCATGCTTAGTAGCGTCATGTTCAGCTGGCAGATCATGTACAGCTCGTTCATCATCACATCGATCATGCACTGAAACTGTAGGTGATGGAGGTGGTGGTTCAGCACTGGTATGCGTAGTAGCTGGTTCAGCACTGGCATCCTTAGTAGCTTCAACACCACATTGATCATCACAACGATCATGTATCTGATCAAGACCATGCTCAGCTAGTTCATCATCACTTTGATTAGGCGTTGAATCTGGAGGTGGAAGAGGTGGTGATTCAGCACCGGCATGCTTGGTAGCTTCATGTCCATCTTGAAGACCATGCGCAGCTGATTCATCATCACTTTGATTAGGTGTTGAATCTGGAGGTGGAAGAGGTGGTGATTCAGCACCGGCATGCTTGGTAGCTTCATGTCCATCTTGAAGACCATGCGCAGCTGGTTCATCAGCACAAATTTTGTGTAATGAATTTGAAGGTGGAACGGGTGGTGGTCCAACATTAGCACCTGGAAATGCTGCAAATAATGCATCGATATTCTTTTGGGTAGTGTCACGTTCTACCACTTGTTTCATCACAGGCTCACACACAGGTGCTTTCTTAGCAACCTTATTCTGATGATCTATGCATTTTGCAAACATAGCATCAACATTTGCCTGGGTTGTGTCTTTGTCTGCTGGTGCCTTTGGTGGACCCGTTTGCTTGGGTGGATTGATGGTAGCTTTGCTTTGATGATCTTTGCATTTTTCAAAGAAATTATGAATGTTTTCCTGTGTTGTGTGGCGTTCTTCTGTCACTGGCAGCTTCTGAATTTTGATGATCTTTGTATCACTCGAAGCACTAGCATCCTCACCCTTGGTAGGCATCAAGAAGTTGTAGTGCCCGTATGCTAGACCAGTTTCCGGATTTGGTTGATAGCGAAAGATCAAATGGATCAGGTACTCCTTGGATTCCCTTCCATGTCCATAGATGGCATCCTTGTGTACTGAGTTGGGCATCGATGCTGTGTACACGTCATAGGCCTCACAGGATGCTAATGTGTTGCGCACATATATTAAAAAATTAAGATATATACAATAAACAAGAACATATCATATAGATTGTAAATATGTAAATATTTATGTGCTAAGAGATTGGGTACCAGCACTAAATATATCACAGACACGTACAGGAAATATATATATATGTGAATATATTATTGAATAATATCATGAAACTATACTTACAAATAGAATGCAACAAAATTAACAAGTATGCATTCGTTCGTATATAAATATAAACATATATATATATATATATGTGTGTGTGTACATATACTACTAAGAACAACAACAGATGTTTGTATTATGTTTTGATGGTATGTGTGCATACAAGCACATATGGCTTGCTTGCCAGCAACGCTGACATACAAGCCACAATATCTTGCTTGCCAGCAACGCTGGCATACAAGCCCATATAGCTTGCTTGCCAGCAACGCTGGCATACAAGCCACAATATCTTGCTTGCCAGCAACGCTGACATACAAGCCCATATAGCTTGCTTGCCAGCAACGCTGGCATACAAGCAGATATGGCATTGCTTGTCAGCAACGCTGACATACAAGCCCATATAGTTTGATTGCCAGCAACGCTGGCATACAAGCAGATATGGCACTGCTTGTCAGCAACGCTAACATACAAGCCAATATAGTTTGCTTGCCAGCAACGCTGGCATACAAAGTATATAGTATATATAGATTGCATGACAGCAACACTGCCATGCAATAAGATATGACATTGCTTGCCAGCAACGCTAGCATGCAAGCAATATACATGTAATTTGATCGTATATATATATATACACATAGTGTTTCATCCAAATATTCTATCTGTTGAAATTTCTAGTCCGGATCAATTCCAAATCCTTTCCCAAACCATTCCCATTCCAAGCGGCTCTTTTTGTATCATCCAGCGCATTTATCAGGTATCATTTCTCGCTGTTCACTTGCTTTCACATGATCAAATCATATCGTTTTTTCATTCAAATACATTTCATATGTATATATATATACACTATATATATATATATATACAAGTAATGCCTGTTGCAGCAAGTGAACACAAAATGTGTCTACCTATGTTCACACATTCTCATAAATCAACCATGTGCACAATCTTTGCACGGTGTAAACATTTTTGTCGGACGGTTAAGAAGATGTCCACATTGCGCCTTGTGCCACCGTTCCCCACTGCTGGTCACATAGACTGGTCCGATCAAATTTTTGCATCCATAGCGTTCCAAAGTTTGAGTAGCTGCATTCTTTGTATGCTTCCATGCAGTGCCCACCTCGTTGTCAATCAAAGTGCCGCTGATCTTCTCATTGACAAAGCGACGGAAACATGTGATCAAAACCTTCCAAATGATGTTGATGAAGATGCTAACAAGCACTACCAGGATGGATACAAACCACACAAATGCAGATTGATCACTGGCGTTCTCTTCATCAAAGCCAACGACGGATGCCATTGCAGCTATATCAATAGAACTAAATTAATATCTTTTCTATTTGCAAATCTCCTTTGTGGTATATTTTGAGCCAGTTCAGCAATCAGTGTACATGATGGTCATGTCCCAATCTCCAGTGGAATATTCTATCTGTTGATTTTGTATTACTTTTTAGTTTCTTTGTAAATCATTTCAATCATAGATCACTGTATGTGCGAATTTGTGTTCTCCCATACAAAAAGACATATATATATCCTAAATATAGTTGAAGAGCATGCATATATATATATATACATATAAATATGAATATGTATATATATATACATAAGAATAGTATTTTTGAACATCCTCTTACCTCCACCTCCCCGAGTTCAGCCTCATCAGAAATGGTGCACCGTACACCAATGCCCAAAGCCTTTGCAATGAAGTCGATGTCCATCACATCTACACAGCCAGTTGCAAGAATCTCATCACATCTAGAAGTCTCAAGATCTCGATCACGTACCCTTTCCATTGTAGTTTTCATGAACTTGCGTGCTCGATCTTCTTCAGTCTTTACAATCCTTTGGTTGGTCGAATATCCTGAGTTCTTCCGAGGAACCGTTTTCCATACATCGAAGTCCAAAGACCCTAGAACACTATGCCAGAAACACAGACCGTCAGCAGGTACACAATGCTCTTGTAGATCACATGCTTCATGAATGTCAAACGGTTTCAGCTTTTTAGATAATGCTTCTTTCAAGACATCCTGAAGCACTGCTGATACAGCATCGTGCATGTTGTCAACAGTGTTTTTGGACAACGCGCTGAAATCCACAACTCTGTACTTTTCTTCTTTTTTCCTACCTGTCTGGAATTTGACACCATTGCATCTTGTGAACTTCACATCACCATCCTCTTGAATATGTGTATCCCATACTCTTGGGTCATGTCCACCACACATGACAAGAAGAACTTGTGTATCGTAAGGTGATTTCAAATCTTTCATCGATTGTGCAAAATCATGAAGTTGAATGTCGAAGTCTTTTGCCCACACCACGAGGCCCATAGGTTGCAGGCTTAGATTGCTCAATCGTTTCGACAACCGATCCGATGTGATGCACAACTGAAAGTCAGTACAAATAACCACATCCAATACAGATTTTCCATCACCTGACATGATACCGCATATCTTGTCACCTTGACCTTCACGTCCCCAAGAGATAAGGTTGGAAATGATGCCCTTGTAAATGCACACACTGCTTTGTGGAAACTCGTCAATGACCGGTTTCTCAAATAGCTTGTGGGTCACATCTACAAACTTGATTTCTTTGTCTGTGTCAACTGGTGACTGCTTCTCCACGGCTTCCTGGAATGTGGCCTCACTTTGTTTCGAAATACCATCAAGTGCCTTCTCTGTAGCTACGTAGGATTTACCTACCTTCTCCACGGCGTCCATGGATTTCGCTAGAAGTCCAGCCTGGAGGGAACATTATGTTGACATAATATTCTATCTGTTCAAAACCACTACCAAAACCAAATATATATATATATAAGATCTTATATATATATATATTTAAATATATACATATATAATATGTCATACATATTTACATATAAGTGTGGTATATGTAAATATCTATATATATATATAATGTTTTGTGCCCCGGCCTCTGAACATTTCCCCATGCTCAGCAACCAGCCCTTAGCTTCCTTGGGAGTGTCGAACATCTTTGTCATGTTCTCATTGTCGCCGCAAACTACAGCCTTGAACTTCTCGCATGATGTGTCATAAGTCAAACAAAGTGATTCCTTGCTTGTCACACCAGGTGCTGCACGAACTGCAACTTGCATAATCGAAGCTTCAACTGATGGAACTTGCCGACTGACTAGTTTGCTAACTAGCAACGACTGCTGAACGTTGAGTGACTTTTTTGAGATAGCATCACCACCAAAAGTGTCTCGAATCCATTGCTTCCTCTCCTCGGGTTTTTTCCTCAATGTTTGAAAGCGAATCATCATTTTCTTTCCAATTGATAGAAACTCTTTGGCCGCTTCTACTGCTTGTGATGTGCCACCATAGTCTTTGTCTTCAAATCTCCTTTTGATACCCTCCAGGGAGGCACAACAATGTTTCGAATACTCTTTCAGATCTGCCATTGCTAGTAGCTGGAACACGTTGGAAGTTGAACCCTGATCGCTAACCTGAAATATTGTTTTGTAATGCCTATGAGGCAACCAAAACATGTTGGTGCATGTGTTATTCATGTTTCGATATAAACATAAAATACGACCAGAAATCATTAATACAATTGTCTTTAATCATACAGTGAATACACTTGCTGTCATGGGTTCATGGGACAGTTGATGTACGGTCATTCTTGCTGTTTGATCCAAAAATTAATTGAATATGACTTGCATATTAGACACTGGAAATGCTTACCAGCAATGCTGGCATACAAACAAATGTTCAAACCTGCATGCCAACAATGCTGGCATACAGTGAATATAATGTGAGAATAATATGTAATGTCGATTTTGTACATATTCACATGTTCGTGGTTTCGAATTGTACAGTTTTTGTTTGCATCTATCTCATCAAAACATATATATATATAGGCAAACCAAACAGATAGAATATTCCAGTATCGTCATATAAAGGAAACATGATCATGTCAGAAGCATGCATGTGTGAATATTTGTTAAACAAAAAAAATAAAAAATATATCTTTAGTTGTGTTCTGCATCAATTCTCTATATAGAATATGGTTTGCAATTGTCTTTAATCATACAGTGAATACACTTGCTGTCATGGGTTCATGGGACAGTTGATGTACGGTCATTCTTGCTGTTTGATCCAAAAATTAATTAAATTTTACTTGCATATTATACACTGGAAATGCTTACCAGCAATGCTGGCATACAAACAAATGTTCAAACCTGCATGCCAGCAATGCTGGCATACAGTGAATATAATGTGAGAATAATATGTAATGTCGATTTTGTACATATTCACATGTTCGTGGTTTCTAATTGTACAGTTTTTGTTTGCATCTATCTCATCAAAACATATATATATAGGCAAACCAAACAGATAGAATATTCCAGTATCGTCATATCAAGGAAACATGATCATGTCAGAAGCATGCATGTGTGAATATTTGTTAAACAAAACGATAAAAGATATATCTTTAATTGTGTTCTGCATCAATTCTCTATATAGAATATGGTTTACAATTGTCTTTAATCATACAGTGAATACACTTGCTGTCATGGGTTCATGGGACAGTTGATGTACGGTCATTCTTGCTGTTTGATCCAAAAATTAATTGAATATTACTTGCATATTATACACTGGAAATGCTTACCAGCAATGCTTGCATACAAACAAATGTTCAAACCTGCATACATGTGTGAATATTTGTTAAACAAAAAGATAACAAAAGATATATCTTTAGTTGTGTTCTGCATCAATTCTCACCAAATCGTATATATATATATATATGCAAATCAAACAGATAGAATATTTTTTTATATCTAAATTATATCTATTATAGAAAAATAAAAAAAATAAAAATAATTAAAATATTTTTTAAAGTTTTTTAAGACAAAAATGTTACAAAACCCTATATATATACACGGATCTAGTCCGTACCTGCCGGTATTCTATCTGTTGAAATTCCTGCCTGCAAACCTGCTTATGTAGTATTTTTTTTTGGGGGGTGAATTATGGTTTATATTCTATCTGCTGGATCCTTAATATATATATATATATACAGTATATGATTATACAATATTATACATGTAAATCACATAATACCTCATGATATCATCACAAGATCTCACACATCTTCTCTCGTTTTGCGGAAACGTCACATTTTCTCAGCCCCGCACAGCCAGGAGAATCGTGGTGGATCCCAGACCTTGAGGATCACAGCCATCATTTATTTCAACATGACGTGTGAGACATGACATGTGTATGTATAATGGGATATCAATATATATATATATACATATGTATATATACATATGTATACATATATATATATATATACATATGTATATACATATATATATATAGAGAGATATGTATAGATGTATATACGTATAGATGTATAAATGTATAGATGTACGAGTATATGATGATGACGATGACGATGACGATGATGATGATGATGATGATGCTGATGATGATGATGATGATGACGATAATGACTACGGGACCATACTACATATGTATACATTCTATACATATGTATACATCACCAACTAGATGAGGAACTATGCGGTTTTAAAACATGTCACACTTATCAGATTGTATTTATATCATTTTATATCCCAATAAGAAATCACACTGAAAGCAATCCCAAAAAAAAGTAGAAAAGGTTGAATTTGCAAAAAAAGGTGGTTGCTTCGGAGTTTGCATTACTTTTACCAAAATCGATCATTCGGATTCAACCCATTTGGTGAGGCAAATCTTCAGCAATGAAACGACGAATCCCCATGTCTATGTTACGGTTTGAACATATACCCTCTGGTTATTTAACATAGCCATGGGAAATGACCCATTTAGTTTACCTATTACAAATGGTGGATCTTTCCGTGGCTATGTTAGTCATAACCAGATGGTCGTTAATGTTAACATGTTTGGTCTGTTCATCCCCTGAGAGTTGATACTAGTTAATATTTTTTGACGTAACAAAAAAAACGTTAATATTCGACTATCAGGATTTTTGTTGATAGTTGTTCTAGGATATTCAAGGATATTCTATATATATAACATATATTAACTATAGATTAACAATAGATATACTATATAACGTATATATGTTAATACATAGCCAGTCATATATAATTCCATCTGATCCATACAGTTATATAACATATTAAGATACATTAAATATGATTCCTGATATCCCCATACGTTCCGTATATATATATATATTCCATAGATGAAGTACATTAACTACAACCATAGATAACTATATTAAGCATTCCATAATTTTGTATATAAAAATAAAAAAGTTCCATTCATAGTATAACCATAGATTTAACTATATTAACTATAGATTAACTATCAAAAATGATCCGTACACCAGTTCCCATACGCGTCGCCGTACGCGTCGCCGTGGAGCTCTCCGTTTCCTCGTAGGCCTCCTTCAGGAGGGAGACCGGGCCACGGTAGGCGTCCTGGCGGATATCTGGTTGGTGCTTAGCAGGGAATGATCCATAATCACTAGTAATAATCATCCAACTCCCCCGGCAACCCATCCATTCCCTACGTTTAGCACCAGTAAGAAAAATATATGGGATATGATGTTGGGTTTATGTATCTGGTAAAAAAATATCTGGTTTATTACTGGTTGGGGATATGAGTTCGTCAATGGGAAGGATTATTCCCATATATTATGGAAAATAAAAGCCATGTTTGAAACCACCAACCAGATTATATAGATATTGCATAGTATATATATATATAATGTTTCTGTGTATATAATTGTGTATGTCTATAATTGATTCTATTTTTAATATATATGTGTATACGATGTGTGCATAATCACCATATTCCTCAATGGCCAAACCAATGAGGATAAATGTGCATACATATATATTTTATATACACTATGCGTTCAATATAAGTGTATGTGTATATATATATATATATGTATGATGAGTGTATTATTCATGTATATGGTAAGTGTTCCCTTCAACCAATTCTGGAATGCAATCACGGGCCATCAGACTTTTGAGAGCTGGGAAGCTACTCCGATCTTTTTCTGTTCATGTCACAATGTGAGAAGTGACAAAAATATGTCGGTCGGGATTCCCATAGTGGATTATGACCATCCCTAAGAGGACCTAATATAAGGTGCCAATTTTTTTGGTGATTTTTTTTAATTATTTTTTGTTTGTGTGTCAGTCTGGGGCACGTTTCCTTGCTATTTGCTATACTTTGGAGCAAAAACCTGTACTTTTGCTGAATTTTGGAACTAAAATTTGCCATGTGCACTGTTCATCGATTTTTCCATGGTGTTGCTCGATTTTTCCATGGTGTTCATTGATTTATCCAAAGTGTGAATTGAGTTTTCCATGGTCACAATTGATTTTGCCATGGTTTCACGCGGTTTTTCCTGCATAAGATGCACCTGGTGAACATGTAGAATATAGGTTGAAGCACAACCCTATTGGGTCTAAATAGTGGCATTGGATGCTATCATAGTGTTGATGTGTTTAGGGTTTATTTAGGGTTGGTTTAAGGTTTATTCAGTGTTGGTTTAGGATTTAATCAGGGTTATTTAGGGTTGGTTAAGGGTTTATTTAGGGTTGATTTAGGGTCTATTTAGGGTTATTTAGTGCTATTTAGGGTTATTTAGGGTTAGTTTAGGGTCTATTTAAAGTCTGTTGAGGGTTGGATTAAGGTACATGTAGGGATACAAGGTGTGTATATAGATACATACATAGATAAATAGATAGATAGATAGATAAATAGATTGATTGATAGATAGATAGATAGACAGATGGATAGATAGATAGATAGATTAGATAGAAAGGTAGATAGATAGGTAGATAGATAGATTAGATTAGATTAGACTAGATTAGATTAGATTAGACCAGATTAGATTGAATTAGATTATACAGATTAGATTAGATTAGATTGGATTGGATTGGATTGGATTAGATTGGATTAGATTAGATTGGATTAGATTAGATTAGATTTAGATTAGATTTAGATTAGATTTAGATTAGATTAGATTAAGATTTAGATTAGATTAGATTTAGATTAGATTAGATTTAGATTAGATTAGATTATATAGATTAGATTAGATTAGACTAGATTAGATCAGATTTCATTAGATTTCATTAGATTAGATCAGATTTCATTAGATTAGACAGATTAAATAGATTAGATAGATTAAATAGATTAGATAGATTAGATTAGATTAGATAGATTAGATAGATTAGATAGATAGTTTAGATAGATTTAGATATATTAGGTAGATAAGATAAGATTAGATAAGATAAGATTAGATTAGGTTAGATCAGATTAAGTTCGATTAGGTCAGATTGGATAGATAAATAGATAGGTAGGTAAAGCATGGCAAAGCATGGTAAAGCCACAAAAGCGGCACACCCACAAAAGCCACAGAATCCACAAAAGCCAGGCTGGAAAACACACAAAAAAAAAATAGCCCTCCCCCAATATATCCTAATATATTGAGTAGTACAAGCCCCTATAATTGTCAACCAACCAGGGTTTTGAACACTGTTTATGTGCTTGTATGCAGAACTTGGATGCCTCTTGCAGAGGGAATTCCACAGTTCGGGTCCCCATCCATCCACCCAATTGAATGACTGTTGAGTTTCTGACCTTCATTCTGGAGGTGGAATGCCCATTAATAAATTAATGGACCACTAAATGGGTCACATGCGTTCAGGCCTATGTGTATATATATATGTATATATACAAATATGTATGTGTATATATGTATTTATATATCTTTGCATATATATATATATTTATATTTATACATGTGCAGATTGACCCTCTGCGGCTAGTGGACATGGTCTTCCGAGAATTCTCTGCTTCGTACACTCTCTGGGTCCACCGTTTCAGGACAATCCCCTAGGTTAGTATCCGGCTATCCGACCAGCAGTATCAGTATCTGACCCATTTTTACCAACAAGGCCAGGTCAGACGACACAACTTACATCAACCAACCTGAGGATGTGACATAACATGATATGACATAACCAACAAAAATGGGAAAATGATGGAAAATGAATGAACATGGGGTGATAAATGTATAATCCCCCGCAAAAAAAATGGAAAAGTAAGGTACCACTATAGTCACTATTGTCGTTTCGTATTTTACCAAAATCTAAAACGATTAGGTGGTTTTATTCATGTTATCCTCTAGTAATCAAACGTTGCAATGGAAAACCCCCCGCATTTACGTCAATGATTTTCCCACTAAAACCTCCATTTGGTTCGGGGAACTTCCATTGGAACCTTTGTTTACCAAAGGGCATGATCCAAATTACCCTCTGGTAAACGTTTACATAGCTATGGAAAGATCCACCATTTATAATAGGTAGATCAACTACAAATGGGCCAATTTCCATAGTTATGTGACAGTTTACCAGAGGGTACATCCAAAGAAAATCAGCTGAAAATGCTTGGGATATATCTTGGGATCTTTCTCCGAAAAATGTCCCATATTTCCCATAGATGTCCCCTAGGCCCTATCACCACCGGTTGGTGGTTGAGCCCTACCCCTCTGAAAAATGATGGAGTGAGTAACAGTTGGGATGATGACATTCCCATATATGAAATTGAAAATAAAAAATGATCCAAACCACCAACCAGCACCATGATTCCAGGGCCGGGTTTTTTCGTCACAGCCTGAGGATTCACTGGCCGATCCGGAATCAGCTGATTCATCCCTAAGTCCTCTGGCTGGAACTGTTCGCCCCCAAAAAACGGTGGGAAAAATGTGAGACGAATCCCACCAGTCACCAACATATCATGGGAATATCATGGGAATATCATGGGAATATTAGATTATTATGGGAACATCATGGGGTTATCATGGGAATATCATGAGAATTCACCAACAAAAATTATGGGATTGGAAATGGGAATATTAGCTGTGAATCCACCCATCCCCCGTTCAACACCTCCATTGTGCTGTGCTTTTGGGGAGAAATCGTCCATTTGCCATGCCTTTTGTCAATGATTTTTCCGACCAAAATATGTCTTTAAGGAGACTGGAGAGCATGTGAGGCGGCCATGGATGGAAAAGTGTCGACCATGTTGTCGATCTGAAAATGGGTTAAAACTGGGTATGTGGTAAACCCAATGCCATAAATTAGGATCCCCCAAATCACCATTTCTATGGGTCGTATAAACCATCCCCGGTTTAAGGCATAGGTTTTCCCACCTTACCCAAAAAATTGGATGCCGAGTAATATGCTAAACATGACTAAACATGACTCGAATCTGTGGTCATTCGGGCTGAAAGGGCACCAAGACTTCCTGACGAAGCAATATTTTAAGCTGGAATGGAAGAGATGTTACAAGCATATCCGGGAAATGTTTCAAAAATGGCAGATGTAAATCATCCCATTTATGTTTACAAAAATGCAGAAACCAAATTGCAAATCATATAATATATATATATGTGGCAGGGACCTTTGGGGTCTATTTCGTTCCTCCTCGCACAAACGTAATCAAACGTCATTCTATATGCATATATACTATATACACAAGTAAATATGTCTACATGTGTGCACAAGTTCAACAGAAAGTCGCAATTTTTTCCCTTGCCCCTCAACCTGCGCAGCGTCCGTTTTCTGCTCCAAGAGATGCTGTCACCAGCACGCGCGAACGCACGCCAATTTGAACTCTGGGCAGAAGAGTCCTCCAGTGTCAATTGTGTTGCTTTCCATCCCTGCAAGCTACAAAGTTTTGGAATGCGCATGCAAGTTTGGGACTCTTGTGCGCTCATGCATGGGAATGTTTTGGTTGTCAGGAGTTTGTAGTTGTTCAACTGGTTGCAATCTTAGTAATAAGCATAGTTTTATAGAAAAAACCTTAAAGGAACCTCATGGGCATGTAACACAAGCAACAAAGCAATGCAAACATGTTCCACCACTTCCACCTGTAGTGATGAAGAGGGAGGGTGATGGCGGCCAACCCCCTTCATTTTGTCATACTCATCACTTCATTGTTTTTGGCCCCGCTGTCGTCCCCTCTCAGGATCCTTTGAATGAAGAAGAGTTGCAAAAGCAGACCTTGGACCTCTTGGTGAACTTTGCATACAGGCTGCAGATGGATGGCCTGATGCCTGACCTGCCAGAACAGCCACCAGGTGAGCCCAGTAGTGGATCTGGTTTTCTGCGAGAAGTGGAAGGTTCTAAAGCCAAACACCCAGGTGCACCACTACTTGAAGCTTCTATGGCAATGGCACCTGGCCCAAGTCCAGGTATCTGCGCGTCTTCACCAGCCAGTGCAACTACGGTTTTGCCAGTTCAACCTGATGTTGGTTTGTTGGCACCTGCCACTCCTGAAGTACCCCCTCTGAGGCTTCAGCAGCATGCATCCCCAAAGAACTACCTGGTCCAGTTCCAGAAGCAATGGGGGAGGTTGACCTGTACTCCTGACCAGGTGAAGAAGCTTCTTTATTGCACCAAACAAAAAGGCTCTCAAGCTTCGACTGGGCCGTCCTCTACTCAAGATGTATCTGATAGGAAATTCATACATTTTCTCAAGCATCATATGTTTCTATGGTTTTGCTTTCTGTGTGGGATTCAAGTTTCTTGATCTATGCATTTAGTATTGTTCATTCTCAGGTACCAGAGTTCGTGCCTCCTCGAGGAACTTCTAGTGGAGGTTGGTTCAGGAAAGTTTCTGGGCTAGTAGTTGCTTGGAAGCTTGGAGAAGCGCACAGGATGAGATGCCTACTATAACGATGGGAAGAGGTTTCACGGGTGAAGGCGTATGTGGCAGCTTTGGTGGGCTACGTCAAAAAGTGTGGATGGCAAAAGAACTTGGAGGGTGAGTATGGCTTGAACACTTGTACTCGCCTAAGATCTTACTGACTCCAGCAAAGCCTGGGTGGTTAAAAAAACCTTATATCAAACTATCAAACAGTAAGAATTTCAATTCTGTTTCTAAATTGAAAATAAAGCAGTCGCAATTTTCAATTCGGAAATCGAAATTGAAAATCCAACAGTCACCATTTCAATTCAGAAATTTAAATTGAAGATCAAACAGTCGCCATTTAAATTCAGAAATCTAATAGAAAATCAACGCCCCAGTGGTGCGTCAAGACGCGCCTGTAATGCTGCCAAGTGACGTCATGTTCCATTTTCCATGGTTTTTGCGGTGTTTTTGTGTTTTTTTCATCTGCTTGTGTCATGTCATTTCATGTTTGTTTTTTTTAAATTTTGAGCGAAATTGCCATGGCACCACAGTTTCGCGCATGTAGCACGGGGCTACAGCGAAATGCATCTTTTTAAATGTTGGTTGTAGTTTCGCTACAGTGAAATGGCATTTTTTACCCACTTAAGTTACTTTTTTTTGGACTTGGATTTTGCACATAGCAGTTACATCATGTTGCACGGGGCCACAGCGAAATGAAGGTTTTTAGTTTTTTTCGTGTTTTCGCTACAGCGAGGTGCATCTTTTTTTGATTTATGTTATGGTTGATTCTAATTTCACAAACAATGAGTTGTGTGTGTGTGTGTTTGAATGGGTTTTATCTCCACCAACACTTTGAAAGCATTCGAAAAAACCACAGCTCAAAGTAGCTGACACGGACGCTTCTTTTTTTTCCTGGAGCGTGAAATCATTCGAACAGCCAAGAGCTGTGTTTGTCCAAGACTAGGAAGTCTTTAGGTTCATGTCCCAAGGCAAGTTTCACTTTGTTCCGGACGTTGCCTATGGCATTGAGGACATTCAAAAGGCCAGGTAGTCGCAAAAGTCTGCGTGCCGAGAGTTGGTCCACATGTGCATTCGCAGGGCTGCCACGGCCAAGTGCATTGGTTCGTCGCAGCTGAGACTTCGTGCGATTGACTTCACATTCTGTGGCGTTATCTCCACCAACAATTTGAAAGACTGTTTTCATTTCCAGAGCTGCTTTCTTGCCGCCACGAGAAGATTTGGCTGCATCTTTCAAAGTTTTTCTCTGTTTGTCGGAAAGTTTCCATTTGGGAATCGAAACCAAAGGTGTCATTTCATCCAGGTGATGGCGTGCATGGGCGGCTGGGATGCCAGCACGTTTGAAGCCATGTTTTAAGGCTTGACCACTGTCGCTAGCACCAATGCAAGAATCAGCTTCCACGTGTCTTCGCAACGCCTTCTTGACCACTTGATTGCTTTCTGGAGGTGAAGGAGCTCCATGTCCTTAGTGTTAGTTTTATTTCGAACAACATGCGGCAATCGTGTTTGGATATCCTCACGAACATCAATGCTTTCGTTTTGGTGGCGCCATGCGATTTTTTTTAATTTCTCAAACGAGTCATGCTGTCCAAGATTCGAGTTGCGGCTGGTCGAATGGGTAAGGCCACGCACTGTTTGCTAAAGCGACCCTTCACAAAGAGCATGCGGCCATGATGCACTGCCTTCTTCCCAGTACCACGTTTTGTAGACACCGTCTGTGTCTTGGCAGCCGGTTTTTTCAGAAAAGATCGGCTCTTCTGAGGGAAACGGGGATTTCTCTTGAGCCAGGTTGTCTTACTGGTACCCTTGTGAATCAAAGTTTTGCTGCCATCCATCTCCACAATCTCCTGTTTGAACAGTATTTTCTGCTGATCTTCTATCTCGCAGAATGCTAGAGCAAATTTGCAAAAATCGATCCACTTTCTCAACAGATCTCTTCCCACTGGATTTTCAGAATCGCCAACACAATGCAGCATGCTGTCCAACGGCACTTTGATGCCAAACAAGAAAGCGGTTCGCACAAATAACTTGTATTGGGGTGAGAAGCCTCGATTCATGGATGTCCAAAACACTGTATAGGCATGCTTGGCGTTGCATAACTTCAGAGGGTGTCGCGAGGCAGTGCGACATTGAGGACATTGGAGCGTATCCAGCGCATCTGTGCTCGAACTTCTGGACGAAGATGAAGCAGGAACCAGAGTGTCACCGCATTGCCAGCATGTCAGTTGCTCTCTCGGTGACGGTAAACAGCCCGTCTCTCGCAGCAGCGTCTTCGCCTGCATCAGGGTTTATATTTCGTTTCGATGGGAACAAAAAAAGAAAACACTTTTTTTTCGTCAATTTTCCATGCCTTCAAGTCTGACCACGTGGCTACGTCTGCAAAAGTCCAGTCTTGCTTGAAATTGGCCAGAAGCAACGATTGTGGAGGTGCCTTCGAGTCTTTGCTACAAGCAATGCCTTTCTTCAAATGCTTTTGGTTGGACACTGCTGCGCGTTGCTTTCTGGATACTTTTTTCTTGGCTGCAGAAAATTTAGACGGTCGAATTTTCGATCCGGGCATGGAAGCATGGAAAGTAGGGTCATGTCAACCCAGCGGAAAAGAAAAGCGAAAGAAACTTGACGCAGCAAATGCTTCAGGACAGCAATGGGCCTGTGGTGTCCATCCACACGCGAAAGTCCATGAATGGATATCATGGGAAAACCATATAAATATATAGATATATATATATATACAAATATATATGTAGATAAATAAATAAGATCTTTATATATATGCATACATATAGATGTATTTATATATATATATATATCAACCCTTGCAGTGGCTCTACATGCCAGACGACCTGGACCCGCACCTGGGAAAAATATATATATATATATCCGTATAGATATCTATCTATCTAGAACTATATATACATATCTATATATACATATATATTTATATAAATACATCAAATATATATATATATACATATCGGTGTGTATTTATATATATATATCAACCCTTGCAGTGGCTCTACATGCCAGACGACCTGGACCCGCACCTGGGAAAATATATATATATATCCGTATAGATATCTATCTATCTAGAACTATATATACATATCTATATATACATATATATTTTTATAAATACATCAAATATATATACATATATATACATATCGGTGTGTATTTATATATATATATCAACCCTTGCAGTGGCTCTACATGCCAGACGACCTGGACCCGCACCTGGGAAAAAAAATATATATATATATATATCCGTATTGATATCTATCTATCTAGAACTATATATACATACATATACATCAAACCTTTGAATTGCTCTGGCTGCCAGACGGCATCGGCTCAGAAAGCTTTTGTTTTCCACTCGGTCGCCGCATCTCGTGCGCAAAAGAGTCACCAATTGGTCGAGGCATTTGGATGCTTCAACTGCCACGCAATGTCACCACGCACTTCACGAATCTGTCTTTGCACGGTTTGGGGCAAATTGTTCCATGGTATGGTACATTCTTTCCAAAACCAACATCCCCGGCGACCATTCGCCAAAGGCGTGAACCAGTTCTTGCACCGCAAAATGGGTGTGCCTGCATGCTGTCCAGATCTGTGACATACAGGTTGCAAAACCGTCTCGCACTTGGAACAACGACCATACTTCGTTGTCTTCACACTTTCATTCCTGGATGCCGGTACTTGGACATCTGCTTCCTCTTGCAATAAATCAGCACAGAATTGCTCAACATATTGATTTTCAGCTGCCAAGAAATCCCTCAATGTCTCTGGTCCAAAATATGTAACAGCATCTGCTTCCGGAGGCACACCTCTTTCAAGCACCATATTTTCAAAGACTCTTGCCCTTTGCAACAACGAAATAGTGGAAGGAGTCCGCATAGGCTTGTACAAACTGAAAGCGAACATCTGTCCGGCCATGGCCTTCTTCAGAAGTTTGCTGCGAGGACTGTCATCAACACAATAGCCTTCAGACAAGGTGTCATCACATTCACAACCATAAATTTCAATCCACCTTGCCCACGTAGCGTCATCAGTTGTTTCGGTCACATCCCATGGCAATGTATCATGGGCATCGAATCTGGGATCGGCGTCAACGAAATTGGATCTCATGTTCCTGGGAGGTGAGTCCAGGATCTCAAAGCAAGGAGGACGCAAGAAAGATTCTCGAAATGTTTGTGCACGTGGAGGGGAAACCGAAACTGTCTCAGCTCTGCCCGACGAAGAAGAAGGTGCTCCACGTGTCTCCAAAGATCGACGTCCAGTGAAAACGGGGTGATCAAATCTATTCGTCTTTGTTTGCAAAGAGCCCAGCATGTGCCAAAGATGGTCCAAAAATGATCCAGGAACGGCACCATTGAGAAAAAAAGCAGAAAAATCCATGCGAGGACCATAGTAATGGAACCAGCCCGCCGAGACCCAGTCAATTTCATTAGATATTCGATGTTGACAATCATGCACCACCTCTGTCCACCTCTGCAAAAGTCTCGGCAGGAATATCACTAGAGTTTGCGGGGAACATCCAAGATCCCAAACCAAATCGTGAATCAAAATCTGCAGCGAGACATAATCGGCTGATGTTGGGCTCTGCAAAGAAACCTGAAATACAGCAAGGTCGACATTACCCGCTAAACAGTTAAGTCAACCGACATGTTTAGCAGTACTTGCTCGAACCCTTTCAACAAAAGACCTGGCGATCGAAACAGAAACAAGATATAGCAGCCAAAGCACTAGAAGCAACTCGCGGACATCGTCCACAGCGACGGAAGACAACGGAATCCACAATGTCACATTTGCAGAAAGCAGTAAATAAAGAAAAGTCAACGATAGTCGAACAGCACAATCCAAGCCATCCATCGCATAATCCACTACGAGAACGACATGTTGAGCTCAAAACATTGCAAAAGGCCATATCAAATCTTGGCACGAAATGGTAACATTGACCTGAATTCAAAAACATGTGGATCTTTCCAAAGACATGTGCCTCTGAAACATTACCATTAAAAAAATGCAAGAGAAGATCTATAGAGCGTAGCATCATGAGCGTGACAAAGATCGCAAGAGAAGATCTATAGAGCGTAGCATCATGAGAGTGTCAAAGATAGCAAGAGAAGATGTATAGAGCGTAGCATCATGAGCATGTCGAAACGAAGATGACACAGGAAGCAGGCGACAGAACGCTATCAAGCCCCCCACCCCACCTCCCCACCCCCCCACCCCCAACCCGAAACCCCCCCCCACCCCCCCGTCAATCCACGTGACAGGCGTGGAGAAAAATACACATAAACGCGCACTGCCAAGCAGAAAAGCAAAGCATAAAACGCGTCGTGACGTACGACTGGGGCCAAAATCAAACATTCACCATTTCAATCAGAAATCTACCTTGAAAATCAAACGATCACCATGTCAATTCAGAATTCCAAATTGAAAATCAAACAATCTCCATGTCAATTCAGAAATCTAAATTGGAAAACAAACAGTTGGCATTTCAATTCAGAACCTTAACTTGAACCTACAATAGTATATTTTTTACCTTTCAGATTTTGATATTAATTTGGTTTACTATTTGGCACAGCTATCAAAAAATAATGTAGTTTTTACATAAGCAGCCTTTAGGGCTTTCATTTTTTTAGCCAAAAAGCACATTGATGCTTTCATTTTTTGAAGCTGTCACAAGTATAGCACATTGATGCTTCAGGTTTTGGTGTTCCATTAGTGCATCAGACATGTGTCCTTTGCATTTTTCTTGTCAAGGTGTAAGCTGTCAGGATGTCCAGTAATAGGGGTCAGGCACGGGGTTCAGCCACTGATCCAATGGTATCTCGACAGTTTCAAACCTGGACCTCATCCAATGGATGGAAGAGCCTCTGGTATGTCGAGATTCATCAATCAGGTTTTGATTCTTGGTTACCAGGTTGAAATTCATCATGTTTTTAAAGCATACGGGAACTCAGGTAGTATGAGGATAGACGTAAACGGTAAACGAATTGCTCGCTTGCTCAGGCAGGATGCTCTTGAGCACTTCAAGCAGAATGAAGGCCCACATCTTTTGCCTGCCAGCCTGAAGAACTTGATCAAAATCAGTTACATGTTGGCTGGGGTCCCTGTTCTTTCTGGCGATGCTATCTGCGCCTGATAGCTGCAGCTGTATGCCCATAGTGCATGGAAAGCCTGGATGAAAACATACTTGGGTGGAATCAAAATACTGTGGGGGGAGAAAAAATATTTTAAAAAAACACCATGTGGTGTACTTGTTTTTTTCTGGCCCAGTGGCCTTTCCTGCTATTTTGAAACTATTGTGGTTTATGCCCAAGGGGCTTTCATGTAAAGGTCCAGGGTTGGGTATGAGAGCCCACTGAAGTTTATATGCTTCTAACCTTAAAGGGTCCCAGAACCCATTCCCACCGACTCTTGCTACAGGTTTTGCTGATAGGGCTTTCATTTTATTTTGTAAACTAAATTGTTTCTGCCCAAAGGGGCTTTCATGTAAAGGCTTAAACTCCTTTATCCCATGCCCAAAGGAGCTGTCATAATTCTAACTTTGAAGGTTAGCAGAATCAATTCTCTTCTGCTTCTGCTGCAGTGGGCCCATAGGAATTGTGGGCTCACCTTAGCCTAGATCCTTTGATCACCATGGCTACTTGGGACGTTGAGGACTTAGTCAAGGAGATTAGTGATATGGAAGCGATTTACCAAAGAAACGCTGGTTCACAGCTGGTGCCACGAATGCAGGAAGCTTTGCAGTCCAAAGTGAACGGTGTCCAAATGCTCGCTGCTTCTAACTTCTTGAAGCGTCCTGATGCTGTTCAAAATGGCATCTTGACTGCTGACACGAAGGCAGAGTTGCAAGCATTTCTCGAATCAAGGGCAGCCTCTTCAATCCAAGGTGCCACCAGGTTGCAGGCTACACCTCGAAGCATGACCACGCCTTGGAACTACCTGTCCCAAAGCGAATGGCAGCAGATGCAGAATGGCATCAACACAGTTGATGCTACCCACATGCTGATCAAAAGAATCAAAGTGTGTGGGTTGAAAAGCCTCAAAGAAGACACCAAGAAGTACTTGACATCCTTTTTGGTCAGCCTTCAGGTGAAATCACCAATGTCTTGCCTCCAGTTTTTGAAATGTACAAATTTTGTGCTGGATACGTTCGAGGCTGTGGTGGCTCAACCTCTGCATGCTGGTTTGGCAAGGTACCCACCTAGCCCCCACGACATTGGGGAGGCACTGGGTTTGTAAAATCTTTGGTGATGGCTGCTTTCAAGCTGATAATTTTGAAGTCAAAATTTAGCCATGACATAATCCCTGAACACACACACACATGGACACGTATACATATTTCCATTTGAACATAAACACTTGCAGGCTTTCTGCTTGCTCGCTACCAGTCATATGATAAACCTTGGAAGCATTGCCAAGAAAGTCACGGTGAGCGGAACTGCCAAGGAACTCAGGGCTGTGGCCACTCCACAGGCAACCTCTCAGCAGTTGCCAGCAGAGCCTTCGACAGGGAAAGATCCTACAAACAGTATGGTGACCACCCATCTCTTTGACATGATGGAGAAACAGGCCAGAGCTTTGGATGCCTTGAGCCAGAAAATCTTGAACAATGATAGCTTGGAGAAGCCTCCTTCCAGCAACTCCTTGCTCTCAGATGGGGCCGGCCCAAGGGACTCCTGACTCCCAAAGCTCTGCCGGCAGTTCCAGCTGTTTTGCCTCTACCTGCACCTTCTGACTGTGCTGCACCTGCTGGAGGAAATGATGGCACCCAGGCAAAAGCCTTGAGGACTATGAAGCTGAGGCCAAACACATGCTCACCAAGAGGAAGGGCAATGATTTGGATACTGCCATGAAGAGGCCAGCTTCTAAGAAAACCCTAGCCAAAGCAGAGCCCAAGCAAAAGGCCATTGTGAAGAAGAATGCTGAGGAAGCAAATCATGTCACACCAGCTTTCCTCAAAGGAATCTATGGATGTGTCAGATGCCGTGGCAGTGTGAGTGGCTGTGGCAAGTGCCAGTCTCCCTACTTTGGGGGGACTCAGTCTCAGTTCAAGACAGGAATACAACAAGTGGTAACAAGAAGGCAGCAGGGGAACAAAAGGAAGTGTAAATATTTCCTTGGTCAGACAAAAGATCGTGGGCTGCCTTGTGGTAAATAACCATGCAAACACAGCAATGGTAAATCATACAGGCAGTGGGGGAAAACAGAAACGCTTAGGCTTTCTCTTGACATACTTATCTAGACATATTTTCCAGCATGAAAGTAAGTGACCACTAACTTGCAGTGCTGCCCTTGGTTCTGCTTGTTGTTTTCAGTTTTGGCTTCAAGAGCTATCATTTGAAATCCGTTTGCCTGCAAGGGCTTTTTTGTTTGAATATGTTTGAATCAGTAGCACAGCATTGTGGGCACAGCTTTCTGCAAGGCTACTGCATGAAGCAAGGCCTGGCCCAAGGCAATGTGTGCCAAATCTGCAAATGACATATTTGGAGGCCATGTTAGCAGCAGGTTCCGCAGCAGGCCATGGAACACTAGCTTTTGCCTTTCACACAGTCATACTCCAACATTGTCCAAGATTACTTTTATCACCTTTCTGCAAAGAAATGCTTCCAGCCAGCCATGCCAGACTTTCCAAAATTGCAAAGTTTTAAACAGAGAATCCCATTTTGCAGCCAGTCAGCCCTGGAAGCAATATTGACTTTGGCAGCCCAGGAAGGCATTCCTGCTAGTCACAAAAGGAAACAAATCAGAGAGTTTGTTGAGCAGGTCATTGCTGGCCTTCAGCTATGATTTTGGGAGAGGACCCTGTGGAATTGGCATTTGCCAACATCTTTAACTATTTGGCTGGTGCTTATGCAGCTGGTGGCTGCTTTGCGGATTATTTTGACAAGGTACATGACAACAACCCTGGTTCCTTCAACAACCCTTGGTCTTGCATTCTTTATGTAGATGAACTGCACCCTGGCAACCAATTGGCAGGGAATTCTAGGAATACATGGGCAATTTACTGCTCATCTGCCCAGTTTGGGGCCACGCTGTCAAATTCTGAAAGTTGGTTGACATTGCTCGGGAAGAGGAGTGAGCAAGTCTCACAGCTGGCAGCCAGCATTGGCCAATGTTTCAGGTTGATCTTGGAGCACATGTTTGACAACAAATATGCTCATCCTCATTCTGAGGTACTTTTACAGGGAGGTCCTAAAAGACTGAAACTCTCTGTTGGATGTTGCAACAGACCAAGAAATCCTGTCCTCGTGGGCAAGGATGCAAGAGTGCAACAAAACCGAGTTAAGAAGGTGGAGCCAGGCTTCTGGGGTTGATTATTCCCAGCATTCACTCTTGCTGAGTGACAAGCTGAAGTCCCAGAACCTTCTGAGACCAATCACCCAATACATGCATGATTATATGCATGGGCTCTGCCCAAATGGTGTGCTGAACTAGGTATTTGTTTTTGTGGATCCAACCGCTTGCTTCCAGTGGTGTGGCTGAGATTTGGAAGGCACATGGCTTTGTGCAACTTTGGGCCCAGCCTGCCATTCACAAATGCAATTTGAAAAGGCTATTTCTGCCCAAAGCAGTGGAAGGCCACAAAAAAGCTGGGAAGTTCAGATGCATCCTCAGAGATTCTGGGTCTGTACCAGGTGCTGGCACACTATGTCCAAATTTGTTGCTTGCCTAATGGCATGTGTCTTCTGGGGTCAACTTGCTCTTTGGCTTGGTGCAAAGTTTTGGACTATCGCCTATCCATCCCTGCTTTGGAAAAGCCTGACTACAAGCAATTGCTTTCATTTGTTGAAGCAGCATTGGAGGCAACTGTTGCAGCTGACTGGTCGGAAGAATTCGAGCCAAAGATGCACTGGTCACTTCATATTATAGTCAAAGTCTCCAGAGGCATGGCCAATTACCTGCATGCTGGACCATGGAAAGGAAGCACAAAGGCACTAGAAAACATGGGAATGTCTTGTGCAACACTACCTATTGGGAAACTTCTCTGAGGAAGTCTGTCATTGCAGGGCACATCTATACATTGGGTGAAGAGTCAAGACTGTTTAGAGAAGGCACCTGCCTACAAAATGCAAAAAGGGGGCCCCGCAAAGAAGATGACGGCATTCCTATGCAAAGCTGGCGTGGTTCCTGTGGGAATGCCTTGCATGCAGAGCTCTCGTTGTAAACTTTTTTCTGGGGCAACAATTACTTCTGGTGATGTTGTCTGTTTGCACAATGTGGATGGAGGCTCACCAGCTGTCAATGCAGCTCAAGAGCATTGCTTTTTTCAAAGTCCCATGTGGTGATGTGGCCCTTGTCGAAAAATATTTGTTCCAGGAAATTTCAAACAAACATCCGGATGTTGCTTCTTTACAAGAAATCTCGTGTGCTGTCACTTACAATGCTGCCAAAGGCAGGGTGACATGCCTCACCCCTGCATTCTTGCAACTTTGAAGGGACATGCAATTTCCATCCACAGCCAATGTCTTTGGAAAACAAGCTTCGGTGGTATGCCCAACAGCCGCAACGTTTTATGTTTACTAATCTTTCTGAAACCTGCTGCCAAGCCAAGCGCTGGAAACACTCCAGCTCGGTTTCCGTGAGTTAAATGGCCACAAATCCTGTTGAACTTGACCTGGCTCTGCACCAAAGCCTCCCAGACCTTCTCCGGAACCCTGTTGAACCTGACCTGGCTCTGCACCAAAGCCTCCCGGAACCTTCTCCGGAACCTTCACCAGAACCCTATTGAACCTAACCTGGCTCTGCTCCAAAGCCTCCCGGAACCTTCTCCGGAACCCCGGAGCCCTGTTGAGCCTGACCTGGCTCTGCACCAAAGCCTCCCGGAACTTTATCCGGAACCCTGTTGAACCTACCAAAAGGCTCTGGAGGATTAAAAGGATTAAAAGGATTAAATCATTTAATCCTTTTAAACCGTTTAATCCTTTTGATCCTTTTAATCCTCCAGACCTCCCAGAATCCCAAGAAAAGCCCAGCAATTTAATTCTTTAAATCCTTTTAATCCTTTTGGACCGGGAATTCCGGACCCCCTGGAGGATTAAAAGGATTAAAAGTATTAAAAGGATTAAAAGGATTAAATCATTTAATCCTTTTAATCCGTTTAATCCTCCAAAAGGCTCTGGAGGATTAAAAGGATTAAAAGGATTAAATCCGTTAATCCTTTTAATCCGTTTAATCCTCCAAAAGGCTCTGGGGGATTAAAGGGATTAAATGGATTTAAATATATTTCTCAAGGGCTTGGACCGGGAATTCCGGACCCCCTGGAGGATTAAAAGGATTAAAAGGATTAAAAGGATTAGATCATTTAATCCGTTTAATCCTTTTAATCCCCCAAAAGGCTCTGGAGGATTAAAAGGATTAACTGGATTTAAATATATTTCTCAAGGGCTTGGGCCGGGAATTCCGGACCCCCTGGAGGATTAAAAGGATTAAAAGGATTAAATCATTTAATCCTTCTAATCCGTTTAATCCCCTAAAGGGCTCTGGAGGATTAAAAGGATTAAACGGATTAAACCATTTAATCCTTTTAATCCTTTTAATCCTCCAAAAGGCTCTGGAGGATTAAAAGGATTAAAAGGATTAAATCATTTAATCCTTTTAATCCTTTTAATCCCCCGAAAGGCTCTGGAGGATTAAAAGGATTAAAAGGATTAAATGATTTAATCCTTTTAATCCTTTTAATCTTCCAGACCTCCCAGAATCCCAAGAAAAGCCCAGCAATTTAATTCTTTAAATCCTTTTAATCCTTTTAATCCTCCAGAAGGCTCTGGAGGATTAAAAGGATTAAATGGATTTAAAAATATTTCTCAAGGGCTTGGGCCGGGAATTCCGGACCCCCTGGAGGATTAAAAGGATTAAAAGGATTAAAAGGATTAAATCATTTAATCCTTTTAATCCTTTTAATCCCCCAAAGGACTCTGGAGGATTAAAAGGATTAAACGGATTAAATCATTTAATCCTTTTAATCCTTTTAATCCTCCAAAAGGCTCTGGAGGATTAAAAGGATTAAATGGACTAAATCATTTAATCCTTTTAATCCTTTCAATCCCCCAAAAGGCTCTGGAGGATTAAAAGGATTAAAAGGATTAAATGATTTAATCCTTTTAATCCTTTTAATCCTTTTAATCCTTTTAATCCCTTTAATCCTCCAGACCTCCCAGAATCCCAAGAAAAGCCCAGCAATTTAATTCTTTAAATCCTTTTAATCCTTTTAATCCTCCAAAAGGCTCTGGAGGATTAAAAGGATTAAATGAGCGGTGTTCAAAACTTCAATTAAAACTGAATGGAAATTATTCATCCTTGCGCGAAATCCTTGCGCCATCCTTGCGCGACCACAATGGGAGCTTGCGCGCGGTCAATTTTTCAAACGGAGCTTGCGCGACCTTGCGCGAAGATGAAGTCCTGAGTTTTCGTGCACTTTTGCTTGCGCGATGTAGGCGCGAAGCTGTTTTCGGACTTGGTTTTCTAGGCTTCTCAGATTCTCGGCTCCTTGGCTCGTTCGGTGGTTTCTCGGCTTCTCGACTTCTCGGCTTGTTCGATGGCTTCTCGACTTCTAGGCTCGACTCAGCGCAGTTCCTATTTTGCCAGCAGTCTAGTCCCTGATGGCCTCCAGTGAGTGTATCGCCTTCAGCCAAAGTACAATCAGTACAATCAGCTTTGCGAGGTATTTGATGCTACAAGGTGGTTTTGCTTGTTTGCGAGTCTACGATCATCTTGCTACCGGTTGCTGGGGGGCATAGTGGCCAGGAACCCCTTTGCTTGCGCGAAGCTTGCGCGAAGCTTGCGCGAACCTTGCGCGAAATTCCCTGGGCAATTCTTGTAACCCGAGCCCAAAGCCTACAGATTGCTCGAATGTTGGTTTACGCCATAGGAGCCACCATGTTGTGTAACCCTTTTCGTTGTATATTAATTTAGATTTAAATTTATGTTTAAAGTGTTTACGTGATTTCGGGCTTGCGCGAAGCTTGCGCGTACATGAGCTTGCGCGAAGCTTGTGAAAAGCTTGCGCGCGTGTGACGCCATTCAAGTTTTGGAAGAATAAATTCCACCGAATACTAAAATCAATTGCCGAGAGTTTTGAACGCGGCTCAAATCGATTTAAATATATTTCTCAAGGGCTTGGGCCGGGAATTCCGGACCCCCTGGAGGATTAAAAGGATTAAAAGGATTAAAAGGATTAAATCATTTAATCCTTTTAATCCTTTTAATCCTTTTAATCCTTTTAATCCCCCAAAAGGCTCTGGAGGATTAAAAGGATTTAAAGGATTAAATGATTTAATCCTTTTAATCCTTTTAATCCTTTTAATCCTCCAGACCTCCCAGAATCCCAAGAAAAGACCAGCAATTTAATTCTTTAAATCCTTTTAATCCTTTTAATCCTCCAAAAGGCTCTGGAGGATTAAAAGGACTAAATGGATTTAAATATATTTCTCAAGGGCTTGGGCCGGGAATTCCGGACCCCCTGGAGGATTAAAAGGATTAAAAGTATTAAAAGGATTAAATCATTTAATCCTTTTAATCCTTTTAATCCTCCAGAGCCTTTTGGGGGATTAAAAGGATTAACAGGATTAAATGATTTAATCCTTTTAATCCTTTTAATCCTTTTAATCCTCCAGAGCCTTTTGGGGGATTAAAAGGATTAACAGGATTGAATGATTTAATCCTTTTAATCCTTTTAATCCTCCAGGGGGTCCGGAATTCCCGGTCTCCTCCAGAGCCTTTTGGAGGATTAAAAGGATTAAAAGGATTTTAAGAATTAAATTGCTGGGCTTTTCTTGGGATTCTGGGAGGTCTGGAGGATTACAAGGATTAAAAGGATTAAATCATTTAATCCTTTTAATCCTTTTAATCCTTTTAATCCTCCAGAGCCTTTTGGGGGATTAAAAGGATTAAATCCTCCAGAGCCTTTTGGAGGATTAAAAGGATTAAAAGGATTAAATGAGTTAATCCTTTTAATCCTTTTAATCCTCCAGAGTCCTTTGGGGGATTAAAAGGATTGAAAGGATTAAATGATTTAATCCTTTTAATCCTTTTAATCCTTTTAATCCTCCAGACCTCCCAGAATCCCAAGAAAAGCCCAGCAATTTAATTCTTTAAATCCTTTTAATCCTTTTAATCCCCCAAAAGGCTCTGGAGGATTAAAAGGACTAAATGGATTTAAATATATTTCTCAAGGGCTTGGGCCGGGAATTCCGGACCCCCTGAAGGATTAAAAGGATTAAAAGGATTAAAAGGATTTAAAGGATTCAATAATCCCCCAAAGGACTCTGGAGGATTAAAAGGATTAAAAGGATTAAATCATTGAATCCTTTTAATCCTTTTAATCCTCCAGACCTCCCAGAATCCCAAGAAAAGCCCAGCAATTTAATTCTTTAAATCCTTTTAATCCTTTTAATCCTCCAAAAGGCTCTGGAGGATTAAAAGGATTCAATGGATTTAAATATATTTCTCAAGGGCTTGGGCCGGGAATTCCGGACCCCCTGGAGGATTAAAAGGATTAAAAGGATTAAAAGGTTTAAAAGGATTAAATCATTTTATCCTTTTAATCCTTTTAATCCTCCAGAGCCTTTTGGGGGATTAAAAGGATTAACAGGATTAAATGATTTAATCCTTTTAATCCATTTAATCCTCCAAAAGGCTCTGGAGGATTAAAAGGATTAAAAGGATTAAATCATTTAGTCCTTTTAATCCTTTTAATCCCCCAAAAGGCTCTGGAGGATTAAAAGGATTAAAAGGATTAAATCATTTAATTCTTCAAATCCTCTCAATTATCCAAAAGGCTCTCAAAATTATCAGAATTAACCGGAACAAAATGGTACCTAAAGGTCTCTCGATCATATATATACTTCAGGTATATATATTATTCTGATTGTTCCGTTGTTGTTTCTTTGTGAGTTGATTTGTATTTCGATGTTGCCAGAAACAGCCTAAGTTCGAAGCATTTGGATCATTTTGGGTCCCAGTTGGCATCGATAAAATTTCGCCAAGGCATCTCTTGCCCCACAGTTGGCACTTCGATATTTTTTTCTGGCGGACCATCCGATTTCCCCAAAAACCCGGTCCTCGCAGACTCGTAAGAGTTCCTGCAACCCAGATTTTTCGAGGTCGCCGAGTCGAAAACATGGCGTGAATTTGGCGGATTTCACCAATGGATTGATAGGGAAAATTGGAAAAATGGTTCTCACATGTCTTTTTGAAATACAAGGGTTTCTTATAGATGTGGATAGATGTGGTCATCATGGAATTTTGGGATTTGAACTATGAAAGATGTGGCACTTTTCAGCAACTACAAAATGCACATGCAAACAGAATCCATAGACATGGAATGACATGGAGAAAATGATAGGACACCTGGTCAGCGGTGAACTAACCCTGGTATTTACCTTACAAATCCTCATGGAGAACTGAAGCTGACACGGAGTTTTCCATGAAATTGTGGAGCCACATTGACACCTAAACTTAACATTGAACCCAAAAAGTACCACACCATTCATAAAAATAATCTTTGGGAACCCCTTTTTTATCATCTTATTTCAGTTTCCGTGTTCAATCTTGGTGGCGTCGACGACATTCATAAGTCGTGGAGGACCATCATTGGAATCGACTAAACTCCTTCAACTTTACCAACTTGGATTCACGCCCCGTGACTTGCAAACGATTCACCATGTTGACTTTCCGCCGTTGTAAAATGGCACAACCCAATATATTCATATATTCTGGATAAATGATATAGAGTAATTCACCAATCTGAAAAGTTCGACCTTTCACCTTAAGGCCCCCCCCCCCGGGGGGCGTCGCGCTGGACCCAAGTGGAGCGCTGACTTCCAGCATCCAACTTTTGGAACTGCTCAATTCAAAAGGATGGATCCAAAAATTTGGGGGTGATCCTAATTCTCACCATTTCTCACCATCTGTTGGACCAGGTGACCAGGGGCCTCCTATGTTTTGATTCCGCAGATGCTGACAAAAGTGTATACCAATTAGTTTGTGGGCACAAAACAAGCACCCACTTTTGGATGGGAAACGACTTTTGTGCTTCCTGGGTTGCTTAGTTTCCGTCTGTTGAGGAAGCAAAACAGCCAATCAAACAGAGGCTTGAGAAAAATAAAATAAATTTCACCGCCATTCAGCAACATCATCATCAGTTACACAAAAAATGAACCACCACTATTTTTCAATAGTGGGTTTTGACACATCCCCAAATCTTAGTTTCTAGATCCAATACATGAAACATCATGAAACTGTTGGTAGAAAACATGAACCACCTTTTTCTCCCATTCACCAGCGACTTGTGTCTATGAAAAAATTGATTCCTCACTGGTTGATAGATCTCGGATACCATAGCTAATACTAATACTGTTACTAATGAAAAACGGATTTCTGATGATTTCTGGACCAAATTGCTGCACCAGCGACGCGACACCAGATCCAGTTCCGGTTCCGCCTGAGGAAGTTCGGATGCGTCCATGCCGAACTCCTCCAATTGGGACCTGGATCCGGGGATCCCCGGTCAAAGGTTGCCGCTGGAGCATCCAAAATCACCAAAAAATTGGGGAAAATCGGGGAAAATATAGGCAAAATGGCAGGTTTGATTGGGAAAATATGGGAAAATCATCTATAAATGGAGGTTTTATTGGGAAAATGATTGGCAGAAATGTGGAATTCTCCAGCAAGCCATTTTTGATTATCGGATGGAAAACTTGAGGCTGTTATTTCTGTGGGTACAACCATGGTGATCGATAATTTCACCCTGAGAAGTTGGTATGTAAGTCCTGTAATTTTGGCCATACCTGTGTATAACCATGGAGTATGGCTCAAAATGTTTCACTCCAAAACAATATGTGTTTTTCAAAACGTAAACGCACGATAACGCAAGCGGTTTCTTGGGGGAATGCTGTATATTTTTTTCACAAGCGATATGTAGTCCATATTGGTCTACACGTCCGCAGCAGCATTGTCCCTAAGCTTGGTTGACTATTTCACTTTGGGGTGAAGCAGTTTCCAACGATCCCTGTCTTCTGCAATTGGCAATAGGTAGTGAATATATTGAGTGGTGTTATACCACTGTTTCATGCTGGTGGATGAGAAGTGTTTTAGTTCAACGATAGTGAAATGTTGATAAAACGAGTGCTGAAGATCTCCTATTGTTGGGGAGGCTTGATGGAGAATATGCGCGGTGGGATGCTTCGGCTAATGCAAGTTCTGGCCAATGGGCCCTTGGTGCTCCACGTCTAAAAGGGGAGGACATTGTACTTTGGGAGTAGGAATTGTTACAACAAATAAGGGATTCAGAAGACGTTGGGTGGCGCAAGATATGACCGAGCAACTTGATACGGGAATCAGAAATGCGCATCGAGGAGGGGATGGAAGGACATGGAAGGACAGGGTAGGATAGAGAAAGAAGAAAAGTGTTGGAGCAAGGAGAGTTGGAGGGCTAGAGGACGCGGTGGTAGGGGCTTTTGACATGAAAGTTTGCTGTAGGGCTTTATAGTGAAGGGAGTCAATACGTGCAATTTGAGCAGGTAGATTTGGGATTCGGAGCCATGGAGGAGTATAGATTGAACGAATTTGAACGATCTGTTAGTAAACTCTAAGTTTTAATTTAGGTGATACAAGAGGATGTCGAAAGGATCAAGGGTCTTAAAGGATGAAGCCTGGGAGCAGCGATAGTTGACGTCGAGGGAGGGGAGGGAGGGATTTGGAGTTGACTGGAAAAAGGGAGCACAAAAGGGGCAGTCACTTATTCGGAATAAGGGTCCTTAGTGGAGAGAGAAATTGGAAGACTGACATGGATGCATAAGAGTTGGCGTTTTGGTCCGTATAGTAGGCCAAAACGGGCGGCAAGATGTTGGCGGAGATGAAGTCTGGAGAGAGTGTCTTGAGTGTCGTCTGCATATTCTACATCTGTGAGCGGGTTTTGAAAAGAGTAGGTGTTTTTCAAAACGTCAACACAAGCGGTTTCGTGATGTTTCGTGGGGGCATGCCGTATATAATATTGCTTTTCAAAGATCCTTTTATGTCCATTTTGTGTTCCCTTATCACCCATGATACTTCCATCCAAAGAGTCCGTAAAGATTGGTTGCTTCCCTACCATATCCCCATCTAACGACTGTTCGATGAAGTTTAAATCCCATTAATCAAAAAAAACAAGAAGGTTATAAACGTCCCTGGTTTGTCGTAGTATTCAACTACCCTTCACTGGTGAAATAGGCTAACATAGGCTAACTAGCTGGTGGTTTGAAGCCCCTTGAGAAATATTAGAGTAAATTGATTATTTTGGGATCCCTCCATTTTTCGGGAGTAAAATAGGAAAACATCAATGTGAAACCAGCAACCAGATCACCCTTAGTTACCCGTTCTATCCCCATGTTGATTAGATCCCATAAATGTTGGTTGCTGAACGTCGTAACGTCATCATGAAACCACAAACCAGTACATGGTTAAGATATGATATAGTGATTATCCCGATTTATCTGCATGAAATACAACCACGATCTATGTTGGTTTCTAGTTTCTACATCTATATCCCCATTTTATATGTCCGACAACCAGCTAATGATCAGTTGCCCCCAATATAATTTATTAGTGCTCAATAATGTATCTGGTTGTTGGCTTCAACCCCTCTGAAAAATATGAAAGTCAGTTGGGATCATTATTCCCAACTGAATGGAAAAAAACAAAAATGTTCCAAACCACCAATCAGGTATGAATGATCAATTTCCCCCACAATCCACCCAAAAAATTAGAGAAAAATGGTGATCCTCTGGTGAACTAACATAGCAATGGAAAATCACCATTCTTAATGGGAAAATCCACTATAAATAGCCATTTTCCATTGCTATGTTAGTTCACCAGAGGGTAACCAAGAATCTCCAGTAAGTCTGGAAACCCCAACTTCCCCAGTAAGTGACTGACACGCCATCCGCCACTCCCAGCACCATCGGCGAGGCTAACGTGGCATCAGCATCCTGCCCAATCTGCCCAGCAGAAATGGTGATCCAGACGAAAAATGAGGATTTTACACTGATTTACCCTCTGGTGAACTAACATAGCAATGGAAAATCACCATTTTTAATGGGAAAATCCACTATTTCTATGGCCATTTTCAATTGCTATGTTAGTTCACCAGAGGGTAACCTTCAAACCTTGAAAAAAAGGATGTGGAAAACCGCAGTAGATCACTACGTCCGAACGACCATGGATTTTCCACGTCCTTTTTTGCATGCCCCAGGGTACTCATCGAGACCATCCATCGCTGAAGCAGTTTTGGGGGCCGATCCCCAATCGAGCCCACAAAAAATTGCGTGATATTGCGAGTATCCCATACTGGTTGGTGATTTCAAATCCCATATATCATGTTATTCTGGCTGGTGGTATACCTACCCCTCTGAAAAATATGAAAGTCAGTTGGGATGATGATTCCCAACTGAATGGAAAAATAAAACATGTTCCAAACCACCAACTAGTATTAGTCTCAATTTAGGTTGGTGGTAAACGTCCATTTGGTTTTCTTGCTGAAAGTCATGGCTGGTGCCTAAGATTGGCCCTGTTTATAAACCCAAACATTGGGGGTCAAAAATATGGACTTCTTAAATCTTGATGATAAAATCCGCCCACACCGCTTTGGCGGTGAAGGCGTGCTTATTGGGGGGCAACAGCAACACTAAATGCTCAATGACATTTGTTAATATAGCAGTCGCTATATCAGCTTTAGCTGGGGGGGGGGGGCAAAAACGGTTTCGCACCGAGACCAGACCCCAAAAACGGTTTCGCACCGAGACCAGAATACGGTGGTGTTTTCGACATTTTTCGAGGATTTTTGGGTGTCTGAGCGCAAGAGGGTATTGAAATGGAATTTTGGGTCATTTTGGTAGCTTTCCGGCAATGGAAAAACGGCCAAAAATGAAAAAAACATTGTACATAGCAAGATTTTGCAGGGTTTTTGGATGCCAGAGCATTGAAAACACTGCAAAAACAAGTGTTTTGGACTGACGTTATAGCAAAAAACGTGTAAATTACCGTATGCTTGACTGGAAACATTACAAAAACACTGTCAAAAGCAATGTTTTGGAAGGATTTACTGCCTTTATGGCAAAAAACGTGTAAATTACCGTCTGTTTGACTGGAAACATTGGAAAAACACTGTCAAAAACAATGTTTTGGAAGGATTTCTTATTGAAACTTCTTAGCTTGAAGAGCTCCCACGGGGGAAAACCACCCTTAGCCCCTCTCACGGACCGAAATAAACCTGCGGTGTGGGCGGCCACCCCACGCGAAGCGGGGTGAATATGATACCCTCTGGTAAACTAACATAGCTATGGAAAATATTGGAAAATCACCATTTTTAATGGGAACACTCACTATAAATGGCCATGTTCAATAGCTATGTTAGTTTACCAGAGGGTAAATCTCCACATATTCCACTGGACAAAGCCAGACTCCATAGCGACCCCAGAACGCCGGACCGAGTTGTGATCTTTCTACCGCGCGCGCTGTACAAAACTCCAGTCAGCGCGGATCTCGTGCTTTGCGACGGCGACTTGAGGTGTGGCTGTAGATGCTTCATGATGTTTCACCTTGAAAATAGTTGAGTTATTTGATTGATAAACTTTGGTCTTGGCTGTTCTGTGCCTGCAATCCCAAAAGATAAAATAAAAGATTCGCGTCGGTAAGATCTTGTCTGTGTATGTATCATATGTATTAATATGTATTCATATGTCACAAGTGATTGGTTGCCCGTTAAGGTTGAGATGAAAATAGTGAAGAGTCACTTGAGTCTAACTTAAAACACCATTGTTGGGCCACTGCATGTCCAGATATGTCCAGATGTTTCTTGGAGGCACGATGCCCGAAACCCAGCAGTTCAGCATTTCACAGCAGGAAAAAAGAAAAAAAAACCTCTACGTTCTAAGAACATGTTTATCTTATGCGGAATTGGTCTGAAAATCATGATAAACCCCGCAAAAAAAAAAAAAAAACATGGTTGAAAATCGAACCTGATTTTCCCTACTGTTTAGTGGCCGATTAGGACATCCCGACCTCCCCCCATTTTTGGACAACCCCATTTTCCAGGTGTTCTGGATGTCCATCACCTGATTCCAAACCGTCACCCAGCCGGACAAACTGCGACGTGTCACTGCGCTGGTTCCGTAAAACTCATGCTGAGAAGTGAGAACCAGCCGCGCCAGAAACATCCTACAGGTACTACGGTACTACACGTTGGCTCAAAGTTGAATCAAACTTCATGACCAATGCCTTCTCCCGATCATGATGAACCCAAAAAAAACAAATCCAAACCCTTCTACCAGGGTTCTGACCTGATGTTTATTATCAGAAGATATGAGAATATATCAGAATATATCAGATAGGGGCAAGCGATTCCGAAACACCCCTACAATCCAGGTCCAGGTGAAATTCGTGTTAAAAACATCCTCTTCCAGGCACCGGATGTGGGATCAAAAACCGGAGCATCTGTGAGCCATGAGCCCATGAGCATTGTAAACGCCTCATGGCATCAGGTCATTGAAAAAGACCATGGGACTTCGACATCACCAACGGAATCTCGCTCGGTGGCATCTCCGCCGCAGAAATGGGGAGAAAAGCATCAACATCCGCGGCAAAACCATGGAAAATACCCAGGGCCTTGAATCTTGAATTCCTATGGCCATTTTGGGTGGAGGATATGAACAAAATAACTCTGGTGATATCTGGTGATGCCATCCCACTCGCTCTGGCAACGGACAGAATCTCTGCATAGGGATCTTTCACCAAAATAGAATCTCTGTGGGTTCAAAGATGGGGGCGGGGGCCCCCAATTATGATACTTTACGGTTATTTCAATGGCATGTTTTTTCATGAGATTTTGGTTCCTGTCAGCCTTTCCCAACATCTTCAAACAAACAGGTTCGGTGAGATCCTTGCAGAATTTGCCCTGGCTCGCAAACGCAGATTAAATGAGTTATCCACCAAATTCCACTTGGCAACGGACGCTTCACGAAATCGCTTCCTGTTTGAAGGTTCTGTCAGTCAATACAGAATGGCTCACATTGATGTGAATATGGGAGTTGAATGGTTCAGGAGGTTTCAAAGGAACTAAGAACTACCAAATGTGTCTTCTCCTTCCCCCAAGAAAATACTGTTACTTAACGTATCTTAACGTACCCAAGACTTAAAGAAACAAAAATGTTTATCTGAAAATAGGCAGGTACCATCATTGTCCATACCCAGTTTGCAAAATTGGGGGGGATCCCCGTTTTGAGACACACCCGGATACAGGAAAACCTACAGACCTGGCCACACGGGGGTTCAATTCCTCAGAAAGTGAAGGATTTTCAGTGCCAAAAGATGCCAAAAAAATATGGGCAACCATACAACATCCCAAGGATTTAGATGTTCACCCAATATTTACATATACCCTCTGGCTATTTAACATAGCCATGGAAATCCCTCATAAATGGAGGTTTTAATGGGAAAATCATCTATAAATGGGCCATCTATACCATGGCTATGTTAAACAACCAGAGGGTATTTACAATGTTTTTAAATGATCCCCCTAACTCATGATCATTGGGGTCTGTCCGAACCATGAAAAGATTAGAAACATTATCTTCTGAAGCATTGAATTCTGGGCAGAACCTTTTTTTGGAGACACACCCATATGTGATACCCACAAAATAAGGTACCGTATTGGTGGAAACGACAAAGCATTGATATCATTGATATCATATGATATGGGATATTCAACAACACACATATTGCATATATGGCAAGACGGATACAATATTGCCTTCAGTTGTCATCAAAAAGAATCCTGCTGAAGTGAGCAAAACCATTCGTACGCAATCTGTGCTCACTTTTTAGGGGCCTGGGCCCGCAGAGAAACAACCAGATATGTCGGATCGTCAGGTTGCCCCCGCACTGCGGGAGTGGAGAGATCGGTGGAATATCGCTGGATGTAGTGGATCAGTTTCTCGTGATCGTCGTTGCGAAACAAGTCATCCTCTGATCTGCAGAAATGATTACATTTTTTAAATGAACTATGATCAAAACGTGGGATGAATGGGCTATGTTCATCCGGTTCGCAAATGTCGGGTTCGGATATGTTTATCAAAAACCTGAAATGTTGGGTCATTTTGGAAGGAAAAATGGCCAAATGCCCTAGAACTGCAGTTGGACGATCAGCCAAACAGATCCCAGGGCACCAACGAGGCCAAAATTCTGATTGGCACCGTCCGTGAGGTGTGCTGTGCTGGGTATGGTATGGGTGAAAATTAACCTCGGCACATTGGCACCATGCAGATTGAAGTCGTGTTTTTCGGATAATTTTCGCACCCCCAACTTCTCTTCTTTGTGTTATTTTGTGTTGTTACTAGTTTTTGTTGGAAAACCTCCAACCTTCAGTATCAAAACATCATCAGTACATCATCGAAGGAAATTTAGGCAGGAAATTTCCGAATTACGAACGTGTCATGGCTAGTTTTCTCACCATGATGGTTTGCAATCATCATGGCAACCACATCATGATGAAAGTAGTTGGGAAGTGTGAGGAATCGGGAACGCGTGAATTCAGGTTTGAAAACACTCTCGGGCGCGAAACCCTGTATTTTTTCGGTGAAAGTGGCCGCTGTGATCGCCGAAGGAGGGTCTCTGTTTCCGCGGTTTCGCGGTTCCATCGGGGAAACTGGTCAACAAAATGTGCACAGGATTGTTGCCAGAGCTCGAATCTATATAAAAATCGTAAAACCTGATGGGTTTGGAGCACTTTTGGAAGATGGGGTCGACAAAATGTGCACGACACTGTAGTGAGAGCTCGATTTCCAATTGACAATGTAAAAAAATAGTCAGGGTCTCGGATAACTTTTGGAAGATGAGGTCGGCAAACTCTGCACGAGATCATGTAGCGGGGGTCAACAAAATGCGCGCAGGACTGTTTTGAGCCCGGCAGTTTTTTACAATTTTTATGTGACATCGAGCTCTCGCTACAGTCTCGTGCACATTTTACCGACCTTATCTTCCAAAAGTGTTCCAAACCCCGCAGCTGTTTAACACTTCCAAATGGAAATCGAGCCTTTGTTTAAAAAACTGTCGGGATCCGAGCACTTTTGGAAGATGAGGTCGGCAAACTGTGAACGAGACTGTAGTGAGATCGATTTCCCCTTGAACATGTTAAAAAACTGAGGGTCTTGGAACACTTTTGGAAGATGAGGTCGGCAAAATGCGCACGAGCCCGATTTCATATGTCAACCACATCATCATGTAAGTAGCTCATAAGTCTACAAGATCGGGAATGCCTGAATGCAGGCTTGAAAACTAACATTCTCCACGCGAAACTCGAAACAGAGTATTTTTCCGTCGCTGAAGGAGGCTCTCTATTTCTGCGGGTGCGCGGCTCGATCGGGGAAAGCGGTTGACAAAAAATGCACGAGACTGTGGCCAGAGCGCGCTTAAGCACTTTTGGAAGATGAGGTTGGCAAACTGTGCACGAGACTGTAGCGAGAGCTCGATTTCCACTTAAAAATGTTAAAAAACTGAAGGTCCCGGAGCTCTTTTGGAAGATGAGGTTGGCAAACTGTGCACGAGACTGTAGCGAGAGCTCGATTTCCACTTAAAAATGTTAAAAAAACTGAAGGTCCCGGAGCTCTTTTGGAAGATGAGGTTGGCAAACTGTGCACGAGACTGTAGCGAGAGCTCGATTTCCACTTTAAAATGTTAAAAAACTGAAGGTCCCGGAGCTCTTTTGGAAGATGAGGTTGGCAAACTGTGCACGAGACTGTAGCAAGAGCTCGATTTCTACTTGAAAATGATTTTAAAAAAACCTGAGGGTCTCGGAGCCCTTTTGGAAGATGAGGTCGGTAAATGTGCACGAGACTGTAGCGAGAGCTCGATTGCCATTGGCCAACCACATCATCATGTCCACCACATCATGGCAACCACATCATCATCAAGTAGTTTGGACGTGTAAGAGATTGGGAACGCGTGAGTTCAGGCTTGAAAACACTATCGGGCGCGAAACCCTGTGTTTTTGGGGTAAAGTGGCTGCCGTGGTCGCCAAAGGAGGCTGGCCCTTGTCAAACGAGCATTCATTCATTCTTGCATTCATTCATTCACTGCGTTTCCTTGCATTCATTCATTCGTTCATTCGTTCGTTCATTCATTCATTCATTCATTCATTTCATTTATTCATTCACCCATTCATTCATTGATTTCATTCATTTCATTCATTTCATTCATTCATTGATCCGTTTATTCATTGATTCATTCATTCGTTCATTCATTCATTCATTCATTTCATTTCCTCGTTTCCTTTCATTTCATTCCATTTGGTTGCATTCATCCATTCATTCATTTCATTTCATTTCGTTTCATTTCATTTCATTTCATTTCATTTATTCTTTCATTTCATTCATTCATTCATTTCCATTCCGTTCCGTTCCGTTCCATTCCAATCCATTCCAATCATTCATTCATTTCATTCATTCATTCATGCATTCATTTCATTTCATTTCATTTCGTTTCAATGGTGCTTCTTTTCATTTCGTGTCGTCATTTCAAATCATTTGTTTTCAATTCATTGACTTCTTTCCAACTCACCAAGAATTTCAATAAGCAAACTTGTATTTCCTATAGTCATGTCCTATTTTCGAAACTTCCGCCCCGGCGCATGCCGGGCACTACCTGGTATTTCCAATTTTTATGGTAGAAAATCCTCAGTTGTGTTTCTCAAAAAACCCTCACATACTGTGAAAAAATGGGTTGTACACCATCCAAGCATCCAATTCTGAGAGGTACCACATGACTTGACCCATACCGAATGGAAGAGCTGCCGCTCCATTTCCTTGACGGATGCAAATCTCTGGCAATGCCTTCTTGGGCGCACTGGCATTGTCGGATGGTCACGCGGTGAGTCATGGCTTCAACTTGTCACTTTTATCAAGTCTCAAAATCTAGTGCCTACTTGGTGGTTTCCACATCCTCCAAAATTGTCGTCAACGGGGATCATCATCCTGGATGAAAATGAACATGTTGGAAATCACCAGCTCGAACATAGTTGGGAAGCTGGCGGCTTTGGCAAAGTGCTGATTTGGGGCCGATCCGATTTTGCAGCCTTGAAAACTTCCAAGGGGAACTTCCAAAATTGGCCGTGTCAAAAACCTGTTGCCAACGTCCCAAAAAAAAGGTTGCTTAGTGGGGAGCCCAATTCATGGGATTATGATTGCCCCCAATAAATTGCTTAGTAGAACCCCCTGCAATCAGCAGAAACTGCTAAAATGGGTTTGGCATCCCGTTGGGAGTGGCCCATGATTTTTTGGACGACCAACTGGAACAAAGAACTTTTGTAACGGAGTGATTATGTGGTATTTTCAACCCCCAAGTCATTGCAAAATCATGATCCCAGGTAGGGATGGAAATAAAATAACTGAGATTCAAAAATATTTGAAACCACCAGTCCGGGTGTGAAGTCAATTTTTGGTATTTCTCCTGTGTAAGTACTCGTGTGACCTCATGTCTCGTTTCAATGCCCGCGCAGCGGGCAAAATCCGGCAACCACCATGCGTGCCCCCGGGAAATGACGAGATATTGCCGATATTGCCCGGGGAGCAGCCGGTGGAGCTAGGCGATCATCTCCTTCAGAGATGGCCTAGCTGCACATTTTGAAAGAGTCTCCATGGATGATCCCAAAGTGGTCTGAAACCTTGGAATTTTTATATATATAATTTTAAAACATCCATTCTATATATGTTTAAACAGCAACAATATATTGCAGTATATATATATATATATATACACTACCATCAAAGATCAAGCATCCCAGAGTCGCGGAATTTTGGTCATGGTTTTTGGAGCAGGTCGCTGCTAAAGTTTAGCAATTCAGTTCCTGCAGAAAAATGGAAATAACCCCAAGTCAGTGTGTCTGAATATAGGGAAAAATCTATGCAAATTGTTTTTTCCACATGATAATTTGACAGTGGGATGGAATGGGACACACTATTTTTAAGACAAATGCAAATATACCCTGGTATTTCCTATCCAATGCAGTGCTATGATCATCCAAGCAAACAACTGGCATGACCCTGAAGTTCAGCCTTCCCAATTGGGATCCATTCATGTTGCAAATCGCTACCGAAAAAATACTTTCCTTCGAGTGATCCCCACCCTGGCAAATATTTGACATAGCTTCTGACATATCAACTGGAAATATATATATATATATAACATAATCTTCTGACAGTCTATTCTGGCATTCTATCTGGCGTTCTATCTTATCTGACATTCTATTCTGGCATTCTATCTGGCGTCTATTCTGACATCCTATCTGTCATCCTTTGTGGCATCTATACTGACATTTTCTCTGGCATTCTATCTGGCATTTTTTCTGCTATATGTTCTGGCATACGTTCCGCATGGCATCTATTCTGACATTCTTTTCTGGCATTCTATGTGGTTGAGGTCGGGCAGGGAACACTTTGATCCGGAGCTTGCGGTGGAGGTCTGGCGAGGAACACTCTGATCCTGAGCTTGCGGTGGAGGCCCGGTGGTGAACACTCTGGTCCGGAGCTTGCAAAACACTCTGATCCTGAGCTTGCGGGGTGGAGGTCCGGTGGGGAACACTCTGATCCTGAGCTTACGGTGGGGGTCCGGCGGGGAACACTCTGATCCTGAGCTTGAACACTCTGATCCGGCGCTTGCAGTGGAGGTCCGGCGAGGAACACTCTGATCCGGAGCTTGCGGTGGAGGTCCGGCGGGGAACACTCTGATCCGGAGCTTGCGGTGGAGGTCCGGCGGGGAACACTCTGATCCTGAGCTTGCGGTGGAGGTGTGGCGGGGAACACGCTGATCTTGAGCTTGCGCTGGAGGTCGGGTGGGGAACACTCTGATCCGGAGCTTTCGGTGGAGGTCCGACGGGGAACACTCTGATCCTGAGCTTGCAGTTGAGGTCCGGCGAGGAGCGGAGGAAGGAGGAGGCGGGCAAGCTGACATAAAATCAAACCACCCTCACCGGACAGGTGGGGAAATATCTTGGAACTCAACAAGCTACTCTCTGCCAATCCATCAGGAAACGAGAAAGAATTGGTGCTCTATGAAAGTTGATGGACTCATCTCGGAATTCCGAACCAAGTCTCTGTGTCTACTGTTTCACAGTTTCACAGTTTAATTTGTCCACATTTGACGGTTTCTCCAAAATTCATGTGCTGAATTTCAGCGTTTGATCACCCCAGGAAAAAATAAAAATCCTAGCACGCTGACTCATGCAGCATCGCCTCATCAGAGACCTGATGTCAGGTGCCAAAAAGGGCGGGCGTGACATGCTGAAGTTTCCACGGAAACTCTACCAATACATGTACATACTGTATATATTTGCACATACACTTACTGCATACGTATATACACACCCATGTATATATATATACATATACATACATACATATATACATATATACACATATACACATTTACACATTTACACATATACACATACACATATACAAATACATATACATATACATATACATATACATATTCATATTCATATACACATACATGCAATACATTACATTACGTCACATTATATTGCATTGCATTGCATTGCACTGCATTACATTGCATTGCATTGCATTACATTACATTACATTACATACATATGGGATGTATACATATATACATGTAGTATAATGCAGTCTATATATGTATATATATACACATTAATGGTGACCTAAAATGTGGTGTGAATACACTGGGCCTTTTTTAAGGGTCAATTGCTTTGAGCCATAACCATTTGGGGGAATATTTAAATTTAGTAATTAGAAATTAAAGAAAAAAACATCGAGAGAATATGCAGTAGGAAACCCCAACTGGAAGTCAAGAATGTTGAGCACGCCTATTGGAATGGTGTTGCCCCTTGTTTCCCCTATGGAGGGCTTTCAATAACGTTATAAATAGAAGTGTACGATATAAGCCCAATCATTCCAAAACCAATACTAAATTAATCCTATTATATGTACTGATCCTTTCTGACAAATGTTTAATATGGACCTAATTTCAATTGTTCAAGGTTCTTCTCTATCTATTTGGAGGTTGCTGCCAGCTACTGCAGAAAAACAAAACGGATGTCATGCATAAAACATATTGTGGTAAAAAAAAAAAACCTGTCACCCGGTAGTACTCCAGTTCCTCATCATAGACTGAAAACTTAAATTTTACATGGAACCCAACAAAGGCCATGTCCAGCAGTGAAATCTTATGGACCCCTTCCTTCATCTATGTTACAAGTAGCAGAGCTTCAGAATTTTTCGCCAACAGAAGTACGACTGTCATGTTTACCCCTTCACCTGGCGTGAAAAAAATCGTCTCGAGTTTAGAGATTTCAGACCCCAAAAGTTCATGGCTTACCCTCTGGTAAACTAACATAACTATGGAAAATCACCATTTTTAATGGGAAAATCCACTATAAATGGCCATTTTCAATAGCTATGTTAAATTTACCAGAGGGTATCCTCAGTTTCCACCTTAACATCGCCCAAAATTGGCCAATTTATCTCCCGCCTTTTCAGACCAGCAGCCTGGCCGCAAGCAGCAGCCGAACGGCGGGTGCGGCCAGGGTCGAGCGGCTCATCTCGCCACAAAAATACGACCCAAGCTATGGTTATTTAACATAGCTATGGAAAATGGTTCAGGTACGGATGATTTTTTTAATGATTTATGATGATATGGAAGCCAATGGAAGCCATGGCCCATGAAAATAGATTATTTAAGATGATAAACATTATGAATTACCTATTAAAAAGGGTGACTTTCCATAGCTATCTTAAATAACCAGAGGGTACTGTACTAATGTTAATGTTAGTAAAGCAATGTCATTAACCAACCATCAAAATTGATGGTTTATACCTCCCAGCAGAAAGTTTAGGGATGGTTTACTGGCTGGCTCCGGGGGGATTCGCATGGTGGATCCATCAGAAAAACCCTCCAGACGACGAAGCTACCCCAGTCCAATAAGGGGATTCCATGGCGAACATCCTACAACCTGTCCCGAAAAACATGAACATGCATATGTGCATATATGTATATATATATACACAATAGATATACAATTATATAATATTACATGTATATATATATATACACACGCTGTATATTAAATAAAAATATATAGATATATATGAAACCACAAGAGTAATCGGAAAAGTTTGTGAGCCAGAGAGTCATGCAAAAGTGAAATCAAAGTGGGCGGTCCTCTTTTTTGATGCTGAAGAGGGGTCAAATATTGGTTCATACGAGGAATATCCAGACCCAGAGACCTGACTCATCACCATTCCATTACACCACTGGACTGATTGGCTTTTTCGGGGTAGTTTCAACCCACATCTTCGCTTCCCGAAGCCGACCCAAGGAACCATCCGCATACCCTTAGGCTTTTTTCCGACCGTAGGCCCCAAGTGGATTTGTCTAAACATCAGCTACTTGGTTTAGAACCTCATTTTCACGATTCAACTGGCACATTTTGCCAATTTGATGCCAACATTGCCAGGGGTCAATCCACAATTTTCAGACACTCTCAGTGAGACAACCCCCCTTGTAACAGGGCTACAACCATGGCTACTTCCCATCAATCCAGTCCATTTTGAGGGTCCCGGCACCAAGCCTCACAGCTTGACTTCCACCATGTCCTCACCGCGTCACTTTACAAATCGAGTCTCGTGGGAAAGTAGAAAATACCAAGCAACTAAGCATTTTAAGGGATAATTGATGGGATACTTTGAGATACAATCGCATTCATGTCTATATGTGTATCTGTATGTACATGGGTTTGACCATTTTTTCTTGTAAAAAATCATATAGGTTTACAATGGCCATATATTCTTCCCATACTTCGTAAAACTTGATTTGGTTGGTTGGTTCTCAGTACTAAACGTACCCCAAATACGAAAAACTATGGTCAATTTTAAATTTTGGGAAACTTACTTGAAGTTTTGAAGTTTGCCAATTTGATTCTCTTTAGAAAACAATTTGAAAATGAAGCTCCTAGTTGAGGGTTTCACCCCCTAATAAAAGAAGTAGTCAACACCGGGGTGTTTTCTATTAGGGTCCGTCCTTTAAAATCATGTTTTTCTATTAATTAAGGTTTTTAGTTTAATGTTATATAGGGAAACTTTCGCAATCCAATGTTTGGTAATATTCTAACTAGATTTAGAAAGGAATTTATATAATCGATTTTGAAATAGAAGACAATAGTCTTTTATTGAAGTAGGTTTTTAATTTAATATTAGGCGAACCTTCGAAATGCAATGTTTGGCAATATTTTAATAAGATGTTAAAAAGGAATGTAATCGATTTTGAAATAGAAAATGTTAGTCGTATGGTTTTAAATTTAGTATTAGGGGAAAGCTTTGCACCCGAATACTAAAAAAAACCTAATACTAAAAACCCGGATGTTTATTGTTAGGGGTGCCGGTTTAGTATCAAGTGATTTTTTTGTGGTAGACCTAGTAAACCCAATCATAAACTTACTATTTGGGGGTGGTTTATACCACCCATTCATGGTCATATTGGGTTTACCACGTTACTATCATTTGTGGGTGGCCGGAAGCAGCGAATCCTCCATCACTCCGTTGGCATCCACGCGAAGATCTGATCAGTCGATTTTTGAAGATCGGCGATGAAAATTGGGAATTTGAAAAACAAACATGGGGATTTACAGTCATGGGAATATGCTGGACATATGTATATATATATATATATATTTACATATATATATATATAAAGGGATGTAATTATAGGTGCAGTACATAATAAGTAAAGATGTCAAATACAACAAGGGCCCCTGCTTTCCAGTTATAAGCCAAATGCCGATAGCTGGGAGCAAGGCAACTGAGAAGGGTTTTGATAATCACCTCCCAACCACTCTTTCACCTGTAAGGGCTAAAATCGGCTAAAAGTATCTAAAAATTATGTTTCAGCTACTTGGAATCTAAGAATCTAGGAAAGGCAGGATATGTATTCATTTAATATCATTTAATCATTTACATATGATACAGGGATAAATTGTGTCAAACATCCACCTGTTTCACGGCCATTTGGGAATGATCCCCCTTGATGATTCCAGTGACGTCACATGGCACCTTTTTTTTTTTAGGACGGCGCCGGGAGTCTCTCCAGCTACTGTTTCATCCAAATTTCTTTAAGGGTGCCCTTCTTGGTGCCCTTCTATCATGAGCCAGTGGGAAATGTCGACTTGCCAGGTACGGGATTGGGATCCAACAAAACTCGCCAAGAGGGGGCTTGCGGATCCTGCGGCTACCCTCATTTCATCAGATATGGGACAATTGTAGAGTCTGTCAATGGATTGTTTAAGAAGCACTTGATCATATCAAAAGTGGGATGACTGATGACTTGCACATTGGTTGTCACTAAATCGTCCATACAAAACCTTGGGCAATCAAGCCAGGCCAAAAGAAATGCACTGAAATCTCCTTCCCCAGCTGATTTTCCCATAAAAAGAGCATGTCCCACCTAGCAAACCTTCTGAGGACCAGCCGAAATGATTAGTTGGTTCGTTGGTTCATTTCCCTTTTTGCGGTTAATATATATATATAAATTAATATTTATATAGATGATTTATTTGTGTATTTATTTATTTATTTATGTTTATTTATTTTTATTTATTTTTATTTATTTATGTATTTATTTATTTATTCGTATATATAAAATGTATATACATATAATGAGTATATATATATGTATATACATAATGTAAATATATATATATAATGTATATGTTTATATGAATATATATATATACAATGTATATATAATGTGTATATATATATGTACATGTATAAAATGTGTATATAATAAATATATATATATAGATAAAGTGTATATATAATGTAGAGAAATGTGTATATATATAGTGTATATATATATAGATTATGTGTTTATATATATATATTATTTATTGTATGTATTATATATAATGTAAATATAGAATGTGTATTTATATATATAGAATGTGTATTTATACATAGAATGTAAGTGAACGCGGGGACGGAACACCAACCAGGGGATCCTTCGATAACCCTGTCATTAAGCAAGCGGCTTTTCTCCCAAGGCACTTGAGCCTTAACGTCGATAGCACACTTATTAGACCCTGACCCAGGTGGTTCTTAGGGTTGGGGATAGTGCCTACCTTTAATTATGGAACGCTTCTAGGAAAGTGGTGCTACAACTGTATTTGGGTGTGTCTACTTGGAGTGAATTCGACTCATAGCTAAGCTTTATACATCACACTATACCTACCTGCTTATGCTACATGTAGTGGGGGCTCAGGGGTCGATATATTTCAACTATGTATGTATATATATATAATGTGTATATATATAAATAATGTGTATGTATATATATATATTATATTATGTATGTGTATATATATTATATTATTTATGTGTATACAATATATATAATGTACTTATATATATGTGTGTATATATCATCTTATATCCATCCTGTCCTTGCTGTGCAAATCCTATGTTCAACCTCTACTATTAAAAATCGACTTAACCCTGCAGGCCTAGACCGTCGCCCTTCGCTTCGTCCAGGCCAGGGTCAAAGCTGACGCGGCTCGCACGACTGACCCTGAAACTGCCGCCTGCACTGGCGCTGCGCCCATGCTGAGATGCCAATGATTGGATTTCAATGGTGGATACCGTATAGTCTCCATAGAATATTGAATATATATAGATAGATAGATAGATAGATAGATAGGTACATAGATAGATAGGTAGATAGATAGATAGGCAGATAGATAGTTAGAGAGATAGATAGATAAGATAAGATAAGATAAGATCAGATCAGATGAGATAGATAGATAGATCGATAGATCGATAGATCGATAGATCGATAGATCGATAGATCGATAGATCGATCGATCGATCGATATCGATAGATCGATAGATCGATAGATCGATAGATCGATAGATCGATAGATAGATAGATAGATCAGATAGATAGATCAGATAGATCAGATAGATCAGATAGATCAGATAGATCAGATAGATCAGATAGATCAGATAGATCAGATAGATCAGATAGATCAGATAGATCAGATAGATCAGATAGATCATAGATCAGATAGATCAGATAGATCAGATAGATCAGATAGATCAGATAGATCAGATAGATCAGATAGATCAGATAGATCAGATAGATAGATAGATAGATAAATAGATAGATAGATAGATAGATAGACAGACAGACAGAGAGATAGATAGATAGGTAGGTAGATAGGTAGATAGATAGATAGATAAAAAGATAAATAGATAAAAAGATAGATAGATAGATTAGATTAGATTAGATTAGATTAGATAAGATAAGATAAGATAAGATTGATAGATTGATAGATAGATTGATAGACAGACAGACAGATAGATAGATAGATAGATAGATAAGATAGATAGGATAGATAGGATAGGAAGATAGGATAGGATGGATCGGATGGATCGGATGGGATGGGATGGGATGGGATGGGATGGGATGGGATGGATAGATAGATTAGATGGATAGATATTTTTTTATGGCCATATTTTGCCATGGTCAAGTTGCATGAAATGAATGTGATCAACGGAGGAGCATGAATTGATATTGATGACCATCCCCCACTATGGGCTAATCTGATTCGTTTTGCTCCCGTCGTTCAAAACCAAAAGGATTTCCAGCAGGATCTGGATTAGGATGACTCCAGCAAAGTCACAAATTCCCAAATTCCAAAACATGGCTCTGAAAACAGAGCACATCATCATCATCATCATCTTCTTCTTCATCATCATCACTATCGTCATTTTCATCATCACCATCATCATGATCATCACCATCACCATGACACCATGACCATCATCACCATCATCCTCATCACTATCATAATCATCACTCTGTTTTTTGTGGCGAATCATCATTTTCCCCTTGAGATTCCATCCGAGCTTCTGTTGGTGGCTTGTGACACATTGAGGGATTCCTCAGAAGCGAAAAAAAAGGACCTGGTCTCAGGTGTGCAAGGAACATATGTTAATGTCTGTTTAATAGGGATAAATGTATTTGTATTTATGTAATATTATATATTTATTATTATATATATATATAGTAACCAAGAAAGAGGAAATTGAATAAAATTGAAATCCTACAAAAATACGGCCAGCACTTGTGGTATGCCGCTATGCCCCAAAGTCTTTCGGGATGATTGTCGGAACCCTCATTTTTGGTGACGTTTACAGTACAGTACGTTGTGGCTTTCTAGCATTTGGCAATCTAATAACAAGATGGCTGGGTTTGCGAACCCAAAGACGTCGTTGATGACCCTCTGCAGTGAATCTGCTGTCCCAAAAAACTATTGTTCGTCACTTTTTCCATAAACCATTAAATAAACAGAAAAAAACCTAGAGAAAACATAAATTAACCCTGAAGAAACCCTAGATAAACCCTGAAACAAACCTGTGAAAATATATGTAGTGGAATATCTGTGGGGCGTAGCGCACGTGCTGCGGGCAAAAACAGTGATACATTATGTTTCTATTTTTGGGTGGCTACTATACATGTACACATATCTATGTATACATACATTCAAGGACTAAATGTGTACTGGTACATGGATATATGATATATCATTTGTTTCCAACATATGTACCTGGAACCAGACAAGCATTGAGTGTTTGACCCATGGAGTTGTCTTCCATCCAAAGCAACGGATATTAGGGTTGCATGCAAGTGCACATATGTGCCTTGTATAAATGAACACATCAAATATATATATATATGTATATATACGTATAGTCTCTACATATATAAAATGTATATTTATTTAATTTATATGATTATATATATATATGAGTGAAAATGGAAACTGTGCAATTTGAGGAAACTGCTGTGAACACTGGTTTTCAAACATCCAAATGGATTGTTGGAACGTTTGCATATAGAAAAAGCAAAAAACTTTTTCAGAGGAAGCCACACCACATAGATCCAACATGGAACACGGAAAATGGTTGTCCCTTAGGAATGTCGCAATCTACACCCTTTTCTGCACCAATTGGTGCAGTGGGAAACCCGTTTATTCTCACGGCAGCCGTGTCATCCTTGTCCACTCTCTTCTGGGGTGGATAAACGGTATTTTTGGTGGTTCTGCCTATGATTTTGTAGATTTCGTTGGCTGATATGTTCAGTCAAAATTGTAGCTCCAGCTCAAGTTAGTCAAGTCGTTCCCCATGATTCCTAGTTTAACAAGCATGAATCCTACAGTCGGTTCCCTCAGAACTATGACTGATTGAATCCTAGAAAGAGCTTGGTAAATCCTTATGCTTGCTGGTTTGATTTAAAAACAAACATGTTGGCTCAAAACCAAATGTGTCTATTTATCAGTCATTCCCTCTTTTTTCTTCAGTTATGTATACTTGGGGATGCAGTTGAGATTACAAATGGCTGTATTTTAAACCTCAATTAGTTGGGATGTAACCCCTGCAGCTGCACGTTTTTTTCGCATACTGAAACGACGCCCATGGTCCCAACTACTACTCTTTCCATGATGTTCGTCGTGGTTCCAATCGTTTTGTTCGTGTTTCAATGGTGGAAATCATAGAACAGAACGAATCAACCACCTCTGAGATGTTACCCAACAAACATTCTTTCAGATTCTAAAAGAATATGTAATATGGCCACTATGTTCAATCTTTAACATCTTTTTTCACCTCCGAAAAAAGGGTTTATATCTGCGACAGACACCACCGAGGCACAATCCTTCTTCCAATGTCAGACCCTACCATCGCTGACCTCAGGAGAATGAAAAAAACGTTTCAATACAGCATTCCTATCCTTGGTATGAAACCTAGAAAAAAAAACATATGTGGTGAATATTAATTGGTTGTATAATACTTATATATATATATGCCTAAGATTCTATGATTGGCTGTATAACATTGCTATGAGGTATCTTAGAGAATGCTGATTATTGTTTCAAAAACAATGGTAAAGTTGACTTCTTCATTGGGTTCCTATTCTGGTTTCTAGGGTCAAAAGGCGGCCCAAATAGCGGCACCAAACATTGGTCCTTCATTGTTCTTCACCATCCATGTTTGGTGGCAACATGGTCAACCCATCTTCATGTAGAGACTACTGTCATCTTTGCAAACCCATGGGTTTGTTGCGTATTATCCATGGTTTTAGAGGGTTTTCCAGAGTGGGTGTGGTTTCTAGTGTACAAGCGGACCCAGTAGTAAGTACCCAATGACTTTCCATGTTATTATTGATCATGAGCCAGAATTGCCTTGATTTTTCGTGAAATTTGGTGAAACATGTTGACCCCATTTCGACGGTCAATGAAGAGTTTACCAAAAGGCCTTTATCGCTTGATATATCGCAACGCGATGTCAGAACCCAAATTCGACAGAACTGTAGTACGCTTTGTCCAAGGCAAGGATATCCTGACACCGGGTGAATCATCATTTCCCACATGTGTTACCCTCTGGTTCTTTAACATAGCCATGGAAATCACCATTTTCAATGGGTAAATCCACTATAAATGGCCATGTTCAATTGCTATGTTTGTTTACCAGGCCGGGTAATTATACTTGTCGACATAAAAAAAAAAGTGTCGTTTTGGGTGCGATTTTCAGACCCGGTGCATTCCAACAATGATGCCCAACTCAAAGTGATGTGATCTCCTGGTAATCTGGTAGCACCCCAAAAATCAAAGCATGTCAAAATCGTCAAAATCGACCAGGGAGTGATTTTCTGCATTTCAGGATGTTGAAGTATTGATAAGTATTGAATCATTTAAGATGTTCCCGAGGTATGTAGCCAGAATGGGGGTCGTGGAAAAAAATGGTTGCGATCCTAGCAATTTCATAAACAGAAATCCAGGATAGTTACTATGATCCACAACCCATGATACACCCATTGTAACAGCATGGCTATCATTATATGATACACCCATATAAAGTGTATATATATATATATATACAATGATATTCCACAAATATCAGCCACAGAAAAAGGTGCCTATTACAGGTGCCATTAGAAAAGGCTCATCCCCCCCATGGCACCGGCGGCCAGCGGGAATGGGGAATTGGGAGGAGCGTTAGGCGGAAAGGATCCAAGTAGTGATTCCCCACCCCCAAAATAGTGATAAGTTACTCAAAGAAATTGGACTCCTGGACCCCCCTTTTTTCGAAAACTGAAGTTCAATCAATGGGTTAGCAGCAAGACCTTCACTGTCCATTGGTGACACCCAGATACCCACTGAAGTTCCAGCTGCCAAAAACCATTGTTTTTTGAAAAAGGTGGTGCCCCATAGTTCTCTATATCATGTTGGAAACCCAATGGCACAAACCATCCCCAAGTCATCACCATTTTGAATCACCTCGAAATAGGTTGTATAAACCATCCCCAGTTATGGTAGGTTTATGGCACAACGGGTTGCTCAGATTGCAACCCGAACTCGGCCTTGGGAGAACTCGACCCTTTGTTGTTTTGTCTGTGCAGAAGGCAGTGGCTGTATGCCGTCCTGGTTCGTTTTCCGCCTTTGCCAACAACAAAGTGAAAGGGATGAACGGCCAGGAGCCACAACCAAGGCAACTCTCTCAGCATGTGTTGCGACGTTGATTCGAGCCATGAGAATGAGGTTTTTCTGTAGAGCGTGACTGGTGTCTGAGTTTCTGAGATGAATACCCAACATTTTACTGGTTGGTGGTTTCAACCCCTCTGAAAAATATGAAAGTCAATGGGAAGGATGACATCTCATATATGAAATGGAAAATAAAATTCATGCTCCAAACCACCAACATTTTACACACACTTTGGGGTATCCCATTTCCTATTTTCATTTGGTTTTAGGATGGCTTCACGGCTTCACATATAGATCATGGCAGTCCCTTTTTTCGGAACCCCCGCTGCACAAACTTTGCTGTGGCCCACACTGGGACGTGCTCCGAGCTAGAAATCTAATACAGTAACTACAAGAACTACATGGGGTTGATGGTAGATTTGTCGATAGTTTTTATATAAATGTGTTTGAGGGGGTTGTAAAGCAACCTAAAACTGGAGGGCACCACAGGGCACCACCTTATCATCAATATGAAGTTGGTTTGTTCCCATTCTAAGCCCCATGATATCCCCATGAGTTAATCTCCCACTGTCGTTTCCCTCGTGAAACGGCCCAGTCGCTGGCTCTCCGCATGGCTGCGGCGGGAGACCTGTGATGGGACATCCGACTCCCAACTGGGTTCGTACTTGGTGGCGAACTACCCACGGCTCGTAAGTGGGTTATAATCCCAGTTATAAATAGGATTTTTGTAGGGTTAATCCACTTATAATTGGGGTTATAACCTACTTACTAAGTGGGATGAGCCACCAAGTAGGGTTATGGTATAACTGGTATAACCCAATTATGGGAGATAAGTCTAGGCTGTCTAGGTGATTAAGATACTAGGTCACTGATATTCAGCAGGATTGCCACGAAGTGCGATGATCCTCCACGCACCAAAGATTTTCATGGGGGGGTAAGTTATGACTATAGCCAGAACTAGCCAGAACTGAGATGGGACTGAACTGAAATCCTATATTTTATGGGGATGGAATGGAACGTACAGCCATAGTATGCCATAATAATGCATTCTTTGGTGTTCTTTCGCTATTCCAAAATCTCTAGAGAAACACTCAGAATCACCTCCCAAAAAGGAGGTCCATTTTCTTGCGAAATTCCCATCCCGCAAACAAATCAAACAATCGAGCCCAAACATGTCAATCGAGCCCAAACATATCGTTCTCAACGGTCCTGAAAACAATCTCCCAACCCCGATCCCCCCAAAGAATAAATCGTTTAGAAAAGCACAAAATATCTAGATGTTTCCCCACTCCTTCCCCTTCGGATCATAATAAGCGAAAATGACTACCCATCACAACCGGGATGGGTGAGAGGTCAAATACATACATACATACATACATGCATGCATGCATGCATACATACATACATACATACATATATATATATGTGTGTATGTCATATATGTATATATATATATATTTATTTAGTTAGTTAGTTATTTAAGGCACCCAAAAAAATATTCCCGTGGGGATCAAAAAAATGTCTAAGGCGTCAAAAAAAATATTCCCCTGCAATCCCTTGTTCTCTGTGGCCCTTGCAACAGTTTGGAGACAAGACTGAGCATTTCTGAGGTAGTTGCATTGTTTTGGAAGTGGAGCCTCTCGCTCGTAAAGTTTTTGCAGGACATTGGACCTGGAAATCGTGCATTCGCAGTTTTTTTTGACATTTTGTGAACATTTGGAGCTCGACGCTGCCGTTTCGACAGCCTCTGCAACACTTTGGAGTTCGAACCTCTTATTTTCGATGGTTGCTTGCAACTTTTGTTGGTTTAGAGTTTGTTTATGGTTGGTTTAGGGTTGATTGAGGCTTGGTTTGGGGTCTACTTAAAGTTGGTTTAGAATCTAATTGCTAGGGCTATTTAGGGTTGGTTTAGGGTTGGTTTAGGGTTAGTTTAGGGTTGGCCTATGGTCTACTAGGTGTTTATTTAGGGTTTATGTACGGTTGGTTTTGGGTTTATGTTGGTTTCGTTTAAGACTTTGTGGCTTAAGTTTCGTTTACGATCTATTGAGGGTTGGTCTTTGGTTTATTTATGGATGGTTTAGAGCTTATTTAGGGTTTGTTTAGGGTATATTTAGAGTTGGTTTGTGGTTTGTTTGACGGTTATGTAGGGTTTGTTTAGGGTTGGTTTTAGGGTTTGTTTAGGGTTTGTTCAGTATGTATTTAGGATTGGTTCGTGTTTGGTTTGGGTGTTATTTAGGGTTGGTTCAGTGTTTCTTTGGGGTTTCTTTGGGGGTGGCTTAGTATTTAGGGTTGGCTTATGGTTTCTTTAGTGGTGTTTAGGGTTTGTTTGGGGTTGGTTTAGGGATTATTTGAGATTGGTTTAAAGTTGATGTTGGTTTCGTTTACAACTTCTTTAAGGTTGGTTTAGGTTTTGTTTAGGGTTTATGCAAGCTTCATTTAGGGTTGGTTTAGGTTTAGTTTAGGGTTGGTTGAGGGTTGGTTTAGGGTTCGTTCAAGACTTACTTTGGCTTGGGGGTTGGTTTAGGGGTTATTTGGGGTTGATTTAGTTTTTTTTACGGTTGGTTGAATTGAGGCTTATCTTAAAAGTGTTTTAAGGCACTAGAGTCACCAAAGGACGGAAGGACCAAGGGAACAGAGGACCAGGGGACCAGAGGACCAACGGACCAGGGGACTGGAGGACCCGGAGATTCAAGTACCACACGTATTGAAAAGGGCATAAAAGGGCCCAAACACTGCACCAGCGCATGATTTTGTTTGATACCTTAAATAGCTTTTAGTTGATGCCTTATTTTGTTTACCCCATTCCTCACAACCCTTCTGAATTTGTATATTCCCATGTGTACCATTCATATCCATTAATCAATATTAAACCAGACTCTGTTGGTTGGTGGTGTTATACCCCTAATTTGGTTGAATACTTCCAGATTTGCTCTGCATAAGAATTAAACATGCCATCATCATGTCCCAACATCACTTCCAAAATCTCCAAGCAATTTCTGGTGATTTTGGGGACGATTGGCTTCTTGGGTTTGCCACATACACCCATCCACAATTGAGCAATGTCAATGAATTATTGGATAATCCCTCGTAGTGCTCCGTTAATGGGTATTCTCAGTTCATGGATGCGCTCGAAAAAATCATTCTGGCTAGTAGAGCCACGTGTGAACCAGTTTTCTCAATTATGATGATAATATCCCGTAGAGGGGCCGGTCTGGCATACCATTTATTATCATTTACATTCAAATGGTTGCGAATGGGGTAATTCTCCTATTATGTGACCAACCCGTAGGAAAAGGATATCTATTACCCTCTGGTAAACTAACATAACTATGGAAAATCACCATTTTCAATGGGTAAATCCACTATAAATGGCGATTTTCAATAGCTATGTTAAATTACCAGAGGGTATCTGACGGTTGAAGCATCAAGCATACCGAAAAGAAAATGCTCAAAATGTAGCAAGATCTCTGGAATTTTCCCAACCCCAATCTCCAATCCTCATCCCCTGAGTCTCAGAGCCTCCCTGGCACGAACCCCCTGAAAATTATTCCAAAGGATATCAGAATCTTCCAGCAACCCACATACCCCAGAAATAGTTTCTGAAGGAGCACCACATCTGGAGTTTTCGTATATAAAATATTGCTATCCTTGGTTTTCCCAATCATTTCGGATGATCTTGGCTTGCCATGACTTAGGAAACCTCCACAGTTTGCCACTTCCTCCCGGTCCTCCCGGTGCCTGCGGTGCCAAGTAGGCGCGCCGGTCCCGGCTCTGCACGGAGCTGCGATCGCCAGGTATCGAGCTGCGACTCTGCATGGAGCTGCGCGGACTGAAGCGCCGGGACCAGCGCGCTGTCCTGACATCCCGCAGAAAGGGACAATTCGTTGGGAAAGTCCTGGATAAGATGGATAATCGGGATATGATAATTATATATGTCATTATATATATATATATATTATGTACATACATTTACATAGAGGGGTATGTTTTCTCCTTTGATATCAAACCATCCATGGGGTGGGGGCTACCATGGTTTATCATGTGTTTTTGTTTAAGACACCTCAAAATATTAGAGAAAGCGTCAAAACTTGTACTTTTGTCTTGGATCTGCAAGGTGGTGCCCCCAGCTATGTTTATTGGTTTATAACCCCCAGTAACCATCATTAGATGTCTCAACCATCAACCATAGTTGACCAAGTTAGCTAACATTCGCCAACAAAATTCCCATGGAAAATCCCATTAAAAAAATCACCATGACTTTGCTGGTCAAATGGCAGTGTGTCAAAACCTTGTACCCCTGGTGAACATCAAAATAGCTGGTAAATGGATGTTCATCCCACTAAAAATGGTATTTATAGGTATTGATCCATACCCAAATAGAGAGTCCCCCTGTTGGTTTCTTACCAGCCCCGTCGCCTGCGACGCAGATCCACGATGGTTTGGAAGAGCGAGGGCCGACGACCGACTTCACCCAGGAAGGTGTCCAACGTCATGACCTGTCGACAAAACGCTGCCCGGACGTGCTCGACAAAATGGATGGGTTTTGTTGAGAAAATCTTAACCGGAAACCATAGATTTTCCCATTTTTTCGATGGAGTTTTCCTGTATTTTTTCCCAGAAAAACCAATCCATTGAGTCTCCCAACAAGAGGAAAACGACTGAAATGGCCGAGCCACCTGGGATTTTTGTTATGAGGAAATATCATTTGGGATGTAGGATTGGAAAAAAAATATGGAAAATACACATATGAAATGTAATGTATTTTTTGGGATGATCGTCCCCAAATTTGGGTGAATTCATTCAACATAGTTGATAAACACCAGCCAGTTTTGTGATGGTATCAACCCCAAAAAAAATAGAAAAAAATGAATCATCTTGGAATTGCAAAGAAGTCGAACGTATTTTGTGCTTTCCCCTTTGTAATTCACTCTGTGATTTTACCAACCCCAAATAGTGTTCGAAAATACTGTGGATGGTTGGATTTTATGAAGGAAAGATCATCTGTAACATTTTGGAATTGTTTTTTCGATCTTTGTTGTTTTCTATGTTCTAACGATACGATGACAGGAGTTGAACATGAAAAATTACAGGAATTTGAACCAATCCAGATCAAATCATTGGGGGAATCCCCCAATTTGGCAGATGTTCAGTTTTGGATTTTGGGCATGGCCCAAAACATGTCTAGAAACGCGTTCGGAAAATGGTCCTAGTCAAGGGAACCAAATCCTTGGTGATTTGAAATGTCTGCACGGAATCAGTTGGTTGCACCGATTTCAACCCTAAAAATGACCACCGAGGCGATGGTCAAGTTTTTCAGGGCCCCTGGCCCCTTGCAGATCTTGGGCACCAGGAAAATTCCAGCCCTATGGGCACAACTGGTTTTTCTGAACCAAAACCTTGGACAGAAACCGTAAACACTGAACTAAATGACTTCCCAATGACTCCCTTCTCCACTGGTTCTGGACTGGAATGACCAGAAATAAAATGGATAGCAAAAATCCCTTGATATCTCCCATTCATACCTTACTTGGAAAATATTTATGATGTCTTATGATTTTTATGCCTTTTTAAGATAATGTCACCCATTTCCGCTCCATCCTTGTCGAAATCCTTGTGTTTGGGTTCATGTTCCCTTTTTGTTGTTTAGAATCCTAATCATCATCACCCGAAAAAAATACTTTACTGCGAGTGATCCCCACCGTGACATTTTTGTCATGGTTTCTGACATCTCATCTAGAAGTATATACGGCATATATTGTCTGACATTCTATTCTGGCATTCATTCTACTCTGACGGTCCGTCCTGGCATTATATCTTGCATCTATTCTGATATCCCACCTGGCATCCTTTCCATTCTTTCTGACATTCTACCTAACATCTATTCTGACATTCTTTCTGGCATCTATTCTGGCATTCTATATTTGACATTCTATTAAGGCATTCTATCTGGCATTCTATATTTGACATTCTATTAAGGCATTCTGTCTGGCATTCTACTCTGATATTCTGTTCTGGCATTCTATCTGGCATTCTATCTGGCATTCTTTTTGTGGCATTCTATCTGGCATCTATTCTCATGTTCTTTCCGACACGGGCACTGAGATCTGGAGTTCGCAGTTGAGGCCCCTCAGTGCCCACTGAGATCTGGAGTTCGCGGTTGGAAGGAAGGAGAGGAGGGACGGAAGGAGGAAGTATATAACTCTAATAGAATCTAGAAACTGGCAGGTGGGGAAAAACGCCCTTCCCCACCCAGACCAAGAAAGAACTCTCTCTCCCTGAAACCCTGTTGCAATGAGGTGAACCTATCCCTTTAAGGCATGCGGGGGTGCCATTTAGGACTTCGCACTCTGTTCATCCCCTTTTAAATGTTACAAGTTTACTTTCAGTGGTTCTGTGGTAAATAGGACTCGGTGATCTCTTGATCCCCTGACAAAAGATGTTGGTGCCAAACCCCACGTTCGACCAAAACCCACAAGATCTTTCCCCTACTATCTAACTCAAACATGATCTACACCCTCCAAAAACGCTACTCTCTAGCGACACAAGTAAGGACTGTAGCCTGCTGCTTTCAAACAATCCTGATATCCGACTGAGACATCCATAAGTTTAACAGGGACACTTTCTACTAGGGGAATCTAATCTTCGCAAGGGATCAAATCCCCCACCCCCTCTGAACTTCAGTTGACTTCCGGCACGGTCAAACGTAGGCTTTGCAGCCAAGATCTTTGAAATTTACCTCTTGTGGGTGCTGTAAACCCATCTAACTCTAAAAAGACGAAAGAAAACCTAGAATATGGCTGGTTTATAACTCCAATAGCTAGGGTTTTATGATTTTTATGGTAGATATATCGAACTAGCTTATAAACATTTATGTCATGATGAACGAACCAACCAAAAAAAAAGTTGGCAAACCTCACCACCTATCACTCAAATGTCGGTTGTTTGTTTTTAACGATGGACTTCTAAGTTCTAGCAAACTAAACATTTATGCACCAGTTTGAAAACATCTGGATATGGGTCCAAATTGAGGTACCCCCAAAAAAAAAAAAAACATAAAAGCTTCATACTAATACTAAAGATAGACATTCCAATCTGTGGTAGCACCGATCCGCTTCACCAAGGAGCCCAGTATTGGTGCAGTGATCGGTCGGGCTGCTGGGCCGAGCGATCGGTCCAGGAGCGAAAGGACGCGCGGTTCTGTTCCTCCTCCCGACTCGTGGGGTCCTGCGCGTCGTGTCCGATGGGGATCCATGGGATCCATGGGAGCCATGGGATCCATGGGAAAAAGCCCCCCGATTTCAAGGGGAAAAATGGGAAAAAGTTGGGGAGAAATCGTCTATGGCATCTAGGCATGGGATTTGTTCATTGAGATCAATGGGGGATCATCATCCCATGAAAAAAACTCTGCTAGCAGAATCGGAAAGATGTCAAACCATCAGCCAGTACTGGTAATCTTATGGTAAATTGTTGGATAATCTGGTAATTAAGGCAAGAGATGTATATCAGTATATTATACATATGTATGAATATGTATGATAGATGAATAAATGATGTTAAACACATGTTAAACACCAATCTGAATGGCCATTTGGGGATGATTCCTCTTACTAACCATCGTCCCTGTGAGGTCGCACCCTTGTTGGGTGGAGGCAATGTCCAAGTAATGATAGTAGTGATATGAGAGCATTGCCATCATTGATGACACATTGTGGTTTAGTGTTGTAACTATAACTCTGCTATACTATGCTTACCAATAATATAGTAATGATAACAAATGATAACAATAAAATTGGGGATGATTCGTACTAGCCATGTTTTGGCAAAATGCGGAATGGTTCAAAACGGTTCTGGGCGCGGCCCGCGTTCGTATACCCATTCTAGCTAATGACGTAAGATGATGTAATAACAGTATTCTGAGGTAGTCATTCCCCCGATCTTGATCGATTAGGTATTTCAGCCAGCTTTGTTGTCATGGATTCAGAACACCAACATAGAAGTTACTAAAACCCCAAATGTCTGTGGATTTACCCAGTCTGTTGCTAGTTATGCCCATCTTGTTTGTCCATCAAACCTGCAACCAAGAACTAGATGCATGCCCCATTTACAATTAATATGGGCATGGGAACTATCTTGTGGAAGGGCATGGTCGAGACTGTACCCTCGAACCAGCAGATACATTCAGCAAAAAAACACCAGATTTGCTCCTTAAATCATTGTTTCTTACTTAGTTCCCATTTCTGAAATCAGGGTTTTTGCAAAATCCTTCGTCACTTTTGGGAAATTCCAAACCTCTCCAGGCTTTCCACCGTTTTCCACGGCGGTTGAAACCCGCCGGTCGCCGTTCTCCTCCTCGATACTCTGGCTGCCCACGGACAGCCGCAACAACCGCGATGGTCCCGGCCCTGCGTCCGCCGACGTCGACGCACAGCAACCCATGGCGAAAGGCGCTGCCGTTCAGCGGCGGTGATTTTTGTATAAATATATGTGCTGTATATACATATATTTATATATAATTACAATAATTATTATTATAAAATGATGATAATAATAAAAACAATATCCTATCATATCCTATCATATCTGTATTGAGATATTGTGCATTGTTTCAGTATGGTAGCTAAGCATGGTGCGATTTTTGTCCAACAATTCCAAAGTTGTTGTCAATTGTTTTCATATGTCAACAGATTTGTTCCACCTAATTGGATCCCAACAAAAATCATTGCATGATAAGCCACATGATTTTCCGTGGATCTCTTCCTGCTTCATCCGGAGTTGTCAACTTCAGTCATACTGAGCCAAGACAATCGTTCGGAATGGAGGAATCAAACTTCTGCCGGGATGCAGAGGATAGGATTCTGGATAACTCAGCTTGGTCTGGTTTAAGTTCTTCCAGGCTGCTTAATATATCTGTGAATAGCCCAAATATGTGTACAACTGTATATATATATAATATTATATGTGTATATATATAATATTATATAATCATACATATTCTAGAGAATCCCAATGACTCATTTTTAATCATTTTACATCTAGGTTAATTGTGGATCACTACTATGGTGGGTCAAACTCTCCTGAGGATTCCGGATGTTGCTCCTCGCATTCTGGGGAAGCCGCAAAATCCACGGCTCGAGGTGGCCAGTAGGTCCCACATCGTCAAAAAAACAAAAGAAACCTAATTGGAGATCATTGCTCTCATATCATACTATATCCCATATCATATCATATCATATCATATCATATATCACATCATATCATATTATAGTGTATTATATTATATTGTATTATATTATATTATATTGTATTGTATTATATTGTATTATATTATATTATATTGTATTGTATTATATTGTATTATATTGTATTATATTGTATTGTATTATATTGTATTATATTGTATTATATTGTATTATATCATATTACATCATTGCTATCTCATATTACAGTATATCCCATCATCCCCATCAACCAGTTGAGGACAAAACACCCCTGGTCGGCGACCTTTTTCTCAGTGGCATTCCAGCTACTGAAAACTTGACAAATCACCGTGGATCCACGTGGTATTTCGTGGTTTCGGGGTGGTGGTTTGGACACCAGGTGCCCCCAGCTATGTTGGTTTTGCACCTGCCAATAGCTTGATATATCTACCATAAACATTCATAAACCCTAGTTATTGCAGCATATTGAATCGCTATGTTAATCCCAAGTTAGCGATTCCTAACGGGGCATCATCACTTCATCGGATGACGGAATCCCAGTACTCGTAGGACCTACATCACCCCCATTCAGATTGGTCGAAATCGCCCAGAATAGGGCTGGTTTTTTTCAGCTTATGCATGGCTGAAAGAGGATAAAGTCATACCACCATTAATTATCTTCCATTCACATACCCACCTTATACCTTATAATGGTCATACCACCATTGAAGTCATACCACCTTATAATTATCACACACCCACCGGGACTCCCTAAGAATGCCCCATGGCGTGATACCTGGACCGAACTGGACCCGACTGGACGAGCTTGCCACGAGCCACTCCTTGTGTCCCAAACTCATCTTCTTCGGATGAGTTCGCTGGTACGTTTTGGCCTTGGAGCACCAAAACAGCACAAAAAAGAAACAGCACGTCACCATCCAAGCATCCCAGATTTAGGGATACACTCATTAGCTAAAAAAAACTATATCTCAAATATCTATATCTATATCTCTATCTATCTATCTATCTATCTCTATCTCTATCTCTATCTCTATCTCTCTATCTCTATCTCTCTATCTCTATATCTCTATATCTCTATATCTCTATATCTCTATATCTCTATATCTCTATATCTCTATATCTCTATATCTATATATCAATATATCAATATATCAATATATCTATATCTATATATGTATATATCTAAATATCTAAATATCTATATATCTATATATCTATATATCTATATATCTATATATCTATATATCTATATATCTATATCTATCTCCATCTCTATCTCTCTCTATCTCTATCTATCTCTATCTATCTCTATCTATCTCTATCTCTCTATCTATCTATCTATCTATCTATCTCTCTCTATCTATCTATCTATCTATCTATCTATCTATGTATAATATATAATGTATATATATAATGTGTATATACATATCTATAATGTGTATATATACATATATAATGTGTATATATATATATCCTCTGATGACTTAACATATCTATATATGGAAAAGTGGTCGTTTTCAGAAACCAAAAAAAGTTTTTGACCCATGAAATGGTGAAAATGAACCATTTATAGATGGTTTACCTATTGAAATTGGTGAAATTGATGTCGCCTGGTGAATGAGATGGTGACATATGGATTATGGTGACTATGGCACTATGGCCTTGACTCACCGCATCGCTTCGTCCAAGCTTCGCTGAAGCACAGGGGTTTGTTCTTCTGATATTCCTGGCGAAGGTGCGTTGCTTGATGTGCCATGGTCGTGACTGTCAAGTTGCTTGGGATTTGGTATTGATTGGTGGTTTATGGTCAGTCCATGTCATTCCACTATTAGGAGTTCCTTTTTATGGCTGCATATGGCTGTATATGGCTGTATGAACCCCTGTTAATGGATTGATGACCATCGCCAATATGGGATATGGCTACATAGTCCAACTTTCGAATGCAGTCAGCCAATGTCATGCCCTGATTCTGGCCCCGGAGGAGAGCGATCAAAAAGTGATGTTATCAGCTCTTGCAATGCCTACTTCGTATTCCAAATTCTGGACCTAAAACCAGCCTTAACCATCCTCAGCCATCCTTCACCGAAGCAGATCTTGCAAGGCATTTTGTCAAGTTTTTTTCCGTTCTCGGTTGAATCAGGCTCAACTATTTACCAAACTGCTGAGAAAGATTGTTTCCAAACAACTTTGATGAAAAACCATGGTGCACAGTACAACTACCCCACATCGCCAACGTGATCCTCTCCACATCTAACTTGCATTAGCTTGCAGCTCCTTTCTGTGTCTTTAGTTGCCTTTGTTTTTGATGCTAAGGCCCGTCTAACCCTCAACAAACAAGATGGGTCTGGCCTGGCAATTGCTCAATGGTTAACGATTCATGATTGAAACATATCCGTTAATGATCAATGATGGGTATATACCGGTATTATCTATGGTTAATGATGAGAAATATACTCAACAAAACCGAAGACGACATATAATACTGGACAAACACCGTCCGATGTACCCAAAAAAACACACCTCTGTTCTGGTGTCACTTTCCACTAGTGCGTGAACCAGCCATGTAAATGACAAAGGGATGCTCTTAAAACTGGGCGAAGAGTTTCCAAGAATTCTCACCTGTTTCTCTCCTGGAGTTTCCAAGAGATCCGCCATAACATGGACGCAACCACGGAACTGAAATCCTTTCCACTTCAATGGATATGAGACCTTAATGTACAGTATCTAAACGTGGGATCGGGAGAAACAACCTCTGACTCGCCTCAATCCGACGAGGTCCTTCCAACCAGGACACACTTCCCCAATGCTCGAACGAAGCAAAAATACCATGGAGCTATCCCGGCGATCCTCTGAAAAAATTCCATTCATTTTTGTGGAAAAAAACATGAGGTCCTTGAATGAAAAACATATTCAAACACATGTGGGTATGGGTCAAAATTAGGTACCCCAATAATTGGATGGTTAATACTAAACTAGACATTCACATCTGTGGTCCCCTAGGTCTTCCATTTTGACCCACATCCATGTCTTACCAAGTCATTTGAAACCCCACCTCCGTGAAGTGTTGGTCACGACCTCGAGGACTTTGAGAGAATTCAGGGCCGGGCTCACCAAAATAGGCTGCTTATCAGGAATTGGATTAAAGGTGGGTTTACCTACCAACAAAAGTATCTAAGTAGATCTAAATAGGTGAGATATTCGAAATGTGAGCGTTTTATGAGGTCCAACTGTGAGTTTCTACAGTTGCCTGTGGGAGATCATAAGAGCCATGAATATAAAAAGAAAGGTGTTTCTTGTGGGTTGATTGATGGATTGAAATGTGTTGTTTTCTAATTTGTTATCCTACCTGGGATGACGATGTCTAATTGACTAACATGTTTGCCAAACATGTTGTTTTTTTCATGTGGCAAACTGGTATACACCATGGTAAACCTCATGAACTATGCCCTTAAATGTGCCATTTTCCGATGGGCCTTTTTCGAACCCTTAAAAGATAGGGAGTGATCCAATCGGCTTTGACACAGCATTTTGATGGGAGATCCAATGGACCTGAACTCTTCTTCGATCAAAAATGGCTCCAAGATAACGCCAAAAAAAAGCACCAAAAAGCAACCATTCACCAATAGCACTTCATCCAGAAATCTCCAACATTTCCTGATAAATGCTCCTAATTCATCAACCTGAAACCATTTAAGAATGATTCCCCCTGTTGGCAGCCCAACCGCGACGTTTTTAGTCAACGAGGAACGAGAGAATTCATTCAGCAAACCACGCTGCTTTTCAGTGCCTGGGCGCACCGAAAAGTGGATCTTTGGATGAATCAGGGCACCGGCATCACCGACTAACAACTGGGAATATATGGAGATTTCCTAAATTGGGGGTACCCCAATGGGGATTGGTTGGTTGATTTTTTATGGAAAATCCCAATCTAATAGCTGGATGAGAACTAGGGGTACCCCCACGACCATGGAAACCTCCGTATTGGTGTGTCAATGGGATTGTACCCTCCAAATCACCATTTTCAAAATGGGGATCGTGAGAAACATAAAATCATCGGAATTGGGGGTACCCATTTTCAGACAAAGCCATATCCAACACAACCAACCAAAAATGTGTATTTAATGGTGCTTACTTGTGGTTTAATGGTGATTTAATGGTGATTTAATTGACTTTAATGGTGATTTAATGGGGATTTGAGAGTCTATCCAGAATCCCCTTAGGGCTGAAGGAATACTGAGCTCCCGGGTCCGTTGACCTGGGAAAAAGACTATCCAATTGGCACCGTGCTTCAGTGCACCTGCATGAACTACAAGAAAAAATCAAGGGTGTTTTGCAGAACTTTCGGGAAATGGTTGGAAACCCCAAAGCTTTGTATTTTCAAATTTTCTGTGTCTCTTCAACAGCAGTTGGTTTCAGGGAACTCTGGTGATGATTCATGACTTGCTCGATGCTCGCCGGAGCGTCACTCGTTTTCACCTTCGCTTCATGAGTCGATCAAGGCGAAGAATTCACAGAGTTCACCCACAAACCATCCCGGTTTCACAGGTGGCGTCGCCAGTTCAGCCGTTCCACTTTGGCTCAAAGTCACAAGGACCTCTCCCAGATGCTGTGTTTTCGGTGTTTCAACCCACAATGGGGACTCTTTGGGTGAAATGAATGAAAATCATGGGGTGAAAGATTACATTCTACAGTACTTACAGTAGTGTTTTGAGTTCGATTCTGCTAGAAAACATGGGGTTTAGATAGGGTTTCATCGCCGGAGTTCATTGTGTTTCTATCAGTGTTTTCAGATAGGGATTCCGGCCATGGGTAAACACTGTGTCTAGCCCGAATCAAGCACCGTTGTGGCATGACGGGCCAGGGCTTGCTAAACTCAGCTTGCTGGAGAAAGTGCAGGGCCAGGATTGAAAATGGATGATTTGTTGACTGTGAATGGGGTACGTCCCATGGAATGGCCATCTAAATATGGAAGATGATGATAAACTGCTGGATTTTGGTTTTCTCGATTTCCAATGGCACATGTTATCGATACGGCAGCCCTCCCCCATCGCACTGGGAATGGTAACTCCAATGCGGATGCATGTCTAGACATGCTGAAAAAAAGATGCCATTTTAGCAGGACAGGACATATTACTCTCCCACCAAAACAGAAACAAATAAACAAATAAATTTAGCCTGCCCAACCAAGCTTTTCTTGCCGTTCTTTCCAACGATGTTTTTGTGCAGTCAGTGGTTATGATGAGAATGATGATTGTCCCTACTGTTAAAGATAATGATAACAAGTATATTTATAATCAAAGGAAGTTTAGGGGGAGAAACTTCCGTGTTACGGACTTTTAGAATGTCAGGGAAAGAGTTAGTCAAAGGGAAAGAGTTAGTGAGGGAAAGAGTTAGTCAAAGAAAGAGTTAGTCAGGGAAAGAGTTAGTCAAAGAAAGAGTTAGTCAGGGAAAGAGTTAGCCAAAGAAAGAGTTAGTCAAAGAAACAGTTAGTCAGGGAAAGAGTTAGTCAAAGAAAGAGTTAGTGAGGGAAAGAGTTAGTTCAAAGAAAGAGTTAGTCAAAGAAAGAGTTAGTCAAAGAAACAGTTAGTCAGGGAAAGAGTTAGTCAAAGAAAGAGTTAGTGAGGGAAAGAGTTAGCAAAGAAACAGTTAGTCAAAGAAAGAGTTATCAAAGAAACAGTTAGTCAGGGAAAGAGTTAGTCAAAGAAAGAGTTAGTCAAAGAAAGAGTTAGTCAAAGAAAGAGTTAGTCAAACAAAGAGTTAGTCAAAGAAAGAGTTAGTCAAACAAAGAGTTAGTCAAAGAAACAGTTAGTCAGGGAAAGAGTTAGTCAAAGAAAGAGTTAGTGAGGGAAAGAGTTAGTCAAAGAAAGAGTTAGTCAAAGAAAGAGTTAGTCAAAGAAACAGTTAGTCAGGGAAAGAGTTAGTCAAAGAAAGAGTTAGTGAGGGAAAGAGTTAGTCAAAGAAAGAGTTAGTCAGGATATATGAGAGTTAGTCAAAGAAACAGTTAGTCAGGGAAAGAGTTAGTCAAAGAAAGAGTTAAAACTCTAGGATCGTTCCCTCACTGTAAATGGCATTGCAAGTGGTGCTGGTGGAGGAGTTGCCGATGGAGTTTTGGAGGAAATCTCGCACGAAATGCGTTTTTGAGAGATAGCAGATGCACGAAAGCCTATGTTTTTCCATACAAAGTCCGTCCCCGAACGTCGATGATCTACCTCTGCGGTGCGACGGGTGCGAGACGGTCTCGTGTGTGGTCGGATCATGCTCGGATCATGGTCGGATCATGGTCGGATCGGTCTCGGATCGGTTCCGCATTGTAAATGGGGTTTCAACTGTGTTTCGTCTATGTGCGGTCGACAGAATTCCATTGTGATTTGCAACTGTAGGATCGTTCCCGCATTGTAAATGGGGTTGCAAGTGGTGCTGGTGGATGAGTTGCTGATGGAAGTCCATTGTGATTTGCAACTCTAGGATCGTTCCCTCACTGTAAATGGCATTGCAAGTGGTACTGGTGGAGGAGTTGCCGATGGAGTTTTGGAGGAAGTCTCGCACGAAATGCGTTTTTGAGAGATAGCAGATGCACGAAACCCTATGGTTTTCCATACAAAGTCCGTCCCCGAACCTCGATGATCTACCTCTGCGGTGCGACGGGTGCGAGACGGTCTCGTGTGTGGTCGGTGTGGTCGGATCATGGGCGGATCATGGGCGGATCATGTTCGGATCGGTTCCGCATTGTAAATGGGGTTTCACCTGTGTTTCGTGCATGTGTGGTCGACAGAATTCCATTGTGATTTGCAACTGTAGGATCGTTCCCGCATTGTAAATGGGGTTGCAAGTGGTGCTGGTGGATGAGTTGCCGATGGAATTCCATTGTGATTTGCAACTCTAGGATCGTTCCCTCACTGTAAATGGGATTGCAAGTGGTGCTGGTGGAGGAGTTGCCGATGGAGTTTTGAAGGAAGTCTCGCACGAAATGCGTTTTTGAGAGATAGCAGATGCACGAAACCCTATGTTTTTCCATACAAAGTCCGTCCCCGAACCTCGATGATCTACCTCTGCGGTGCGACGGTTGCGAGACGGTCTCGTGTGTGGTCGGATCATGCTCGGATCATGGGCGGATATGGTCGGATCGGTTCCGCATTGTAAATGGGGTTTCAACTGTTTTTCGTGCATGTGTGGTCGACAGAATTCCATTGTGATTTGCAACTGTAGGATCGTTCCCGCATTGTAAATGGGGTTGCAAGTGGTGCTGGTGGATGAGTTGCTGATGGAATTCCATTGTGATTTGCAACTGTAGGATCGTTCCCGCAATGTAAATGGGATTGCAAATGGTGCTCCTGGATGAGTTGCCGATGAAATTCCATTGTGATTTGCAACTGTAGGATCCTTCCCGCAATGTAAATGGGATTGCAAGTGTTGCTGGTGGATGAGTTGCCGATGGAATTCCATTGCGCTTTGCAACTGTAGGATCGTTCCCGCAATGTAAATGGGATTGCAAGTGTTGCTTCCTCTTTTGGCTGCATGCGTAATACTCTTGTCTTTTGCAGCTGGACTTCATAAATCGTATTGGAGTGGCTGCATGAAGGCTGCGACAGTGATTTGTCAGCAGATTTTCTCCATTTTGGCGCTAGTGATTTTCCTTCTGAAAATCCTTTTAAAAGTGCTTCAAAATCGTCTTTTTTTCGCTCTGGCGTCGAGATCCGGTTTTGGACCTGCAATTTCCGACCCAGTTGCGCGTAGATCTATTGTGTTTTGCAACTCAGTCTTTGCAGATCACATAGTAATGGCTGCGTCAAGGTTGCTTCTTGCCACGGCTGCATGCGTAATACTATTGTCTTTTGCAGCTGGACTTCGTAAATCGTATTGGAGTGGCTGCATGAAGGCTGCGACAGTGATTTGTCAGCAGATTTTCTCCATTTTGGCGCTAGTGATTTTCCTTTTAAAAATCCTTTTAAAAAGTGCTTCAAAATCGTCTTTTTTTCGCTTTGGCGTCGAGATCCGGTTTTGGAGCTGCAATTTCCGACCCAGTTGCGCGTAGTTCTATTGTGTTTTGCAACTCAGTCTTTGCAGATCGCATTGTAATGGCTGCGTCAAGGTTGCTTGGTGCCGCGGCTGCATGCGTAATACTATTGTTTTTTGCAGCTGGACTTCGTAAATCGTATTGGAGTGGCTGCATGAAGGCTGCGACAGTGATTTGTCAGCAGATTTTCTCCATTTTGGCGCTAGTAATTTTCCTTTTACAAATCCTTTTAAAAAGTGCTTCAAAATTGTCTTTTTTTCGCTCTGGCGTCGAGATCCGGTTTTGGACCTGCATACGTGGTTGGACGACAAAGAGTCGGACGACGAAGTTCTCCCCAGACAATGCGTCATCTCTGGGAAGCTGTGCGGTCCTTTCAACCAGAGTTTGTTGATGCTGAGATGAAGCGCAGACAAGGTCTTGCCGCAGAGGTTTCAACTCTCGTTTGACTGCCGAGGGCTGGGTGTGCGTTGTTATGAACCGCATCCGGGTGTGAATTGCTGTGCTTCAGTAGCTTCGCCTTTCATTTGACCTTGCGAACCGCAGAATGCCTCTGTCACTTCGTTTTGGTTTCTGTGTGCGTTGTTACGAACCGCACAAAAAACCATGATCGTATTGCATACATGTGAAAAAAACATGCTGTCGTGGGAGCGGGTAAATGCAAGGTCTCACTAAGATCCGCTCAATGCTTTATGCAGCATGGGTTGGATTTTTGTAGTTTGTTGAAAGTATGATTTTCTGGACCATTTCCTTTTTCAGACATCAGACCTCAAGCTGGGTGAGATGGTATGTTTCGTGTTTATTTGACCTCTGTTGAATGAGATGGTTGGTTGGGGATCTATGATTTGGATGAGGAAGTGCGTTTCGTATTTCTTGGATCTTAGTTGGTACGTGTAATTGTTTCTTTACTTCGACTATGGGGAATTTCGATCTGTTATATTCACCCTATGATGTTGTCTGGTAGCGGTTGTGTAGTTTCAGCTCTGCAACGTTGCCGCTGCCGTTTGTGTCGGTCATGCATATGTGATCAAATCTATCAGCAAGGTCTTGCATATGTGATCAAATTTGATTATGTCATCATCACATGTTTTTTTTAACGCATGCATCATGGAGTTTGCAAGGGACACCCGACGTGCGACGTTACGGTCCGCGTTGGCTAACATATGTGTAGCAGCATGTTGGATATAGGTGGAAAAATAATTTTCATAAGTATTGTTGAGTGATTACATCGATTCGGTGAGAAAACGATCATATATAGCAAGCATGCAACGTAGCTATCATATATAGCAGATACACGATGTCAACAAACATCACGCATGTACACGATACAACCTTGCAACTGCGTAGACTCGCAACGCGTACGTGCGACGTTCTGGTCCGCGGAAGCGTGGGTACGTGCGACGCTGTGGTCCGCGTAGGCTAGCGCCATGGAATCGTCGCTGTTCGAAGACCTTCTTTGTTTCTTGCAGAAAGAAGAGCTTGTGTTGAAGGCTTTGCGCGCCACGGATTTGAAAGCATGCTTGCGGACAGGGACAGGCACCAGAGGATACGAAGCAAATGCAGAGCGAGCCAAGTATTACAGAATTTACAATAAGATTGAGAAGCAAGTAACGGCTGACCAAAAAGCGACTCTAATGGATTGGGAACGAAGGCTTTGCAGTGAGGCGGAGGACATTGATTTCGCACGTTTGCTTACTATACTTGAAAACCGTCAAGATGACTTGCGACAAATGCAAAAAACAAGTCTCGAAGCATGTTTCAACAGCAGCCTGAGCAATACAGACAAGGACTTGAGTTTTTGCCGAAATTTCTTCAGGCGCAAAAAAACCAGTATGACAGATGAACGGCAAAAGGTTGTGGATGAATGGGAGGAGATCATTTGTGCCGATGGTGCGGGGTTATGTCCTGCCATCGATGCAGATTTCGCACGCTTGCTTACTATACTTGAAAACCGTCAAGATGACTTGCGACAAATGGAAAAAACAAGTCTCGAAGCATGTTTCAACAGCAGCCTGAGCAATACAGACAAGGACTTAAACTTTTGCAAAAATTTCTTCAAGCGCAAAAAAGCAAGTATGACAGATGAACAGCAAAAGGTTGTGGATGAATGGGAGGAGATCATTTGTGCCGATGGGTGTGCAGATTTCGCACGCTTGCTTACTATACTGGAAAACCGTGAAGATGACTTGCGAGAAATGCGAAAAAGAAGTCTCGAAGTATGCTTCAACAGCAACCTGAGCAATACAGACAAGGACTTAAAGTTTTGCCGAAATTTCTTCCAGCGCAAAAAAACAAATATGACAGATGAACAGCAAAAGGTTGTGGATGAATGGGAGGAGATCATTTGTGGCGATGGTGCGGGGTTATGTCCTGCCATCGAGGCAGATTTCGCACGTTTGCTTACTATACTGGAAAATCGTGAAGATGACTTGCGTCAAATGCAAAAAACAAGTCTCGAAGCATGTTTCGGGACACGTGTCAGCAATGCAGACAATGATCTTGGTTTTGGACGGAACTTTTTCCGTCGGCGGAAAGATATGTTGACGGATGAGCAGCGCAAGGTTCTTGAGGACTGGTCTTCCAAGATTTGTTCCCAGGAGCATGTTGATGATGGTTTTCGGCGCTTCCTTGCAACTTTGCATGCTCGAGCACAGGAGCTGTCTGCCTTGCGCAAATGTGACCTGAAAGGCATCTTTTCGTCCCATATGTGCAAAAAAGATTCGGAGTTGAAATTTTGTCAAAACTTTTGGCGGCGCAGCGCAGAAAAATTGAGTCCCGAGCAAAAGGAACAAGTGGAGGATTTGAAAGCAGGAATTCTTTGGCCTCATGCGCAAGACGATCGTGCGGCGTTGCGGCCCGCGGTTGTCAGGATGTTGGACAAATTTGAAAACATACTTGCACGCAGAGAGGCTGAATTTCGCGGCTTTGGGGCTGCAAGTGTTCATGGTCTGTTTACCGGGCACGCGAAGAAATCTGATTCTGAGGTTAGATTTTGTTACGATTTTGTCAGCCGTGTGTTTCCCAAATTGGAAGATTCGGAGCAACAGCGACTTCGAATCAAACTGGATGATCTGTTGTTAAAAAGTTGCTGTGTGCCCGTGAAAAGTAGTTACCAGGCCAAACTACACGATGCAGAGACTGTCTTGGGCGACGCTCTTCCACGCCCAAGACTGCCGAAAAGTTTGCGTCAGCTGTTTGGCAACAGTATGGATGCAGAGGCAAGGATCATGCCGTTTTTGCACCGTGTTCATGAGGTGGATGAGTTTATGGTTTCCTTAAAATTTCAAGACTGTGACTATTGCCACGAAGGATGGTTTGGCAGTGATAGAAAACGGTCAGACTTGCCCGGTGGTTTTGAAACCGAAACCTATAAGAAGACCAATTTCTTGCGTGCGCCTGAGAACCAGTGGCTAGACCCAGAGCGACCGATCTGTCAAAATTGTCTGCGAGAAGCTAAAGGACGTGCTGCGGAGGGCTATCCCAAGGAGCCTTTCCGCTTGACAGGTGCTAACTTCGCAGATCCTGGGCCAACGTTGCCAGAAACCGACGCTTTGAGCTTCTTTGAAGAGGAGATCTTGTCGCCAATCCAGCATATTGTCCGCATCTTCACGTTGCACGCAACAGGACAATGTGAGCTCCGCGGTCACGTGGGTAACCTGTTTCAAAATGGCCCACAGTATGTTCGTGACATCCCTGCAGCTGTGGGTGACATGAAGATGCTTCTGATACGGCGGTGTCCCAAGGATCCAAACCGCAAGCAACGAGTGCCTTTCCTTGTGTCAAGGCGACGTTTGCAACGTGCTCTTGATCGCCTTTGTCGCACGTTGGAGGAGGATGGTTCTTTGGCTCTCCAGCCCGGAGCACTGACACCTGGCGGCTACGTCGATTTGGCGAAGCGGGGAAACCTCGACCAGTATGCAGACACTGAGGAAGGCGAGGAACCCCATGGTCTGCAAGTTCATGTCGTTGAGCAAAGACCATGGGAGCGCGTGGAGCGCAAGCTGTTCGCTTTGTGGATGTCGTGCTCGCTGGAGTTGCAGATGGCAGCCCAGGTACGTCTTTTGCATGAGCCCGAAGATGTGCAGGATCCGGCGGAGAGGGTGGATGTTCTGTGGAAGAATTTGCGTGCTGCTATGGATGCCAAAGCCCCGGATGTCGTGGGCGGCCCTTCAGACTTGATGTTTACAACGCTGGCTCAATACTTGTCTCTGCAGTTTTCGGATAAAAATGTGCAAGACGTAGAAAACATTTTGCATGATGAACTGACGGCAGTGCAGGAGTTAGCTTCCTGGGAAGAGCCTTTGGTGTCGGATGGCTTGTGGTCGCCTGAAGATGTAGCTGGCCAGCAGACTGAAGCAGAATTGAAGGATGACTTATGGGAGACGATCTGTAAAGCCAACGAAAGCGCCAGCAACAAATCTACAATTCGTCGTTTTGGCGCAGCACGGGTGCAAGGTGTGCCTATCCTGGATCCCCCAACCGTAGCATCCAGAAACCAACTAGTTAGGGAAGATCAACCCTATTACATTGTTGCTGGTTTTGTGAAATTGTTTCCACTTGGACAAGGAGATTTTTGGGCGCACTTGCAGCAGCGCCAAGAGGAAAACCAACAGCCGTTGTCCTTCTGGGAGTGGCTGAAGCATTTGCTTTTGCGTTCGGATGGTCGTTTTCAAGCTCACCCACGGTTCTATTTTTTTGCTTTGAACACCGCTTTGCGCAACAAGGCTTTGCGTGCCCGGGGATATTTTATGAAGCGCCAGCAGGGGGCCAGCAGCAACGTTGCGTACACTACAGAGGAACTTTTCAACATGGGTAAAGCTCAGTTCACCAAGATTGTGTCAGCTTTCGAACACTCCATGGCCGGTTCAGCGCAGGAGAAGTTGCGAGAACGCAGTGACTTAGAGGCCATGGTGGAGCAGATTGAACAAGAGACGTTGCAAGATCAGGCTCACGCTTTGTTGCAATCTTGGCGCGAAGCTGAATCTGCTGGAAACATGCTTGAGCAGCAAGGTTTTGTTACTTCTGCTGCAGAAGTGCGAGCCAAGTGCTCCGTTGCAAAAGCTGCGGTTGAGAAGGTCTTGTCGCCTGAAACCATTGAAGCCCAAGCTAAGCCTTCTGTCTCGTGTGTCGTTGTGGACCGCGAGATGGATGAAGGGCCCCAGCCTGATGTCGCGCGCGTCGTTGCGGACCACGCGGCAGAACCGATGCAGCAGGAAATTGAAGTCAGCCCAGCTGCGGAGGAAGAAAGTGGTTTTGCGTGCTCCAGGGGCCGCTCAGGGCCTAAAACTATTCAAGATTTGTTGTTGGAGGTGCAACAGCGTAGCTTGTGTGTGCAGGGTGGCGGTGAAATCCCATGTCACTTTAGCACTTTGACAACCGCCATTTACCATTGGGATGATTTAGCCACGTGCTTAGAGCAGTATGAAGTAGCTGTCCTGCAGCAGCGGAACAACAGAGCCAATCCCTTGGAACCAGCAGAACGGCAGTTGTCGTCTGAACGCCGGCGAGTCCTGCGTTACCCCGGTGTGGTCGCCTGGTTCACTGCGTACAAAATGGAGCTCTTTTACAAGCATGTGTTGAGATATGAGGATGGACAGGGTGTGTTCGAATGGGGCGCAGGTGGCATTATGCATTTGCATTCGATCAATTTTGGCTCTTGCATGCCCCGTGTCGATCCAACCGCAGCAGGCATGCAGCAACCGGACGAGAAGAGTGCCGAGATAGCGGCGCAGTTTGCAGAGATGCATGAAGAGTACTTGACGGATTGGAGCCTCAGCAAAGCAGAGAAGTGGACCTTTCATGAGGTGGACAATTGCGCTGCCAGATCTGCTCGTGTAGGGTCACCTTTGCACACAGACTCAGAATCTGATGGCTCCGAGGATATGGAGGATGCGTTGGACGAAAAGTGCGTTCGCCGTAAGGCCCCTGGTGCTGGTTTAGATCTTGGTGCAGCTGCAGATGTGTTTGGGCAGCATGCTGTGGCAGAGGATGTCGATTTTCAACGTGTTTACCCCACAGCAACTACAATGGTGTATGTGCTGTCACAAGGTGCTCGTGTGACACAGGCTTTGACAGAAACAGATCGCGGTTTATTGCGTACTTTGGATGTTTCTCTCCAAGATCCAACTTGGCACCCCTGTCGAATTTCTGTTGCGCAAAAAGCTTTGCTAATGACCAACAACTGCAGGTTGGTTCGCCGCGCTCGTCGCAAGTGGTATCGCAGGCTGACGGAAAAATGCAATAGGCATGATCGGCACGGTGGTGCAGGTTTTGAAATTCCGCCTGTTCATGTTGAAGCGAATGTAGACACACAGCCCGAGGAAGAAGAAGGCGCCGAGCCAGAGGCAGAGGTTGTCACGGCGCGGATGCAGCAGTGTCCACTGCGTGTTGGAACACTGAACATGCACTTGCTGTCGCCGGGTACTTGGCTTGAGGATCTCTTGGACAAGTGCGATGTTCTGTTCTTGCAGGAAGTCACCGCTGAGTGCTTGGAAGATCTTTGCTTGTTGGGACAACAAAACGGTTACGAAGCGGTGTCGCCGCTGTTGCGTGGCCAAACGCCGGAGGAAGGGTTTGATGTGTGTGTTCTGTTGAAGCTTGACGTTTTACAGTCTCGCAGAGTCACGATTTCGCCTTTACCATCTCCTTCCAACAGAAAGCTTTTACAGGTGTATGTCGCTCTCCGTGACAATGGGTCAATGCTGTTGGTTGCCACAGCGCATTTCACGTCGGGTTCGAGCATGGTAGAGCAAAGGGCTTCGGAACTTCAATCTGTTTTGGCTACTCTAGAAGCATTAAGCAACGTAGACGCTTGTGTTTTCGCTGGTGACTTGAACATGCGTCTGGAAGAAGCCTTGCCACCAGGTGTGTCCCCAGGCTGGCGAGATGCATGGGAAGAAGATGGAAGCCCGGAAACCCGGTGTGGCACCTGGTGTCCTGAAAGCATGCAAGCGGATGATGCACGCGTGCGTGCGTGGCGTTTCGATCGCATTTTGACTTTGTGTCAGTTTGGGCACATGGACAAGCCTGGTCCTACGCCGTTACGGGCTGGGACAGAGGCTACCGAACGGGTTGCTTTCGCCACTGTGGAACTGCAGCCGGGGTCGTTCGATGTTTCATTTCAGTCGCAGGACTTGGATCATGCATTTGTGCAAGCAAAGTTCGAGTTCATGCCTGTGGTTGCCGGTGAACGCGAACTTGTAACAGAACGGGTCAAAATCTTGAGGCCCGGACTGGGTTCAAAGATTGCACGCAGGCCTCTGGAGCGAGAAAGCTGTGCGCAAAAACAACATTGCAAAAGTTTTTGTGGCAAGGACTACGAGAAGCCTCGCATGTTACCAGGAATGGGTGCCATTTTGGAAGATAGCCGGCGAAAGAGTTTGTTCCGGTTGTATACGCGTCGGAATTGCCACCACTTGAACACGCACGACCCCTTGAAAGCTATGGGTTTGGTGGCTAACGTAGATGATCAAGTGGTACTGACCGTGCAAGCCGCTGTGAACTACTTGACTAAGTATTTGGGCAAAATCGGCGGAGGCCACAGCGCGCACAGTCGCATCAGCGGATTGATAGATGACATCGTATGTCGCATGGGTGATCGTGAGACGATGACTGTTGCATCTCTTTTGTCGAAGCTTTTTATTCACTCGGCCGTGCCGGATGAAATTTGTTCCTTGGAGGCATGGCATATTTTGATGGATTTGCCCCGTGTCCTGTCGTCCAGGTATGTGACGTCTCTGAATGTCAAGGACGATTCGAGCGCCTTGAAAGATTTGCCCAGCATTGAACTAGCAACTGCGGAAGAGAACGTGGTGAAGAAGAGCAAGGTGGCTGTCTACTTGGATCGATTCAACATGAAGGCGCAAGTCGATATCTCCGCAGCATCTCTTGAGAACATGTCCCTTTTTCAGTTCATCAGTCGCATAGATCGACGTGGGAAGTCGTTGCACTTGCGAACCAAAAGCACGATTGTGAAGGAGAAACCGTTCTTGCGCTTGGATGCTCGCCGTAAGGAGGCGGGCGCCATGGCCCGTCTGTGCTTGCGTCTGCATCGCCCTTTTCGAACTGAAGCTGCGGATCCGATGCACCTCGAAGATGGGACGGCTGTTGCAGAGTTGCATGCATTTGTGCGAAGCCCCACCTGCCCGGTTTGGTTGAAAAAAAGATATGCCAAGCACAATCGAGTCAAGGCCGCCAAGCAAGCGGCGGAAGCACTGTCGTCGGTGAACATCACAGCAGCAACGGAGAACGCCAATGTCTCGCACGGTGCGGTGTTGCGACCCGCCGTGCCAGTTTCCCAAGCTGCAATGGGTCCAGCTGTGCCAGAGGACGGTGCGTCCCAGTCGCTGTCTGCAGGCGATCCCAGGGACGGTGCGGTGTTTCGACCCGCCGTACCCGGTTCGCAGACAGGTATGCGTCCAGTAGTGTCACAAGCTAGTGCACCCGATGCCATCCGTGTCCCCCTCGTACCAGCACCAGGTAGCAGCGCGCGTGTCATCAATTTAAGTGCCGGAAACACGGGGGATCCTGAACCTGATGATGTGTGCATGGACAATGCAGAGTCAAGCGACAAGTTTTTGGCCGACACTGCTGCAAACCGGCAAGTGGTTGCAAACCGACATGGTTTACTTTGGGGTGGTACACCGGGAGATAGCCGTCACAGTGTGGTCGACGCTATTCGGTTGCATAGGCCGCCTTTGAAATTGGTGTGTGTCAAACAATACTTGGAAGCACTGACAGGTACCAAGCCGCAAGGTTCCAAAAAAGTACAATTTTTGGTGGAGCGTTTTGTGTTTTTAATGTTGTTCATTGACTTGCAGTCGTACGAAAAAAGAGGTGCTGGAGTTTTCAAGCAGTGTTTGACGAAGAAAGCGTTGCAGAACTTGGCTACCTATTTTTTCCAGTCGCAGGGCTCGGCCGTGACTGCTAAACAAAAGAAAAATGTAGTTATGAAACCGTATGCTGAGTTGTGGGAATACATTAAATCAGAAACCTTGAAGCAGTGCGGTCTGGCAGTGTCGGCTTCACCTGCGCACCGCGTCGGTTTCGATGGACAAGCGGCGAACACCCAGGCAGAGCTCAAGAGCGGCGCCTGGCGGCAGAGTGTATTTTGTCTGAATCCACAATCTCTGGAACATGAAGAATGGGAGGACGCCGCCGAGAGAGAAGCAAAGAGAGTGCGGTATGTACAGGCAGCTATGCACGAACAGAGCATGGGTCGGCCGGGAAAGCGCTTGCATGAAATGTCGTTGCCTTTGGATGCAGATGCGCTGATGGGCGCCGACTTTGATACCAGGTCCGAATGGGATGCTTTGAACCCTTACTTGGAAAAGGTGACTTCACAATGGATATGGCCAGAGCTGGCTGTTAAGATTCTCCCAGAAAACAAAACCTACGTTCTCAAGCCGTCGCAAGGGGGCTTGGCGCACACTGAAGCAGAGCAGATGACTAGTGGACATGGCGGTTCCTGGCAGACGAGTGGAGAACCTTCGCTTGACCCCACGCAGAATTCGTTTGTCGAACACATGTGTGCCTGGAGAGATGCTTACAGAGCCGAGAGAGAAGTCTTCGAGGCGAACTTGCCGTTGCCACGCAATTTGCATGAGTCCATCGCCTTAGGGGAACCAGTGCTATTGCTGGGAACGGCAGGAACTGGGAAAACTACGACATTACAAGCTGCAAATCGCCTCTTGGAAGCATGCGGCTTCCAAGGTCGCATTGTTCGCTGTGCATACACTGGTGTTGCCGCAAGCAACATGGGCAGCGGAGGTCGAACGCTCGTGTCTCTGTTCCGTCTGAGCAAGCGCAAATTTGGAGGTGGCTTGGAACCTTTGTCCTCAGAAGATCTTCGAGCAATGGATGAGGAACTCAAAGGCATGTGCTTGCTTGAAATTGACGAGGTGTCTATGACAGAAAAGCTAATCCTTGCGCACGTGCATCAACGCTTACAGCAGTGGCGGTTGGAGTTATATCACGATCAACACTGTCGCAGTGGTGCGGAGTTGTGTCCCGCCACGGCTTGCGTCTGCGGTGCTAGGCTGCCGTTTGGCGGTGTGAAAGTTGTTCTTGCAGGTGATTTCGGCCAGTTGCCGCCAGTGGCAGTGCCGCCAGAACGAACTCTGCTATGCTCCAAGCCGAAAACTGAAGGGCAAGATCGGCAAGATGTCAACCTTGGACTCCGGTTGTTTCAACAGATTCGTGTTGTTTTTCGGCTGCGCAGGATTCACCGGCAGGTCGGTCAATCATTATACAAGGAGTCTCTTTTGCGCCTGCGCGACGCAGCGCACACGAAGGAGGATGTTCAACTGTGGAAGACCCACGATTTGACTGACTTGGCGGCTTGCACCCTCACGGTTGAAGAGCGGCTCTTTTTCGAGCAGAAATGCGTGCACTTGTTCTGCGAAAATCGCCGCGCCGGACAGTTCAACGGCCGACGCTTGGGCGAGGATGTCATGGACAAAGACAGCTCGACGATTCTTCGGATTTGGTCTGTAGACAGCACTCCTGGGGTGGAGCGTTACACCAGCGAGAACTACGGAGGTTTGAAGCGCGTCTTGCACTTAGCTGCAGGCGCCCCAGTGATGTTGACCATGAACTTGCGCACTGTCTGGAACTTGGTCAACGGCGCTCGTGGACATGTGGTCGCAGTCGTTCCCGTTGAAGAACCACCAGTAGCGGCTGGCAGCGGTGCTGTTGGCACACCTGTTGTTGCACAAGTGAATGAAGTGGGCGGTGTGTCCGCTGGCACAGTTGAATATGTGATCGTGGACTTTCCTGGGTACGTGGGCCCGCTGATGGTGGCTGGTCATCCAACTTGGGTGTGTGTTCCTAAGCTCAGCAACAGACACGAAAAATTTCGAGGTTTGGCTCGCACGCAGTTTCCTGTGGTGTTGTGCTATGGCATGACGGTGCACAAAAGCCAGGGCTTGACACTGGCCTCCGGCTGTGTTTTTAATATGGAACATGAACCCACCTGGTCACCTTTCAAGCAGATGTGTGGCTTGGCCTTTGTGGGTTATTCGCGCGTGACTGACTTTGCAAAGATGGCCTTCAAATACGTGCCTGATTACTGGTCTTTTCAAAGCATGGCCGATACAGACATGTTTCGATGGCGAGCCGCATTGGAACAACGTTTGGACGAGCTCCACGACAAAACGGCGGAAACCATCTTCCATGGTCAAGCCTCTGTCAAGGATGATGTGCAACGGCATCGTGCGTGGTCGGAAAAGTGCACAGGCAGGCAGATGAGCGACGATGAGCTCGCGGACTTGACGCATATGTTGTCCCTGCGAGGAGTGTTGCCGCAGCCAGGCTACACTGACAAGCCGGTCCGTCGCTTGGCCAGTAAAGCAGGGGGCGGCAGGACGCAGCGCAAGACCATGCGCGGCGGAAGCGCAAAGGCGCGCGCAGAGGAGGAGGTGACCGATGGAGCAGGTGAGCCTGAGTGTGATGAAGGTGGAGCTTCGGCCGACGAAGAGGCGCACTGGGCTGCACTTCGAGAAGAAGACGAGAGGACAAATGCGTTGATGCGCGAGTATTACGAGGATCAGGAGAGAGAGGCGAGAGCCGAGTTTCACAGAGGGATAAACGAACGCTACAATGAATTGGCTGCTCAATTTTACGATGATTTTGGGTACTATGATGACTAGCTTGAGTCCGAAAAACTTGTGGCCAAAAGAGTTGGCAATCTTTTGCCATGCAGCAGGTACGTAGTTGTGTGCTGCCTGCGTAGCAACTTGTTCTCTTTGACAACTACTATGAGCAGAAACATGTATCAGTGTGTAGCCTGTTCATTGTGGATTCCCGGTGCTCTTGTTCAGCCACCGCTTTTGAGCCATGCAATCGCCTTCCGATTGCTGCCGCACGGTACGCTGTTATGAGCTACTTGTGTGTCGTCGACGTAGTTCGTGGGTAGACTCCGTAGCTAGCTGGGCCGAGGCTGGACGTGCTTGTGGTGTTTTGAGAATATTCCTATATTCGTAGAAGAAGACAGTTTACAAGAAAAAACCAACAACGAGGGAGAGAGAAAGAAATAATTAGAGAGACAGAAAATCAGGGGATCAACAGATAGAATGATGAAGGTTGAAAACATACAAAAGAGACCAAAATGCAACTATAGTAATGCTGGACAAGGTATTATAGGCAAATGTATTTTCAAGGTGCTGCACCACGCACTAGTCTCAACACGGCTGAACAGTTCACCTGGAGAATAGGCACGAACACCGAAACGGGATTCAACACTAAGAGGCAGACGGATAATAAACAAATAGACAGACAGACAGAGAGAGAAGCAGAGGGCATGTATAAGACAAACCAACACACTGCAGATCGTGCGAACCAGAGACGAAAAGAAGACGGACAGACTGCAAGACGAAATCACCCAAACAACGAGAGACAGTTGTGTATATTCTCCAGGTGTGATAATGTTCAGCACGAGTAAAGGCTGCAAGTTGCCACCGCGCAGTGTGGTGAGCTGTGTGCTCATTCTGCGTGGTTGCGAGATAGTATTGTCAGCACAAAGACAAAAAGAGCGAGGTTGTAAGGGAGGCCTGTGAGTCGGAAGTGTGAAGTTGGGTCATGGGGTTGTTTCTAATGGATGATTGTTTCAGGAGTGTGTGAGTGGTGGTGAAAATACGAGAAAGGTTCGAAGGTTGAAGGAGGACCAGTCGCGGAGTTGATGTGATGTGACATGAGAGGTTGATTGATGTTGCAAGTTGATGCACCTCCATGATCAAGCTCGTAGCTATATGGGTAACGAAGAACGTAGTCTGTTTTACACGTTCGAGGACAGTGCTGCCGTCATGTAGTTGGCCATGTTTATGTGGCATGTTTAAGGATCTTGGCCTGTTTTATTTCGCCGTTTTCCTGCCATGTCAAGGCATGTGTTATGGCATGTTTACTTAGGACCATGACTTGCGTTGGCATGTTTGTGACGGCTTGCTCATGCAAGCTTGTCTTTCAGACCACTTGGCCTCACGCCGGTATGCAGTTACGTGCTGCCGGTCCCTCAACAAGTTCTTTGATAGACTTGCGTTGGCATGTTTATGACGGCTTGCTCGTGCAAGCTTGTCTTACCGGCATGTTGGCCTCACGCGGGTATGCAGTTACGTGCTGCCTGCGTCGTCTTCCTGCCATGTTTGTGGTTTCTCGGCATGTTTAGTGCGTGTTGGTAACATGTCAAGACATGTTTTATATGTCATGTTTACTCAAGACCTAGACTTGCGTTGGCATGTTTATGACGGCTTGCTCGTGCAAGCTTGTCTTACCGGCATGTTGGCCTCACGCGGGTATGCAGTTACGTGCTGCCTGCGTCGTCTTCCTGCCATGTTTGTGGTTTCTCGGCATGTTTAGTGCGTGTTGGTAACATGTCAAGACATGTTTTATATGTCATGTTTACTCAAGACCTAGACTTGCGTTGGCATGTTTATGACGGCTTGCTCGTGCAAGCTTGTCTTACCGGCATGTTGGCCTCACGCGGGTATGCAGTTACGTGCTGCCTGCATCGTCTTCCTGCCATGTTTGTGGTTTCTCGGCATGTTTAGTGCGTGTTGGTGACATGTCAAGACATGTTTTATATGTCATGTTTACTCAAGACCTAGACTCAAAGGAATTTTCATCTGCCCTCGGGGACATGCCTCCAATATACCTCTATATAGTCGGTGGAATGGTCGGATGGCAAGACCTGGATGTTTGGGATTGGTTTATTCACAGTTGTAGGTAGAGTCAGTTAAGGATAACTGTGGGGTAAGTTGGTTTCACTCGAGAAAAATCAGGTTTTTCTGACTTACCCCCTATGTTAGGAAATCTTAACACACCAGAGCGTGACAAACATTGATTCATGTTTATTGTAAAACCCAACAAGTGTTGATTTGAATTCCATCTGCATTTGAAACAAATAGGGTAATACTAAATCAATATAGTCTCGAAATAACCCCAATATAATCCTTAAATAAGAAAATATAGGAGGTATGTTCCTGAGGGAAGATGCTTCAAGCTTTGATAGACTTGCGTTGGCATGTTTATGACGGCTTGCTCGTGCAAGCTTGTCTTACCGGCATGTTGGCCTCACGCGGGTATGCAGTTACGTGCTGCCTGCGTCGTCTTCCTGCCATGTTTGTGGTTTCTCGGCATGTTTAGTGCGTGTTGGTAACATGTCAAGACATGTTTTATATGTCATGTTTACTCAAGACCTAGACTTGCGTTGGCATGTTTATGACGGCTTGCTCGTGCAAGCTTGTCTTACCGGCATGTTGGCCTCACGCGGGTATGCAGTTACGTGCTGCCTGCGTCGTCTTCCTGCCATGTTTGTGGTTTCTCGGCATGTTTAGTGCGTGTTGGTGACATGTCAAGACATGTTTTATATGTCATGTTTACTCAAGACCTAGACTTGCGTTGGCATGTTTATGACGGCTTGCTCGTGCAAGCTTGTCTTACCGGCATGTTGGCCTCACGCGGGTATGCAGTTACGTGCTGCCTGCGTCGTCTTCCTGCCATGTTTGTGGTTTCTCGGCATGTTTAGTGCGTGTTGGTGACATGTCAAGACATGTTTTATATGTCATGTTTACTCAAGACCTAGACTCAAAGGAATTTTCATCTGCCCTCGGGGACATGCCTCCAATATACCTCTATATAGTCGGTGGAATGGTCGGATGGCAAGACTTGGATTTTTGGGATTGGTTTATTCACAGTTGTAGGTAGAGTCAGTTAAGGATAACTGTGGGGTAAGTTAGTTTCACTCGAGAAAAATCAGGTTTTTCTGACTTACCCCCTATGTTAGGAAATCTTAACACACCAGAGCGTGACAAACATTGATTCATGTTTATTGTAAAACCCAACAAGTGTTGATTTGAATTCCATCTGCATTTGAAACAAATAGGGTAATACTAAATCAATATAGTCTCGAAATAACCCCAATATAATCCTTAAATAAGAAAATATAGGAGGTATGTTCCTGAGGGAAGATGCTTCAAGCTTTGATAGACTTGCGTTGGCATGTTTATGACGGCTTGCTCGTGCAAGCTTGTCTTACCGGCATGTTGGCCTCACGCGGGTATGCAGTTACGTGCTGCCTGCGTCGTCTTCCTGCCATGTTTGTGGTTTCTCGGCATGTTTAGTGCGTGTTGGTAACATGTCAAGACATGTTTTATATGTCATGTTTACTCAAGACCTAGACTTGCGTTGGCATGTTTATGACGGCTTGCTCGTGCAAGCTTGTCTTACCGGCATGTTGGCCTCACGCGGGTATGCAGTTACGTGCTGCCTGCGTCGTCTTCCTGCCATGTTTGTGGTTTCTCGGCATGTTTAGTGCGTGTTGGTGACATGTCAAGACATGTTTTATATGTCATGTTTACTCAAGACCTAGACTCAAAGGAATTTTCATCTGCCCTCGGGGACATGCCTCCAATATACCTCTATATAGTCGGTGGAATGGTCGGATGGCAAGACTTGGATGTTTGGGATTGGTTTATTCACAGTTGTAGGTAGAGTCAGTTAAGGATAACTGTGGGGTAAGTTGGTTTCACTCGAGAAAAATCAGGTTTTTCTGACTTACCCCCTATGTTAGGAAATCTTAACACACCAGAGCGTGACAAACATTGATTCATGTTTATTGTAAAACCCAACAAGTGTTGATTTGAATTCCATCTGCATTTGAAACAAATAGGGTAATACTAAATCAATATAGTCTCGAAATAACCCCAATATAATCCTTAAATAAGAAAATATAGGAGGTATGTTCCTGAGGGAAGATGCTTCAAGCTTTGATAGACTTGCGTTGGCATGTTTATGACGGCTTGCTCGTGCAAGCTTGTCTTACCGGCATGTTGGCCTCACGCGGGTATGCAGTTACGTGCTGCCTGCGTCGTCTTCCTGCCATGTTTGTGGTTTCTCGGCATGTTTAGTGCGTGTTGGTAACATGTCAAGACATGTTTTATATGTCATGTTTACTCAAGACCTAGACTTGCGTTGGCATGTTTATGACGGCTTGCTCGTGCAAGCTTGTCTTACCGGCATGTTGGCCTCACGCGGGTATGCAGTTACGTGCTGCCTGCGTCTTCCTGCCATGTTTGTGGTTTCTCGGCATGTTTAGTGCGTGTTGGTAACATGTCAAGACATGTTTTATATGTCATGTTTACTCAAGACCTAGACTTGCGTTGGCATGTTTATGACGGCTTGCTCGTGCAAGCTTGTCTTACCGGCATGTTGGCCTCACGCGGGTATGCAGTTACGTGCTGCCTGCGTCGTCTTCCTGCCATGTTTGTGGTTTCTCGGCATGTTTAGTGCGTGTTGGTGACATGTCAAGACATGTTTTATATGTCATGTTTACTCAAGACCTAGACTCAAAGGAATTTCATCTGCCCTCGGGGACATGCCTCCAATATACCTCTATATAGTCGGTGGAATGGTCGGATGGCAAGACTTGGATGTTTGGGATTGGTTTATTCACAGTTGTAGGTAGAGTCAGTTAAGGATAACTGTGGGGTAAGTTGGTTTCACTCGAGAAAAATCAGGTTTTTCTGACTTACCCCCTATGTTAGGAAATCTTAACACACCAGAGCGTGACAAACATTGATTCATGTTTATTGTAAAACCCAACAAGTGTTGATTTGAATTCCATCTGCATTTGAAACAAATAGGGTAATACTAAATCAATATAGTCTCGAAATAACCCCAATATAATCCTTAAATAAGAAAATATAGGAGGTATGTTCCTGAGGGAAGATGCTTCAAGCTTTGATAGACTTGCGTTGGCATGTTTATGACGGCTTGCTCGTGCAAGCTTGTCTTACCGGCATGTTGGCCTCACGCGGGTATGCAGTTACGTGCTGCCTGCGTCGTCTTCCTTCCATGTTTGTGGTTTCTCGGCATGTTTAGTGCGTGTACCAAATTACATAGTCTTATCCCCGTACAACAACAACAACAATAGTTAAGAAATACATATGTATATAATATGTATATATACATATATATTATTGGGATATAGTTTTTTGTTTTTTGTAGACATAACGTGATGAACTCACCCCACCCCACCGGTGACTGATCATGAAAGAGTTGTGCCTGTTTCTGCTCAACAGCAAGAAAGATGATGAGGTTGCTGTGCCTGTGTGTGCACAGGAACATGAAATGACTTTTCAGTGCAAGTGATGAGAATGAAATTGCGCAAAATGATACAAAATGCACGTACGGAAAACGGCGCGACGGGATGTTTGAGGACCCTGGCCTGTTTTAGCCGTCTTCTTGCCATGTCAAGGCATACAACAACAACCACAACAACAACAACAGTTAAGAAATACATATGTATATAATATGTATATATACATATATATTCTTGGGATATAGCGTGATGAACTCACCCCACCCCACCGGTAACTGATCATGAAAGAGTTGTGCCTGTTTCTGCTCAACAGCAAGAAAGATGATGAGGTTGCTGTGCTTGTGTGTGCATAGGAACATGAACGTTATCATCCCACCCCACCTCACTCACTCCCCCACGTAACTGCTCATGAAAGAGCCCTGTATGGTACCCTGATGGTTCTCCCCCTCGCCCTAACCTAAAGGGTTGAATCCCCTTGAGCTTTCCCAGTGTATGGTACCCTGACGCTTCCCCCCCACCCAACCAAAACGGTTCAATCCCCTTGAAAAATTTTTCAGTGTTGATCATTTGAGGAGGGACAGACCTGGTAGTGACAATGGGAAGTAGAAGTCGCGGCGTTAGTGTCCTTGGTTGTGGCTGTAGTATCAGTGTTACACGGCGGTTTGTTATGGCTCACAGAAACAGACATGGTATTTTTTCCTACACATGTGTTAAGACTAACAGAAACAAACATGATGTTTTTTTGGTACATATGCATTCGAGAAATGGTATCGCTAACACATGTTTCTGTTTCAAGTACTTGAACTACGGACTCAGTTGCAACTTGTGGTTCCATTGTTCGAAAATCAAAAGGATGTGAATTTCACGAAGATCAGTGTTCTGACCCACGGACACGCTTATTGTCTTCGATCAAAAGGATGTGAATCTCATCATTATGTTTGTTTCCATAGGCGTTCGACGAAGAAGCACCTGACAGCAGCAACTCGTAGTCAGATTGTTCGTGCGGTGTTGTGACCCGCGGACAGCCATGGGCGGAAATGCGGAAAGGGACGACATGGAGGTGATCCTGGGTCTGGCTGCTGCTATGCAAAACTTTTTGGACGAGAGTGCTCGTATGGAGCTACGAGTGCTTGTGAACTCGTACCGTGAAGGTCGGATGTCGGCGGCCACCGTGCGGGCAGTGATAGAAGACTTCGGACGGGCCCACCCGGGCACCAGGAGCAGCTCAGCTGCGCAAACGCCGACGTCATCCGAGACCGGCACGCCGTTGTGGGCTACCGGCTGGGAAACCACGAGCAATCAGTCAACGGGCCGGAGCTGGCTTGACGTTGCGCAACACATGTCTCCGCCTGTGCCTCCGCCGTACCCTGACGGCCTGAACTTTCACTTTCATGGACCGCCGCAAGGTGTTTACAAGGGCGCAGGAAAGGGGAAAGGTGGCGGCGGACAGATGCATGGCTTTCATGTTCAACAGAAAGGTAAAGTAAATAGAAAAGGTGATGGCAAAGGGAAAGGGAAAAAGGGGAAAAACAAACACGGCTTCCACACGGTTGCGGCTGCAAAGCAAGCTTTACAGCAATTTTTGCAAGAGAACCAGGAGTTTGTTTTTCGTCCTCGTGACGGAGTGTTGCCAGAACATAGCGAGGTCTATAGCCTGACAGCAGAGAAAGACGAGAAGTTGTACAAAAAATTGACAAAACATTTTAAAGCATCACCTGAGGAATTCACACTCTTTCTTCGCGCGATGGCAGAAAACACGCACTGGCCAGTGGATCGACTGAATGATGTTGAAAAAAATTCTGCTCAGAAAAGAGAAGGGGACGTGGCTTCTCGCAGCTCGAATGTCTCTAGGGCCAGTTTTTTGAGTTCTGTTTCTACCCGGAGGTAGTGACCTAGCGCCGTGTTTCAAAGCGACGATGCGTTGTACGCAGTTACGTGCTGCAACGCTACCGTATGAAAGACCCAAGTTTACGGACGACGCGTTGTACGCTGTTACGAGCTGCAACGCTTGCAAGGAATTTCTCTGCGAACGGCAAAAAAGAGTTTGAAGTTTGGACAGAGATGCATGTCAGTGTCGCAATTAGGACTTGTTTGATCACTGTGGAATGTTGTGACTTTGTTTCAAATGACAGATTTGCTGATGGAAGAACATTTTGTTTTGAACCTGTGTGTCCACCTCCTTGTGTGAGACAGTTCGACGTAATAAGATGAGTTGAGATGACATGTATGTATGTACGTAGGTAGGTAGGTCTGTATATGTGTTTGTATGTGTCTGTGTGATTCGGTATCCATCTATGTGTGTGTCTGTCTGTATGAGTGTATGTCTGTCTGTCTGTTTGTCTGTCTGTATGTCTGTATGTGCATGCATGATAACATACGTTAGCTTGAGCTCCAGTTCGCTTTACCTCCAAGTAGCTCTAGCTCCAGCTGGCTCTAGCTGTGTTTTTCCATACGACTTGTGTCTCCGAACCACGACAATCAACTTCTGACAGAAAAAGGATGTGTGAAAGGTTATGTGTCTGTATGATTGTGTTCATCGCGTGTCACCTTGAGTTTTTTCTGGTTGTGCGTCGTTAGCGCGGTAGCGCTAATGAGAGTCGGCGTATTGTGCAGGCTTTGTGTTGCTCGTGATATTTTCTTTATATTGGGAGCGCAGATAGATGGAAATCTAGTACACAGTGTTTGCGCGCGGTTAATCGTAACATAAGCAGATATCAACGATGATTGCTAAAATTTTATCGAAGCTTAGCCGTTTCCGCGTGGTTAATTACTCGGAGAGGGAGAGTGAGTCAGATGAGTCATCGCGCGTGTTTGCGCTTGTGCTTGGGAGTTCGGAGCGTGTGGATGAACGAATACCGAGCAGGTGCGATCATGTCGCGTGTGCGCGTGCGTGTGCGTGATGTGAGTTGCGTCGTCATTGAGCAGTATTGTTGTTGATAGCGCACTGGAGACGTAGTCGAGTGTATAGTGCCGTATTTCGTCGGTAGCGATGTATTTAGTGAGCTTTAATGTTGACCTCTAGACCGTGGCGTGTCCGTGCGGCGCATCGAGTGCGTTTCTGCTTTGGTCTCACGCATGTGGCGTGTGCGTTGGTAGTCAAGTTGCGTCGTCTTGTCGGTCGCGTTGCGTGCGTAGCGCGGGTTGTGTGTTGCAGATATCAAACGATGATGTATAAAACGCGCCACAAAGACATGAACGATGCGCTGTATGTCTGTCAGCCTGTCTGTCTGTATGTCTGTTTGTCTGTGTGTATTCATGTCTGCCATGAGACAGTTCAATGTAGTATGACATGAGCCGACATGACATGAGTCGCATGAATCAAAAGACTATCATTTCCTTTGACATGCGATAACTTGTGGGATGACATAGCAGCGGCACATTTTTGTTTGACCATAACCGGAAGCGTTTTATTTTCGGACGCTAACTTTGAAGCTCAAAATCATGCATGCATGCTACCTTTTATCATGGACGCACATATAGTTCCATACTAATATTTATCAGTGAGAAGCTGTTAATACTGATGATAACAATGAACAAACAGGATCAGCTTTGATGTCGACATTCAGAAGCCACAGTAGCACCTTTCTTTCCGCCCAGAACTGGACGTGCGAAGTTGTGTTCCGCGTCCATCATGCTCGATTCAAGTCATGGGAGCACGGCTGCAAGCGTGCAGCCACCTGTGGTGAATGTGCACGGCTATCACCAAATGTCCTCGGCTGACATCTTGCGCTTAGCAAAGGGCCAGGATAGCTACAATAGAAGTTTGCAAAGACGTGCTGAAATGACCAGGACGCAAAAAGCTCAGATTGCCGCCATTGGAGAAAGCCGAAGTCTCTGGTACGCTTTGCGTCGCCACGGAACTAAAGCGCAGTGCGCAGAATGGCTCAACATCTTGCACAGCAACAGTACGTGGTTGGACGACAAAGAGTCGGACGACGAAGTTCTCCGCAGACAATACCTTCATCTCTGGGAAGCTGTGCGGTCCTTTGAACCAGAGTTTGTTGATGATGAGATGAAGCGCAGACAGGAAAGGGCACCAACTCTCGTTTGACTGCAGTAAGCTGGGTGTGCGTTGTTATGAACCGCATCCGGGTCTGAATTTCTGTGCCCTGAATTGCGAACCGCAGAATGCTTCTGTCACTTACTTTTGGTTTCTGTGTGCGTTGTTACGAACCGCACAAAAAACCATGATCGTATTGCATACATGTGAAAAAAGCATGCTGTCGTGGGAGCGGGTAAATGCAAGGATCTCACTAAGATCCTGCTAATGCTTTGTGCAGCATGGGTTGGATTTTTGTGGTTTGTTGAAAGTATGATTTTATGGACCATTTCCTTTTCCAGACATCAGACCGCAAGCTGGGTGAGATGGTATGTTTCGTGGTTATTTGACCCCTGTTGGGATGACATGGTTGGTTGGGGATCTACCATTTGGATGACAAAGTGCATTTCGTATTTCTTGGACCCTACTTGGTACGTGTAGTTGTTTCTTTCCCTTGACTATGGTGAATTTTGATCTGTTATAGTAACTTTATGATGTTGTTTGGTAGTGATTGTATAGTTTCAGCCTTGCAACGTTACCGCTGTCGTTTGTGTCGCTCGTGCATATGCGATCAAATCTATCGGCAAGACCCAAATCATAGTATGTCATGTTTTGAATCATCACTTGTTTTTTTAACGCATGCATCATGGAGTTTGCAAGGGACACCCGACGTGCGACGTTACGGTCCGCGTTGGCTAGCATATGTGTAGCAGCATGTTGAATATAGGTGAAAAAATAAATTTTACAAGTATTGTTGATCGAGACCATTTCAAATTTAATCACCTTCTTTTTTTGTCTGTTGTAGTGGAGCGTGTGCAACGGAGATGGTATGTTTCGTGTTCATTTGACCCCTGTTGGGATGACATGGTTGGTTGGGGATCTACCATTTGGATGAGCAAGTGCGTTTCGTATTTCTTGGACCCTAGTTGGTATGTGTAATTGTTTCGTTACTTCGACTATGGTGAATTTTGATCTCTTAGATTAACTTTCTGATGTTGTCTGGTAGTGGTTGTCTAGTTTCAGCTCTGCAACGTTACCGCTGCCGTTTGTGTCGGTCATGCATATGCGATCAAATTTATCGGCAAGACCCAAATCATAGTATGTCATGTTTTAAATCATCACTTGTTTTTTTTAACGCATGCATCATGGAGTTTGCAAGGGACACCCGACGTGCGACGTTACGGTCCGCGTTGGCTAACATATGTGTAGCAGCATGTTGGATATAGGTGAAAAAATAATTTTTACAAGTATTGTTGATCGAGACCATTTCAAATTCAATCACCTTTTTTTTTTGTCTGTTGTAGTGGAGCGTGTGCAACGGAGATGGTATGTTTCGTGTTCATTTGACCCCTGTTGGGATGACATGGTTGGTTGGGGATCTACCATTTGGATGAGCAAGTGCGTTTCGTATTTCTTGGACCCTAGTTGGTATGTGTAATTGTTTCGTTACTTCGACTATGGTGAATTTTGATCTCTTAGATTAACTTTCTGATGTTGTCTGGTAGTGGTTGTCTAGTTTCAGCTCTGCAACGTTACCGCTGCCGTTTGTGTCGGTCATGCATATGCGATCAAATTTATCGGCAAGACCCAAATCATAGTGTCATGTTTTAAATCATCACTTGTTTTTTTAACGCATGCATCATGGAGTTTGCAAGGGACACCCGACGTGCGACGTTACGGTCCGCGTTGGCTAACATATGTGTAGCAGCATGTTGGATATAGGTGAAAAAATAATTTTTACAAGTATTGTTGATCGAGACCATTTCAAATTCAATCACCTTTTTTTGTTGTCTGTTGTAGTGGAGCGTGTGCGACGTGCGGCGTTGTGGCCCGCGTTGCATCCTCGCTTCTGTCCTGTCGCCATGGAAGACCAGTGGCGGGTTGACACTGTGGACGCACTGAAAATTCTGGTGGACGTGTTTGTGCTCCTGCCTATGACTAACTTTCCAGACCTACCAAAAAAGCTGCACATTTGCGTGCTGGGCGGCACCGATCTTGCACACCCGGAGGTCCACACGGATTTCAATTGCCATGTGCCGCTGAATCCATTCGCGGAACGTGTGCGCTCGTCCCCTGCAAGTGCGAGTTTTTTCTTGGTTTCGCTGATGCACTTGTTGAAATCCAATCGTGTGAATCAAGTGGCTCGTCATACGTTGGATGGCCTGTGCATTATGAATGCCTTCAAACGAAAGCAAGCTTTGGACCCCTTGCAAGATTATACTTTGTTGATTTTGTCCGTGTTCTTGGTGTGGTTCCGACGCCTCGGACAAGCGGGCAATCAAAAAGTAACGGATGCATATTTATTGTTTATGTGCTATCAGGGAAAACATCGTAGTATGTACGTGGCAAAGCTTGTCGCACTTTTTCTCCACATTTTGAAAGCGGTGCTTAATCTGGACATCGTCATCGACTTTGAGTGGGTTGCGGGTCCAAGGGTTGAGCGAGACCTTCATGGAGAGGAGTCCGATACCCGCCAGCATTCTCGTTGCTTAACTGACATTGGTGCTGGCTGGACGCGGTTCTTTGCGCGACGCGGGCCGGCAAAATTTCTTTTTTTTGAATGCACGGATGGATTCTACTTGGATCGCTTCGGCGGCGAAGGTGACGCACGAGCTTTGGACGTGCAGAGGTGTTTGAATGAGATGCGTTTACCCCCACTGGCTGACGGCTTGCGAACTCTGTTTCATGGTTTGGAACGGTGCCTTTTTAACTTCGTGATGAAGATATCTGATCGCAATTTTTTGCGTAGCTGGCATTTTTTTGTTCGACAAGGTTGCTTTCCGCTGTGGCCATATGACTGTAGTTTATGTACGGAAGCCCGAGGACACTGGGCCAAGAACATTGCATTCTGGTTTGCTCCTGTGGTTGAAGCACTTCAGCGCCAGCAGGGCGATCCGCCACAAACGGCAACTGCAGTTCGGAAGCGCCCTGCGTGGGCAGACCTTTGCGATGACGATTCAGACGAAGATTTCGTTGCCGAAGACACCAGCGGTGGAGCTGCGGGTTCGTCCGGCACTGCTTCTCAATCTTATTCTGCCTCGTCCAGTCAAACGCTTCCTTCGTCGAAGAAAGCAGCAGCGGCAAGGAGTACGTCTTTGGGGACTGCTCCTTCTCCGAAGGCTATGCCGCAAATCAAGGGGTCTGTCGGCCGATCTTTGTTGCAGAAAAAAGAAAGACAGGCGGAGACGAAGAAACATAAAGTCAGGTTTTCCGATGATGATCCACAAGTGAAGCGCGTGCCAGACGATGTGCATTGGCGACTGGAAGTCGATTTGGAATTGAAAGCATTGTTGTCATTTCAACAGGTGAAGTTGACGGAAGACGACGCTCAACGGGATTGCTTGCTGCAAGTTACTGACGGACATCGCCAGAAGTTTCGTGTTGCGGCAAGCAAAGCTTCCGCGGATTTGGTGAACGCTGCGCGATCTCTCGTAGAAGAGCCTGATGTACAAGATGAGCTTGTAGAAATCTATAAGTTGATTCGCAACAGCGGCTTGCCGTTTCCGGAGGAACGAACCTTTGTTTCTCCGCTGCAGGAGATGCAATTCTATATCTTTTTGCATATGCTTTCTATCCTAGTGGGCTCGGAACACTTGATTCAATTTGGTGTCTCTGCTTTGTTCTTGCACAAAATTGGTGAGCACTTCAAGCAGAAGCTGTCGCTGGATATGCAGGAGCTTGTGGCACGTTATTTGTATATCTTATACTTGGCCAAGCCTGTGGAACCGAATGTTTGGGGAACCGGTTGTTTTGGTTTGTTGTTGACAAAAGGACGAGTTGCGCCCAAAGCGTGGTGGATGAAAATGCAGGACATTATTCACCGACAATCGGATCGTCCGTTCTGTCAAGAGTATTGCTGCACAATAGGGGTGCCAAACGGCGGACCCACTGGAACCAGTAGTGATATGTCGTTTGCAGATGAACTGCGCGTCATAGCAGAACGCTATCAGCGAGATTGCATGCGTGTAGCCCCAGAAATGCCCGAACACCGGTTTTGGCTGTATCACGATACCCTTGTCTCATGTGAGTTTGGTTTAGCGTATCCGCGTGTTTTGCAACCTTTGCGATCGTCTGCACCGGGCTTCGAGGCAACGTGGGGAGCGAACGATGGTCAAGCGCCTGAGGTCAGAAGGCATAACTTGGTCAGAGACACGCATGTTTTTCTGGAAGTGCATGAGTGCACCGAAATTTTCCGCGACTCCTTCGGATCCGAAGTGCATCACAGGAGGGATGGGGCTTGTGTACCGGATGATTTGATGCTTGATGAACTGTTGGGACGTGACTTTGAGAAAAACTTGTGCAGGACATTTGCTGAGAGTCGGTTGCCAAGACCATGGTGGTTGCCTAGTGCGTGCGGTGTTACGACCCGCGCAGTAGCCGATGAGCCGGTCGCACCAGCGGCTGAGAGCAAGACTGCGAACTGTCTTGCTGCAGTGCAATATCAAATTCTCGGTGGTTTCTTCATGTCGTCGCTGCGACCTGATAATGTGATGCATCCACATTTGCGAGCACACTTCGAGTATCACGTCGGACGTCTCCTTGCGTTCGAAATTGTTCATGCCAGAACCTTCCGAGTTTCGGTTCTTGACTTTTTGTTAGGCTGCGGCGTGAAATTTCAAGCTGGAGAAGGATGGCAACAGAGGGTCGTGGAGAAGAGATACAAGGTCACTGAGAAATGGCACACTTTGGCAGTGCACACTGCTTGGGGAGACAAATGTCGTGTGCAGAGATTTCAAGACGAAGATGACGATCGTATATATTTGGTCGCAATGGCTTGTCAGCAGCAAACCCACAAGACAATGCCGTGCTTTCAAAATCTCGAAATGTGCGGGTGCGGGGCAGTTTGCAATCTGCGACACGGCTTAAATGAGAAACACGCCAGACAGCTGATGGTGCACGCTTTCCAGTACTTGCAGCGCGCCGACATGGCACGCCGCGGTCGCGCATCTGACGCGCGGGGCGAGGATGGCTTGGGTTTCATTCAGTCCTTATTGGAGAAAATGGGTTACCAATGCCCTGAAAATGAGCAATACCATTTGAACCCGGAGCGACGACTGCAGTTGTTTCACCAGCCCCGATGGTTTCCACGTTTCTATTCCAAGGAGTGGCGAGCCCGGTTGCAACAGACGGCTTTTGAGGCACAAGCACCATGTCCGGACGAGGAAGAGTATCGATGCTTCAGTGCCGCTGAGCGTCAAATCATCAAAGACTTGGTGCGTGCGCAAAACCACGCGCAGCGAGAATTTGAAACCTTACTTTTGAATTTGAACAAGCCACCAAGCACGACCCCTCGTAGCAACAAAGCATGATCAGTACGCTGTTACGAGCTGCTGGTTGTTGAAGAAACAATGCTCCACCATGTGTGTGTCGTTCAGGTCAGTACGCTGTTAGGAGCTGCTGACTTACAACGGCCGAGAAGATTTGCTATGTTGCGTGAAAAATTGTTACGGGGGAAGCGGGTCGGGTGTTTTGGAAACCGAAGCAATGCTTGCTGAGCACCTTGACGCCCTGGGTCCGTGTCTGTCATGTTTCACAATGCAGATATCGGTTTTGGGATGGTTGGTTCTTGGAACGTCAACATTGGTGGTTGCCTAGTTGATTTTGTGCTTATGTAACGTGAACACAAGAAATAATCGATTCTCACTACATGGTATCCGTACATAGTGAGCTAGAAACATTGAAGTCAAGCCGTCTTTGGATGATGATGTTTTTACCCTGGTGATGAACTTTTTGCAATTCGGACATCATGATCGTGACACTTCATGGTGCTAGACTTTGTCAAAGATGTAGATGTAGCGAATGAAAGAGGACCTGTTTCTTTATGTTTTTGAGTTTCTGAAGTGGTGCCATTCGAAAGCTGCAAGCTGCGTGAGATGTTGATGACCCGTGTTTGTCTTTGCTCTTGGCGCTAACCTTGCGTGCGTAAGCAATACATGATAAGAAGATGACATATGTCCTGTTTGCATGATTCCATGATTATGTCGATGCATGCTCACGGTATTCACGGGCAATCATGTCTACATCAGTCAGGTTCTTAGTCATTTCGGAAATATCGATGCACATGACTTTTCACAGTCAGACTAACTGCCATCGACTGCAGTTGGCGAAGTACGTCGTTACGGACTGCTCGCCCAAGCCATGGCGGTACCTGGGTTTGTTCCGATTACGGACCCTCTGCTACAGAATTTTAAAACTTGTATGCGAGAACACCTGAGGGTGCCGGCCGTCTTGACTGTGACGCAATGCATTGCATGCCAGGCACCTCGCACAGTTTCGCACGCGGGACGTTTTGAGCACGAAAGGACTGGCATCTGTGAGGCTTGCTGGGACACTCTGGTGGGCCAGGATGATTCTGCCAAATTGCGGCAATGCACTCGGTTGCTCGACGCCAATGCGGCGGACCTCTTGATGACCTGGATCATGGTCAGCAAGACGAAGGTGGGCGGTACAATGTCTGGAACCACACCAGGCGCGTATTTTGGTTGCAGTCGTGACTGGTCAGGTGCCGTTGCCGGAGATGTGGGTCGCGGGACTAGAACCGCCACCGCTGGCACCTGCACACCCACCTGCGCCTGCGCACGCCGGCTGACTCTTCCATGTTGTCTTGCGTGCGTCGTTACGGACCGCGCAAGACGTCCATGCTGTGTGCCTTCCATGTTGTCTTGCGTGCGTCGTTACGGACCGCGCAAGACGTATATGCTGTGTGCAGGAACGTCTAACTGCATTGATTTCTGCGGAACCATGCAGGACATCTTGTAAACGCCAGTCCTCATGCATCATTTTTTCTGTGACTCCAGAGAGCAATGGTTTTCCGAAGGGGTAAAAAATGGATCTTCAAAATGGTTGGTAATGGATCTTCAAAATGGTTGGTTCACCCAAGCTTAGCAGCCTCTACTTCCTACATTTGGCCTAGCCTTTCCAAAAGCCAGTCCGAGCTTGGCGGTATTTCCCTGAAAACTTTTTGCTGGACATGCCAATTGCAGTTATTTAAGGCATCATGCAGTTTGGGCAATTGCTGCACCAAGGTAATGGATCTTCAAAATGGTTGGTTCACCCAAGCTTAGCAGCCTCTACTTCCTACATTTGGCCTAGCCTTTCCAAAAGCCAGTCCGAGCTTGGCGGTATTTCCCTGAAAACTTTTTGCTGGACATGCCAATTGCAGTTATTTAAGGCATCATGCAGTTTGGGCAATTGCTGCCAACCTTTTTGTGCAGCGTAGTTGCACGCACAACTAGTGTCGACCGGACCACCTTGCTCTCACGGTACTTTCTCTCGAGAGCTCTGTGGGTGGCAATGAATAGGGAATGTTGGGAAAATACTTAGGAAAAGGCCAGGTTGAGTGCCATTGTGTGGGCTTTCCACAACCTCTCCGACATCTGAGTATTTGAGTGCTAACAGTGCTTTGGTGGGGTAGAGCCTCTAGATCCACCAAGGTAATGGATGTTCAAAATGGTTGGTTCACCCAAGCTTAAGTCACGCGCGTTGCGCGGTTGTCTTTCCTGCAGTTGTTTAAATTCAGTTCATGATGACCATGCGTGTCACATTTCAGGAGGATGTCAATCAGAACCGACATTCCTTTCAGTGTTGAAGGACATCAGCAACCTCACAAGGGGCGCGCCAACCAAGACATATGATGGTAACATTTGAAGTGTATAAGAAGTTTGGTTACGGCCGAGATAGCGTGACCCGCGGTACACCTCGAGCGGCAAAACGCCATGTCGCACCTACGCGAACATTTGGACCGATACTGCCACGGCAGGCGCGCTAGATCACGTTCGCGAAGTCAGACGAGAGACAACGCAGATGCGGAGCCGGTGGCGGCTACTGCCCCCATGTCGCCATCTGTCACGTTTACTGTGGAACTTCTGCCTTTGTTACCTTTAGTGCCACGAGCCTATCTGTGGGGACCTGATGAACGCTGCCTGACATGCAGCTATCCGTCCCACCTGTTAGCTGCTTACTGCGTCGACGACCTGAAGCAAAAGATCGTAGAACAGGTTCAAACGAACGGTGGCAATACCATAGCAAGACGAACATTTCAGGTGTGGACGTCATGCGGACTGCTGCATTCGCACACGCCTGCTTGTCGAGAGCACATTCCATTCAAGCGAAGCTTGCGAACGCTTTGGGTTGGCAGCGGTCGACCGCCTGTGTTGCCTCTGGTCGTGGAAGTCTCCTCTTCTGGCTGGACGGACATCAATACCTTTGTCACCGCAATAGCCACATGACAACAGCTGTGTGACGTTCTGGGCTGCAACATTGCGATGAATACGCAACATGTTCTGCAAGGGTTGTACGTCGTTATGGACTGCATCTCTGCAAGACATCCAGCCAACTATTCTCTGCTGACGGTGTGACGGTGCGCAGAGCTTCCAGGGGAGTCCCGACATCTGCGCACGAAAAAAAAAATGGAGAGTGTTGCAAGGTGTCAAACCATGCAGTTTCAAAACGTCAAACGCGATGGTCGCAGCCGACCCTGAGCACGGGGAAGAGTTGAATTACGTCCATGGTTACAGCAGTCCTTTGTTATCATTCGCATCATTTCCCAAGCTGCTTGGTTTTGGTTGATTGCTGATACGGATCTCTTCCAGTGTTTTGCGTTTCGAACTAGTTTCTCAGATAGACTCATGCACAACTCTCACAGCGGATTGATGTGTGATTAGCTATCATGTCGTTGCAATCGTTCTTGTCTGCATATCCGTTGCCTTTTCTCAACTGCACCTCTGATTACACACCAAAATAAAAGTCATGCTTTGTGTTTGTAACGATATACAATGATGATATCACCACAGTTTCAAGAACCGATCAACGAAAACACAACAGTCGACTTTAACTCTGAATCGCCATCTGACGTGCGACGTTACGGTTCGCGTTGGGGTGGTGTTTGGTAGCCATGCTGTATGTAGATCGTAGACATATAGATCATGGTCTAAACTGTATGTTTGCATGCAATATCACGACGGGCTAGATCTGTGGACACAACCAGTGCATGTTAAGTACTTCGCTGCTTGACATTCGTGCGTCGTTGTGGGCCGCGATGTCTGGTGGCAAGCGCGCCATGGTCGTGTCGCCCCTGGAGTTGAGTCAAGCCGGGCGAATGAATGCGACGAGTCGCCTGTTGGGACGAGTCGTCGGGATTGAGGTCACTGATCTGCTGTTTTCCTGTTACATTCTGTGTGGTCCGACGCGTAAGCACTTGGTTCAGGTTGAAGCTTGGCGGGAGTTGCTGGTTCCGGCAACAAAACTCTTCGAAGAAGGTAAGCTGGTGTCGATCACGAAGGCTACGCTCGCAGTCCGCCGCAGCGACAAGAATAAATTCACCTTGTCTGGGTGCCGCTGGATGATTCGGTTCGACAAACTTATGGAAGTGCAATCTGCAGATTGCGACAAGGCGGAACCAGTGCCGGATTGGCCAGGCAAAACGGCGACGGACATCCCACACCGGCCTCCAAGCTCGACCTTGGAAATGACCGCTTGTCTGCCAGAGTGCGCAGTGACAGTCGTGGCACGCGTGGTAGAGATCCGTCAGAAGGAAAATAAAGAGCAACCCGACAAGAGCTTCGTGAAAGCCGTTCTACAGGACTGCAACGAGAATGGTGAGGTGTATCAGGCGGACTTAATGGCTTGGCAACCTGAGTTTCGGGAAACCATGCGGATCGCTCTACAGCCGGATGGCGTATACGAAATCTCGCCGGTACTTGTCTCGTCGGAGCAACAAAGCTTTTCTTTAAAATGGATTAAAAAAACGACGGCCAGAAGCTTGCACGGCACTGCTGAAGCACGAATGCTGGAAAATCAAAAGAGTACTGCAGCTCGTGCCATACAAAACTTGTCGGAACAGAAAAAAACGGGCGTGGGCCGCCCCGACCCTAGTACGCGGTCGGCAAAACTGGTGGCCGCCAGCACTCTGGCAGAGTTCATCCCAGAAAAAGGCCTCCTGAAGACGACTCCAGACGACGTGTGGGAATTACCGTGCTCGATGATCCTAGACATTACCGCTTCTGGGGGGGATCTCTGGACGTATGTGGGCTGCTCTGTTTGTCACAAGCGAGATGCTGCCTGCAGCCATGGAGGGGCAACCCGCCCTTGCTACAGTGGACTTTTGCACGTCAGTGATCACACAGCTACGGTGGAAGTCAAGTTCTGGACGGACCAAATAGATCAACTTATGCAAGCCTCTGGATGGCAAGAACCGATCACGGACATGGACGCGGCTGACCGCTTCGTGGCTGTGCTGCGAACAAAGTATTGGATGACCAGATGCACCATTGTTGAAAAACCTGCATTTCAGAGTCGAGCAGCGAGAAATCGATTGCAACTGGTTCATGTCGAAGAAAGAAAGTCTGATTTTGTGGGCACAAGTAAACCTTTGTTTTCCTTACGGAGTCCAAACAGTCGACCGGGCGTGCCTGCCATTCTTTTCCGAGAGGTGCAAGTCGACGCGGCCGGACAAGTCCTCGGGCAAGACGGTCGGGAACTGCATTTCGCTGAATTTCTGGTGCAGCTCCGCGGCGAGCCCATGCAGGACGGTAAAGATACCGACAAAGGTGTTCGCATTTCCTTCCACTGTGAAGACATCGGCGACTTGCAAAGCACGCACTCGGAACTTTTTTGGGTGCTGAGCATGCAAGACATGCTCAAGGTAGCTCGTTTGCAGAGCGATTCACTACTACGGGTCGTTGCTCAACCACAGACGCAAGGCAGACAAGTCGCTCGTTGGCAAGTTTTCCTTTTCGCAGCCATCTCGAAACATGATATCGATGCATGGCGACAACGGAAAGCATGGCAAAGAAACAGCCCAGGGGACGAAAAGAAGAAGCGGGCAGCCGAGCAGATAGCGCTTGCGACGCCCAATAGCAAATTGACAAAGGTGGGAAAGGAACTCACATCCCCTGGGTATGATGTGTCGCCTATTCGTGGCCGCAAGTGATGCTGGATTCGCTAGCTGCGTGCGTCGTTGTGGACTGCGTAGCTGGTAAAATCAACATCCTCTGGGCATGATGTTTCGCCTCTTCGTGCCCGCAAGCGATGCTGGATTCGCTAGCTGCGTGCGTCGTTGTGGACTGCGTAGCTGATAAAATCAGGACGATGCGCTGATGTGACTGGTAAAACAAAGCCGTTCGGTGTCAACCCATAGGGGAAGCTCTTGCCTTGAGAATTTGTTTGTGTGTGTTTCATTCGAGTGTCTATCGCTCATGTCCACGGTGTGCTGGTCGATCGACTCGGTAGGTGACTGTTGGGTAGGTGTCATGGGTAGGTGCCATGGGTGGCTTATTACATGTCCCTCAGAAAAAATATCTTTGCACAGACTTGCGTTTGAGACATGGTGTGTCACGACATGTTGACTGTCTACACGCTGACGGCGCAGGATCAAGATTAACGATGTTTCATAGGACTTCACAACAAACAGATGTGTCCGTAAGACTTCACAAATAAACAGATGTGTCAGCTGTGTTTCTGCGCATACATGTGGATTGACATTACAGCTACGTAACGCGGTCACAACGGACAGCACAGTTACTATGTCGTACATGCAAGACGTACCAACTAACGCTCAGTGCTTATTGTCGAAGTACGTCGTTACGGACTGCTTGTACCTTTGCCATGGCGCTCGCCGCATACGACTGGCTGGTGTGGAAGGATAGAGCTGCAAGCTTTCTGCGGGCTCACCCTCGGGAAGTTGCGCTGCAACTCACTTGGGGTCAGCGACTGGTGGTTCCGGGAGCTCGTGAGGCATACGCAGTCGCAACCTATGAACGAGAGGCCATGGGTCGTAGCCTCGGCGCGGCGCCATGCAACTTGTGTGGGTGCTGGACACATAGCTGGTGTGAAGCTTGCAAAACACGTCCGCCCACTGCAATTTGTTCGACTTGCGACGCGGCCAAACTCTTGTGTCAGTCTTGCACGTCGTGTCACCAGCTGGTTTACTCCGAGGCTTCACAGAAACCCAACTAGCAACTTCCTGGCCTCCCGGAACTGGACGTGCGAAGTTGTGTTCCGCGTCCAGCATGGTCGAGGCGGCGCTGGAGAGTCACACGAGCACGGCGGCAAGTGTGCAGCCACCTGTGGTGAATGACTAGAGCGCCAAAAGTTCGGATTGGGGCCATTGGCGAAAGCCGAAGTCTCTGGTACGCTTTGCGTTGCCACAAAACCAAAGCTCAGTGCGCAGAATGGCTAAACCGAGGACATCGCAGATTAAACCGACAAAAAATGAATGCGGCGGGAAGGATGTAAGGGAGGACGCAGACGATAGGATAGGCAGGCATCGTTGACGCAGGTTTCGAATCATTTGTGTTTTGGGTGGTTGGTTCAAATCGTAATTCCATCGTTCGTGCGGTTGTATGTTGATAACGTCCATAAAATGACCACCGTGACTTTGATTAGTGTGACCATACCTGATGTGACTGTTGCAGATATCAAACGATTCTGACCATGACTACTGTGACCTTAGATACTATGACAAAGACTACTTTGACAATGACCGTTGTGGCTGTAACTGTAGTGACAATGAGTATTGTAACTGTTTGGACTGGCCCCTTTTTAGGTAATGACAGTGGGAAGTAGAAGTGACGGCATTAGTGTCCCTGGTTGTGGCTTCAGTAGTAATGTTAGACGTCGGTCGGTTATGGCTCACAGAAACAGACATGATGTTTGTTGCCTACGCATGTGTTATGGGTAACAGAAACAGACATGATGTGTTTTTGGTACATATGCATTCGAGAAATGCCATTGCTAACACATGTTTCTGCTTCAAGTAATTGAGAAAGAATTGTTTTGGACATGTGAGCAACTTGTGGTTCCACTGTTCGTTCGGTGTTTTGGCCCGCGGACATGATTATTGTCTTAGATCATAAGGATGTGAATCTCACCATTATTCTTGTTTTAGAGCAGCAACTCGTAGTCTTCTCACAGGCCTTGCATGCGGGTATGCAGTTAGGTGCTGCCTGTGTGACACATGTTGTCTGTGAGGACAGGGTCGCACATGCCACTCTTGCAGAAGCCCAACGTGGTTTAAGTGATTAATTACCATTGTCCGATCCCTGTAGTTCACCACTACAACCACGTGGCCTCTCACAAGACACGCACGCGGGTATGCAGTTATGTGCTGCCTGTGTCGCACATGTTATCTTTGAGGATGGGACGCAGACGCCACGGTTGCACAAGCCAAGCGTAGTTTAAGTAATAAATTCCCATAGTCCGATCCCTGTAATTCACCACTATAACCACTTGACTTTGCACAGGCATTGGATGGCCATGTGTTGTGCATGACGTGCTGGTCGCTGATGGGTCAAGGACACCATCAGCGATTGGGATCGACTCTCGCTTGACTGCCAAGGGCTGGGTGTGCGTTGTTATGAACCGCATCCAAGTTTGAATTGCTGTCCTTCAGTAGATTCGCCTTTCATTTAGCCTTGCGAACCGCAGAATGCCTCTGTCACTTGCTTTTGGTTTATGTGTGCGTTGTTACGAACCGCACAAACAACCATGATCGTATTGCATACATGTGAAAAAACAAAGCTGTCATGGGAGCGAGTCAATGCAAGCTCTCACTGAGATCCTCTCAATGCCTTGTGCAGCATGGGTTGGAGTTTTGTGGTTTGTTGAATGTATGACTTTCTGGGCCATTTTTTTTCAGACATCAGACCCAAAGCCCTATGATTTTCTCCATTTTGGCGCTAGTTTTTTTGGTTGCACGTAAGTTTAGAGCAGTTGGACGTGTGGGGCGTGAAGTGTGGAGTGTGAAGTTTAAGTGTGGAGTGCGAAGAGCGCAGTGTGAAGTGTGAAGTGTGAGGTTTGGAGTGTGAAGGAAGCAGTGAGAAGTGTGAAGTGTGGACTGTGAAGTGTGAAGTGTGAGTGAGGTGTGGAGTGTGAAGTGCGAAGTGAGAAGTGTGAAGTGTGAAGTTTGGAGTGTGAAGTTTGGAGTGGGAAGGAAGCAGTGAGAAGTGAGAAGTGTGAAGTGTGGAGTGTGAAGTGTGGAGTGTGAAATGCGAAGTGAGAAGTGTGAAGTTAGGAGTGTGAAGGAAGCAGTGAGAAGTGAGAAGTGTGGAGTGTGAAGTGCGAAGTGAGAAGTGTGAAGTGTGAAGTGTGGAGTGTGAAGGAAGCAGTGAGAAGTGAGAAGTGTGAAATGTGGAGTGTGAAGTGTGAAATGCGAAGTGAGAAGTGAGAAGTGTGAAATGTGGAGTGTGAAGTGTGAAGTGTGAAGTGCGAAGTGAGAAGTGTGGACTGTGAAGTGTGAAGTGTGAAGTGTGGACTGTGAATTGTGAAGTGTGAAGTGTGGACTGTGAAGTGTGAAGTGTGCAGTGTGAAGTGTGAAGTGTGAAGTGTGAGGTTTGGAGTGTGAAGGAAGCAGTGAGAAGTGAGAAGTGTGGAGTGTGAAGTGTGGAGTGTGAAGTTTGAAGTTTGAAGTGCGAAGAGTGCAGTGTGCAGTGTGAGGTGTGGAGTGTCGAGGGAAGGACACGGTCGGGACAGGTTGTCTTTGAACTATAGGTCATTTATGTTTGGGAAACTTCCGCCGCCGGCTTGCCCGGGTCTATGTTACATGATCGATGGTCCAAGTTGACCTACGCACACGTTTTGCCATACAAGGGAGTTACCCAAGGTCCTATTGGATCTAAGTGTCTTTTGAATGACCTTAAGAAGTTTGGGTACCCCAAGATGGTCATGAGATATGACCCAGAGCCGGCACTCAACTCCGTAGTTGAGGCAGCCAAGAATGGTTTTGACAAACAGTTGGTTTTGGAAAAAGTTCCCAAAGGAGTCTCAGAATCCAAAGGGGAAATTGAAAGAGCAGTTCAAGCTATTGAATCTCAATCCAGGACACTCAGAAGTGCCTTGGAGACAAGCTATGGCAGAAAGGTGCCAGACGACCACCCAGTTTTGACATGGTTGGTTGAACATGCTAGCACCACTTACAATTTGTTTCACAGATCATTGGAAGTCAAAGATGGGAAGACACCGTACTCTAGACACCGTGGTCGTGAGTGGAGAGTGTCATTACCACCATTTGGGGAAACAATTGAATTCCTCAAAAGAGGTCACAAGTTTGAACAAAGATGGCACCAAGGAGTTTTCTTGGGAGTCAAAGACAATACCACTGAAAAGATAGTGGGGAATGCATCAGGTGTTTTCACTGTGCAAAGCATTCGACGCAAGAGTGCTGACGACAGATATGATGTCGAAACGTTGATGTCAGTCACTGGGGTTCCTTGGGATCCCCAGGCATCAAAAAGAGATGACATTTTGCTTCCTCAGATTGTTGAGGGAGATCAGCAGCCACTGGCGCCATCAGTGCCAGTTGAGCCACCAAAGAAGTCAACAAGACGACTTTACATCACCAAACGTGATTTAGACAAGTATGGCTACACCGCTGGTTGTGTCGCCTGTGATGCCACTAGAATTGGCAAGAGAAGCAGTGGAGTTCATCACACTCCAGCTTGCAGAGAAAGGATGGAACGTCTGCTTCAAGCAGAAGAGGGCAACCTGAGAGTAGCCCAACATACGGCCAAGGTTGATTCTGAAATCACTGGTCAGAAACAAGAAGTGTCCGAAGAAGGCACAAAGATCCTTTATGGATATTCAAGTGAGAGACCACAAGGAGTCCCTCAAGGTTTCAAGGTGTTTGCGCGCCTTGACAGGAATGCAAGGTATCTCAAGGGTACTATGCCAGAAGGTCCCAGTTGGGATAACGTCTGGTGGAGAGTCACCAGAGAGTTCAAGACAGGAGACATAATCAAGTCTGAACCAATTGATCCTAATTTAGGAGAAGACGTCATCAACGCACCGTTGATTGATGACACTGACATTGTCACTGAGCTGTGGTATTCTGCCACAGGGGAATCAGCGCCAAGTTTGCCAACTGCCGGTCCAATGCAGAGACCAGTAGTACAAGATCCAGCTGCAGATCCAGTTGGAGTAGGAGCTAGTGCAAGCTCAGCCTCAGCCAAGAGAGCAGGAGGCGAGCAAGAAGAAAGATCACACAAGAGGTTGGAAATGTCACCAACCAAAGGTCAGAAAAGACCTGCAGACTCAGGAGGCGAAACGTCAAAACCCAAAGACAGCCGAGCTGCTTCAGCTCAGGCGTCTAAGGGCACCAAACGGCCACCTGAGAATGAGAGACCAGATGACATGGATGATATAGACCAATGTCTTATGAACCTGATCATGGAAGATCGGGAGAGGTATCTTCAGCCCATTGAAGGTGAAGAAGAGCCAGTTTGCGAAGAAACAATTCCTCTTCCACCGGAGTTGGAAGATGAAGCAGCTACATGGTATTATTATGATGATATCAGTGGAAAGATTTTGGACAGCAAAGGTGTAGAACAAGCCAGAAAAGATGAGGTCGAAATTATTGAAAGTTTTCCAGTTTGGGAAAAGATTCCCAGACACAAGATGCCCAAAGGGGTACGCACCATTGGAACACGATGGGTAGATGTCAACAAGCAGGATGAGGAGAATCCACTTTATAGAAGTAGGTTAGTAGCTCAAGAAGTCAAGAAGGGCTCAGGTTTTGATGAATTCTTCGCAGCTATGCCCAGTTTGTCTGCTTTGAAGATGCTAGTTACAATAGCCGTCACGTTTCAGTTGCCAGACGCTGGAAAAGCTGTCAAGGAAGCCTATCGCAAGCGTAGACTTCTAGGATTCCTGGATGTGAAACGCGCTCATTTTTATTCAGATGCGACGCGCGAGATTTACGTGGAGCTTCCTGCAGAAGCAAAGAAGCCTGGAGAAGATGTGGTAGGAAGATTGCTCAAATCATTGTATGGAACCAGAGATGCACCTCTCAACTGGGAGTTGCAAATACAGAAGGTCATGTTGGCCTTAGGTTTCAAGCAAGGAAAAAGCAATCCATGCATATACTACCATGCAGGCCGAGACCTCAGAACTGTTGTACATGGAGATGATTTTACACCAGCAGGAACATTTGACAACATCAAATGGCTTCATGAAGAGCTGTCAAAGAAGTGGAAATGTGTGGAACGTGGTATTTTAGGACCACCAGGAACACCAAACACCATCCAGGACATCAGAGTCCTGAACAGAATCATCACGTGGAAGGAGAATGGAATTTGGTGGGAACCAGATGCACGTCACGCAGAGTTGGTGATTGATTTACTCGGAGATGGTCCCCGAGGAGCCAAAGTCAAGACACCACTTGCCAAAGGATCAGTGGAAGATCTTAAGGATGCCGCTGTTTTTCTCAATGATGAAGAAGCAACCCAGTATAGATCAGTTGCAATGCGAGCAGCTTATTTGGCACAAGACCGACCAGATTTGCAAGTAGCAACAAGATCTTTAGCACAAGGGCTACAACGACCAACTACCAGCCACATGCTTATGCTCAAAAGAGTTGCACGATACCTTAGGTATCGACCACGCATGGCACAATTCTTTCCTTATCAGAACAAACTCAGTCCATTTGTGATGTGGTCTGATGCTGACCACGCTGGATGCGTGAAGACGAGGAAGAGCGTGTCAGGAGGCGTCTTGATGGCCGGTGGTTGTTGTATCAAGACTTATTCTAAAGGACAAGGAGTTGTTAGTCTTTCGTCTGGAGAGAGTGAGTATTACGCTCTTGTGAGCGGTGCCAGCAATTTGCTGGGAGAAGTTTCAACCGCCACCCTGAGTCTCCAAAACTAGTAAATGTACTAATTTAGTAAATTTACTAAAAGGGAAGAATTTACGTAATGTTTTGGCTAATTTTCTTGATGTTAGTAAATTTTGTGAAAATTGAAAAAGTGCATCAAAAGGGCATGTTTTTTGGGAGCATTTGTCAAAAGCGCATCAAAAGTGCATCAAAATTGCATCGAAAGTGCATCAAAAGTGCATCAAAAGTGCATCAAAAATGCATCAAAAGTGCATTTACTTACGTTAGTAAAATTTACTAACGTAAGTAAATTTTACTAACATTAGTAAAAATTTATGTAAATCCACGTTAGTAAATCCCAAAATTTACGTAAATTTTTGGGCACCTAAATTTACTAGTTTTGGAGACTCAGGGCAAAGACTGGGGTTTGCAACCTGAGAGTGAAGTTTTCATGGATGCAAGTGCAGGAATAGCAATGGGTTCACGTAGAGGACTAGGCAAGGCCAAGCACGTGGATACTCAATACCATTGGGTACAAGACCGCGTTGCCAAGCGCTACTTTCGGCTGAAGAAGGTCGACACTGGCGATATGCTTGCCGACGTCTTGACGAAACCCGTCATAGAGGAGAAAATGAACAAGGCACTGCGGAATATGAACTTTCACTTTCTGGAAGGTGAACATCACCTGACACTGAAGGCATAGATGGCTTGAGTCGTGGCTATGCTCCGCTGTACATATCAAAACTCGCCTAGTTCAAAACACTTGGAGTCACCGTGCCTCCGAACAGGCTCGGGAGGCGTGATCAGATATGTGTACAGTATAGACCATGTTACATGTAGTACATATGTTTGTATATGTGCTGCAGCCTTTTTAGCCATTTTAGTGCTTTTAGCTACCTTCGAGCTAACCGAGTGAAAAGGTGCTGAACAGTGCTCAGGAGTGTTCATCAGATTTAAGAGCCCAATTTCTCTGTTCACCTCTGGTTATTAAACATAGCCATGGAAGATAGCCCATAGAAATAGATGATTTTCCCAGCTAGAAACCTCCATTTATGGTTGGGTTTTTTCATGGCTATGTTAAATAACCAGAGGGTAATTCATAAATAGTGATTAAGAGTGATTAAGAATTCTTTTGTTGACGGTTACTGTTGATGAATAGCGATTAATCACTAATCATATGTCGAATAGTGATTAACAGTGGTTCAAAATCCGCTATATAATGATCATGGAGGTTTCCTAAAATGGAGGTACCCCAAAATGGATGATTTATAACGGACAATCCTACTAAAGTGGATGATTTGGGGGGGGCCCATTGTAGGAAATCTCCATTGTAGGTAACCCCCATGGTATTCCCACATGAAATCTATTGAATTTACTGACTTTTCGTCGTCCGCAGGTAACGGTGGAGGAGCATCATGAGGCACCAGACGATTCACCTGAACTTCGGGCGCCGGAGGAGGGATATGAAGCAACACCCGAGGTGAAAGTTGAAGGATTGGCCGTTGAAGCTGTGGAAACAAGTGGCGAAACTCACGAAGGTGCCGAAACTCCGGAGGCCATTGATCCAACCAGTGAGGCCAAACTTCCGGAACCAGTGGAAGCAGCGGAACCCGTGGAGCCTGCGGAATCCGCGCAAGTCGAGGCCAAACTTCCGGTCGATCCAGGTCCAACAGCAAAGACGGCTGATTTCCAGGCTCGTGCTCGAGTTCACCAGGCGGGAGAAACAGGGTTACACCAGCAGCTACATCTGGAAGCCTCCGAGTTGGGATTGGCATCGCGACTAGAAAATATGGGGGTTTCCTGAAATAGGGGTGCGCCTAAATTATCCATCTTTCTTTGGGATTTTCCATGAAGACCATACCATCCAGCGATTTTTAGGGGTAGCCATGCCATGACTGCCAGGAAAGCACCATAGAAATCATGGGATCGTTGCACGTGTTGAAATTGAAAATGACCAGTGGATGGTGGATGTGGAAAAAAACCCAGCCACAATAAGCCATAAATATGGAGGTTTCCAATAGATGGGGTATCCCTAAATCATCTAGCTATCAATAGGTCTAGAAAATAAACCCTCCAGCGATAAAGGGGTGAACACCCCATTCAAATTGAAAGCCCCATAGATTATTTGTGCACCTGCTCAAGCAGGTCTTCAATATTTTGGATGAAGAACACCGGACACGATCTCGCAGCGATTCTTCCCCACGAGTGTTGGATATTTGGAAGAAGACCCCTGACACGCCAAATTCCACAGAGTCTCCCAAGTGCCTGGACGATTTCTTGGAGTTGTTGTGGTTGGAATTTTGTGGGTTGCATCCCCTAAATTCAACATGGAAGATATTAAATATGATTAAATCCTAGAATGATTTCCATAGCCACTAGTCATCTCAGAGATCTTAGGATTCCATATATTAAAATTTTTTTAGGTAGCGTGGATGGTTTTTGGTTTCTGATGTTTGGCTGGAGCTTTTCCAGCCAGATGGTCGGGTTGGAAGCAACACGCGCTCAGCCTTTCCCGTTAGTTTTAACCATTGTTCCTAAGCTATAGGAAACCAAGTGTACAATCAAGTTTCTTTCACGGAACATGGTTTTGTTTGAAAATAGTGCATTCCAAAAAATCCCGGGCGGATTTCTTTTAAACATTGTTTATCACCATATTCCCCCATCAAATTGGTGTTACTTCCCCATTTCTTCACAGACCTTTGTGACTCTGGGTCCGGGCATATAAACTAGAAGTGCCAAGATTCAACAGGAAAAACAACACGTTCAACGAACGATAGATGGGAAGTACTAGTGTTCGTGCATAGGTGACCATTAGGTAAATGCCACCCACCTCTTGGCAGCACTCCGCTGACTCTGACTACCCAGGCAAGGACAATGTCACATCATGTAGTGCAGAACTGCCACCGCAACGGAACGTGTTTGGAGTCTCTCAGGGCCCTCCAAAAAAAAGAAGTGAAGAAAATGCAATCATGCTAAACATGAGCCAGCATGAATAGATAGCACTTGAAACGAAAAAATACAGAAATGAGACTGAGATGTGGATAGATGTGGCGATTGTGGCGGTGTTGAAGATTGTTGAAGGGTGAGGCCCACGGCCCACCTGGCCCACCTTTTTTCTTATGAATCCGCGTAAAACAATCAGCAGTGTGTCGCTTCTCCGATACCAAAGGAGGCACAAAAAACTGCTCCAGGGGGGTCCTGAGTTGGCATATTTTTGCCGTCAGTTTAAAGATAGATCCAGGACCCAGGGCTACTCTCACAAAACAAGCCCTGCTATTGTGAGACCCCAAAACTGTGAGGTGTTCATGTCCAAAAAAAAGTCGGATTGAACAGTGCTTAAATATGCTTAAATTCAGATTTCGGATTTTTTATGATATTTTATGAGGTTTTTATGATTCAGGAGCTTTTGGGGCCATTGGGTGGACCTTCTGGGATTTCTTAGAGACCCAAGTCTGGCCAAGTCTTGGGATGGACAGCAGGAGATCATAAGAGCAAAAAAAAACTCTGCGAGGCTCCGATTCCGGGGCCCTGCATTGATTTCAACGCTCTCCAGGAATGGTTCTGAAACCCAAGGTCCCACGACGTGGTGCCGAATGGCCCGAACTCACCGTTAGTGGTAAAAAAAACAGCCGCATGAAGCTAAAAATCAAGTGCTTGATGTAGAAAAAAACAGTTTTCCTGCCATTCGAAAAGAATTCTGAGACGTTGAATATGTTGATGTTACATCAGATGCGGCTATGTCTCGTGCTTCAGACATCTGGAGTGCGGAGTAAAAAAACTGCTGAATGCTCCACGAATCTCTGGCCAGGTGGCGTCTTGGGCATGAGTTTTCTTGGGATCCGCATGAACCAATCTGAGGTGCTTGTTGCCAGCTAAGCAGCTAAGCTGTTGAGAGTACTCAGCATCAATGTTCTTTATTATCTATGCCAAAATTACGCCATAAATGGTACTGATATGTGTGGGGATGGGGTTATCAAGTGCTCAAAAATCCACCTTATTTAGCAACCACTGAGGTTGCTTCCCAGTTGAAGCCTGAGCCGTTTTGTTTTGGCTTCAAAGCTGAGAGGTTTGTCTCGGGACAATGACGAGCAGCTGTGAAAAGATGGACGAGTTTTGCTCACCACTGCTGCACTTCTCACTGGGCAAAACAATGCAAAACATCATCTACAATCTAATAATCGACATGTTTTTTCTGCGCAAAAAAAGAAGTTGACCATATTCAAAGCATCAACATTTGTAGATTTTTCACCGACAATGTGAATCAACTTGGGCGCTTGGAAATACTGGCGGTGCCATGTTGGAGAGTGACGAAGATGGTGCCCCTGGGCGTGGGAAGATCATACAGAGGCACAAGCGCGAGATGAAGGCAGGGCGGCAGGGCGACTGGTCCCCGAAAATTGCTACTTGAATGGAGGTGGAATTGAGATTTTAGCATAGTTTAGCCAGTAAAGTGGCCTTCATAAGCATTCACTTGTAGAAATTTATGATTCACATGACCCCAAATAAATAGATTCCATACCAAAGCAGTGTTTCTGCAATGATGCGAAGCAGCCATCTTCAGCAGCCATCTTCACCAAGCACCGGGGATTTGTCCAAAATGGAAAGCTCAGCAAGAAATGTCGCTTGATGACGCTGTTTATACCATCTGGTTATTTAACATAGCCATGGAAAATCACCATTTTTAATAGGTAAACCATCTATTTCTATGGGCCATTTTCCATGGCTATGTTAGTCATAACCAGAGGGTATATCTATTTATGATGCAGGGTGGCTGGTTACTGTAGAAATGGACATGCGCAGGCACTGTTGGAGCAAAAAAGGATTGAATCAGGCCTGCGAAACTGAGAATGGGTGGTGTGGATGGCAATGAATGAGATGTTGGCCACATCCCTACCCTCTTAAAAATGGAATTTGAGGGGGGGGAGCCGTACTGAAATTTCATTTCAAAAAGTCCATTTTTGCAATCATGTTTCTCAATGATCAATATTCCTCATCTTTCCATGTCGTTGGCAAGCAGGTGAAAATTAAATACTTGCGCCTAGCTCCGGAGGAGCTAAGCACATGTCAGACTGAAGCAGCACATGTGTAGGGATGGCATCCCTCCAAAACATTGCGCTGCCGTGATCATACTTGCGCGTAGCTCCTCTATTTTCTAACCAGTGCCCAAGGCTTGTTAAGAAATGTTAGTTTACAATTCCATTCGAGGGGTTGGATCACTATCCCAAGGTTTCCAAGCAAAAAAAAGTGGAATTCGACAGGTTGGTTTTGTCCCCCTCCGCCCTCCCCCTCTATAGGGGTAGGGATTTGGCCACAGTTAAGCTGCATTTCCTGCCGTATTTCCTGCATGTGTTGAAGGATGTTGAAGGTTGGTGGGTTAGTTTTTGTCATGGGTCCATCCGTCGATTGGGAGAATGTTCTGGGAATACGAGCTACCTTGGGGGCTTCAAGACGAAGGGTTTTTTTAATATGTTCACTTCTCGTTTGGGAGTATGGGTCACCATGGGTCACCCTTGGCCAGGAAAGTTGATGAGTTTCGCCAAGGCGAAACGTGAGAACAAAAAGATCGAAGCGAGACAAGAGAAAAGAGACCTAGAAGACAAGTACAAAGCCTTGGAAGCGACTTGCACCAGCACAGCTATCGGAAAGCATTGGCTTTCAAGACATGTTCCAACACACTGGAAGGTTATCTGAAATGGGTATGGGTCAATACCTATAGATACCATTTTTAGTGGGATGAACATCCATTTACCAGCTATTTTGGGGTTCACTAGGGGTACAGGGTTTTGACCCATCCCCAAATGACCTTCATTAATATTCTTCACTTGCAAGTGTCTGAACTGCGAAGTAGGATGCATTTCTTGGAGGTGGCACCCCTCAAGATGTCCTGTTTTGGCTGCCCCATTGCGGGTACCCTCTAACAAGATCTAATAAGATGATCAATACCAAAAAATGCTCAACATTGGGATGGTCATCAACTTGAATATCAATCCACTTTCATGGGGATTTACACTGCTTTTTATAATTTTATACTCATGGTCTTGGATTCTGAATTTTAAAAAAAAACTCCCATGGATGATCATAAATCATGGATTAATCCATATGTATCCATATATCAATATATATTAATCCATATGAATCCCATGTGACCATGGCGTATTCCAAGGACGCAATGAAGCAGAGACACGCAGAAGAATTACGACAAGCCTCGGATGAGACTCCAGAGGTTGCTTGGTACAGCCCTGGTCAAATATGAGATGGCTCATGGATTAATAATGGATTAATACTGGATTAATAATGGGTTAATATGGATTAATAATGGATCAATAATCGATAAAGAATGGATTGATACTGATTAATACGGATTAAGAATGGATTAATATGGATTAATAGTGGGTTAATAATGGACTAATGAGTTAATCATCTTGACAGGACCATACAGGAGCCGTTTTACCTAAAATAGTGATGCAAGTAGAGAATGTTAAACCACGGCAATGAAGTTGGACATGGGAAAAGTCAACCCGGCTTGGAAGCACAGCTTGAGTTACGAAAAACACTTTTTGGAGATCTATGTTAATATCTGTCCACCTTGTAAGTCGCCTGGCACTTCGGAAATTCAGGATGTCTAACAGTCTAACGCTATACTTAAAGCATCTTAAAGCCTTTGCTATTTGAATTGCGTTGTCTCATATGGAATGATATGGTATGTGCATAGTTCATCATAGTTCAACCAGCATTGCCCCACGGTCTGAGGAAGCATCAGATCAGCCTCCGCAAGCCAGCGAATACGTGGAAGTCGAAGCAGATGAAGGCTGCGATGCAATGGAATTTGGGTGCCAGAGCTAACATAGGGATCTAGAAAACATGGGGCTATCACCCAGGGATAGCCTCAAGCTCCCAGTTTACCATGTGAAGCCCAGGTTTGGCAAGTGTTTAGCCCCTGCATGGGGGGGTATGCTCCCATATAGAAGGAAGGTATGATGATGGATGACTTTCAAACAATTCTTGTAAAATGCATCTGAAGCCCAAATATTCAACTAGTTAGGTCTAGTATATCACATGCATGTATATACGCACCATTCATCCTAGCTAGCTTGGCTATAAACCAACTTGACACTTGACATTTCAATGCCGGGACTAACACCCCATTGGGGTCGACCATAGTCCGCACTGGCCGCCAGTTCCAGGCACTCCAGGCACTCGCAAGTCGCGCGCGCAGAAGAAGAAGAACCTGCTGGCGGAAATTGAAAAGGAACTGAGAGAAGGGCCCAAGGAGTAAGAAATCTGAGAGCTCCCGTTCCCATCTGGGGCGCGTCCAAAAAGGATCCAAACATGGTTAGTTGGTTCCAAATTAATCTGCTAAAGCTGGTGCTCGAACATGCAGGGTGCTTCCGAGTTGGCAAACTCGACGATAGAGAACCAATTTTTCGGGTAAAGTTGGGCACAATGGGCTGTTTCGAATTGGGTCTGCCACATTATATCCGTTATTTGGTGACTGGAGATATCACCCGCAACCATGGGGGTACAACCAGTGAAATATGTGTGGGATAGCGGGTTTTTGTACCCTCTGGTAAACTAACATGACTATGGAAAATCACCATTTTTTATGGGTAAATCCACTATAAATGGCAATTTTCAATAGCTATGTTTGTTTACCAGAGGGTATAAAGCATGATGTCGCGTATAAAGTTCTGGATTTGCAGAAAATGATGCCCTTTGCGGGATGATACTGTGATCTCTGCTGAAGCAACATAGCTGTGCCGCCATGGAGGACATGATTAGCTAATCAATTATACTGGGTAAATTATAACGACCTCACTGTTCTCCCTAACTGGAATCATAGTTAATAATTAAGGGAAATCATCCCCTTTTATGGCCGAACCATTCAGGTTAGTGAAATATTACAATTTACCCAGAATTATAGTAGGAATGTAGATCAACAACTACTGGATTACTGGCACCTTACAGTATTTTGGCCAATCTTGGGGCTTCCCCAGACATTGTAGAACTGAACAAATCAAATCTAGGATTTCGATAGAAACCAAAACTCCTTTGGCACGGACCCCAAAGGTTTGACGGGTTCAATTTTGGACACCCAGGGGGGCAATATGGGCCAATAGCTGATCCTTTGTACATAGAGGATGTTAGAGTCGCAGGGCACTCATGAGCCCCTGCAGAGAGAAATGGTGCAGGATGTGGAGTGGGTGTGAGATGCGCGGCAAGAACGCAGTATGCAGATGACATACATCTCCATACTTGCCGCACTTGCCATATTACTCCATTTTTTTTGCTTAATGTA
>CAMXCT020001757.1:665611-686249 GCA_947184155.2 Cladocopium goreaui | reverse complement strand
TGCACGGGCTTGCCTTTTCCTGCCAAGGCCCATGGCCTAAGGATCAAGTTTTTGAGCCACAAGTGTTACTCCAAAATCTATTAGCACAGAACAGCGCAAACTCTATGGGCGTCAACAATCAGTCACAGATAGCTAGCAAGATTTTCTGACAAATAAGTTCGTGCACAGACCAGCCTCTTGGACAAACTACCCTCTAGGACATCGCAAGAGCTCCCGACGAAGATCAAGGACCATGGTAAACGTTGATGGAAGTACTTCCGCGCATCGATGCACTTAGGCCTCTTCGGATTGGTACAAGGCACAAAAAGGAGCTGTGGCCACGGTGAGCTCTCCAGTTGCCGTATTTGAATCGGAATCACCATCTGTCCAAAGGAAAGATATAAAAGGTATCCCTTTAACCCACAGCTGTGCCCGATCATTGTAATTTACCATTATTTCAAGCTTTTCACTCTTTTCGGGCATATCCTTTTGGAAGGTTTTGATTGCGGTCCTTGTGTCAAAAACTGAGTGACCATGGAATTATTCAATAATTTTTCAGAGATTGATGAACTCCTCAGACACGCTGCTAACAGCTGCTGGAAAGACGGGTGTTTCCTAATTACTGGTGGCATAGCTCCAGCCAATGTCCTTGGCTCTGTACCACAGGGGTGTTTCTCTAGTCATTGGCTGCTCTTAAGTAATCACCTGGGGATGACACTACACCAAATACTATTACATTGTTGTAACGGCCTCGACATTTGCCTCCTTACTGCCACAGTCCAATCTAGACCTATAAGTATGCAGGACACTAAGAATAGCCGAATAGCCACTAGGGCCTCAAAACATACTATTGACATGTTACAGTAGGAAGTGCGTAAGTGCATACTACCTGTCTATCTTTGTCAGTGCGTCCGTGAAATTTGGCTAGAGCTTACCCGCCTCTGTTTTTCCTGTCCACCACCCTGTTTGCTGCCGAACGTCCATTAGCGCTGTACAGCATTTCGGACCTGATTCATGCACAGGGCAGCGCGCAGCGCAACTGCTGACCATGTTCGTGCCTTACTCCAGCAGCTTCTTTTTGTCCATCGTGTTAAACTTTTGGCCATGAGATTGCAGTACCAGTTGGAGGAAACCATGGATGACCTGGACGACATAGGGTTTGACGAGCAAGTACTAAGCGGAGTACTACGAACCGCCCACCTGGAGATCAGTGCATTTATCGCCCGCTGTGACCGAACAATGCTCACGACGGAACAACGCATCCTGCGTATACTACTGCGATGAAGTGCGGAGCAGCAATGTACAGATAGAATTTTTCAACTCGGCTACTCTGAGTGCCCACCTGCTGCCAAAAAACAGTCAAGCAGTCAGCAATCCGTACTCCCTCGAAACCGCCCTAGGCCCCCTCCAACAGGTGAGTCGACACATTGTAGGTGTACCCCCCCGCTTAAGAATAGAACGGATTGAAACTGCTTCCCGCACTCAACCATTTATCTCAGCAGTCCCTCATGCCTTCACCCCCCGCTGTGCCCCCCACATCAGTAGGAATATGACACATGTGTCTTTCATTCCTCCACTGTTCCCAAGGGCACCTTGGGTAATGGTGAAGGTTCAGCTTCGCTTTCACCCTACCAGGCACTCATCTCACATGGTTCACACACTCATGACTGTCACCCCTCCTCCCAATATCCTGACGGCCATATATCCTCTCACTAATGTGTACTATCCTCTCACTAATGTGTACTCCTTGCTGATAGTGCTCCTCAGGGTCCATCGTTTCTAGCATATCTTGCACAGGTAGTCACCTCCTCCTGTCATGTGCTGCTGCCCCACCACTTGCCCTGCCCCTTGCTACCTCCTCCTGTGTCATGTCTCTACTACCGAACCACAATGCACCTTCACTCCAATCCTGTCACCGGTTACATGTTGCACATACTTCCCACCGTTGCAGTGTCTGGTATTTTGTCAACTGTGCCTGAACCGAACATGATTCACTGTCTCCGTCAGCAGCCGTTGGCTCGAACTGTGAGGACATCGCACCTGCATAAGCCAGTGTTGCCTGGATCCTCATTGACCCCAACTTCTAATTTGCTCGCCCGTTCATACATTCAAGCCAACACGGGGTTCTCGTTGTTTGGCCGCTGCCCGCAATAGCGAGTGGTTCCTGTCGTTTGGTCTAAACATACGCCGTGCAACTGCCTCCACTCCGGAGAGTGCTGCCACTGCAGGGTACCTGCTGCTGGTATGCCGAAGCCAAACCCTTTTCCGTCTGGCCAAATCAATGTTTCTGATCAACACCTACTGGACATATCGGCTGGAATGAATTGGGACATGCCAGCAGCCAGCAAAGTTCGCTTCCTTGCAGTGAGGGGCACAATATGGGTAGGAGATTGCCAAACAACATATAACTTTACGCTGGTAGAATACCACTTGCATATTGACGAGGTGCCATGGATTCTCTTTTCTACTCTTGCAGACGTTCTTGAGAAAGAGTTTGACCCTGCCTTTTGGGAGACCGTTAATTACGGCCGGAAAGAGAGGTGGGGCTTTCTTGAACCACCCTGGGATGGGAAAGTCTACGGTGCTGCGCCACCGTATACCCAAGTCCGACTATCCATCTTTAATCGTGACGCTCACACCATGCGAGTTGTGCAACCTTTTGTGTGGAACCATACCCACCTGAAAGTTCACCCGAACGGAGCAATGATTTTCCATGAGCAAAAGAGATTAGCTTTCCTGCTGCCTTTGATCGTGGAAGCCCATGAGTTGCTACCGCCTAAGCCATTGTTCTGGGTCACTGATGACAATACCATCCCATTGTGGAGAACCACCCTGTGGAAGAAACTGTACAGTGGTTAGCTGAGACCGGAGAGCCGTACCCACCTGAGCTACGAGATGAAATTCAGCCACGCATTGACCGACTTAAATCTTCGCAGCATGTGAAACGGGCACTGCCTCCGCCTCCGCCGCTCCCAAACAGGTGGACGGAGCGATCCGCAGCAAATCAGCCAGTACAAAAACTGCAAGCAGACACTCCACAGGACCCCAAGGGTACTCAGAGCACGCCACAGCAAGTGGCTGACCGAGAGCGGCAATATATGGAATTGCAGTCTATCATTCATCAGGCGAACCAACAAACGTTGGCAGATAGTCGACCAGCGGAGGCTAGACAGACCCAAAAACCAGCCAATTTGCTGGCCGCAAGTCAACAAAGCACAGACAACGCGGCAACTGCCGCATCGTCCAATCCCAGTACAGGCGTGGTGGCAGAAGCTCCAGCCCAGCAGCAAAGCAAGCCACCTGACAAAATCAGTGCGCAATCTTTATCTCACAGAAGACCAGGCCCACCATCGGCCCTGCCTGCGAACAAAGCGCAAACGGATACCCCGGGTACCGGCGTGTTATCCTCTGACTCTCACCCTGCAGCTCACAGCAAAGATGATGAGCAACAGCAACCTCCGGAACAGCCCGCAGCCCACGACGACACATCAACAGAAGAATCGTCGCCTGCAAATTCACCCAAAGAATCGCCAGAGACTCAAGCAACTGACACTGCGGGTGCTAGCAGCCCTGAGCCCGCCAGCAAATCCAGGCAGGACGTCGACCTCGCCGCAGTGGACATCCCGACGTTACAGAACATGGAGAAGACAGCCTGTGAAAGAGTAGCTTTCCATGAAACGCGGCTTGTCCATGCCCGCGAGCATCTCACGCGCATTAGAAAGCGCCTTAAAAGAATGCAAGATGACCAATCATCAGACACTCTGCAACCCTCTCCTGTTGCAGATATGGAAATGGAAATCATTGACTGACCATACAGACAGCTAGTACTGCGTGCACCTGACTGTGTGAAAGCACCTGATCAGTGCCATTTCTAATGCCGCCTACTCCACAGATGCGCCAAGAGAAAAGCAGCTGCGTGCCAGGATAATTCCCCCCAAACCTACTGTGTAAGGGAGAGTACCCACTCAAGTATGACCCCATAAATTGGAGTAAGAGGATTTAAGGGGATTTTTGTATGCTCAGCTGTCTTGGTTAGGCGTGTGTCCCAGGTCCTGTCACCGTTAGTCATCTCAACTTCTGTCGAACTAACATTTACTTTGGGCAAAGAAGGTTGCATCAACTGTCAGTGGCTCAATTGTTCGCACTGCAGCTTTTGTGGCTCCACTAGTTTTCATAGCTAGGTCAGCCATCCGACATCAATTCGCATACCAAGGTGTAAGACAAACCCTGATTGTTTTGTTTCCTACCTGTTTCACCTCCAACGAATTGGCCCCGCAGCGGGGAACCTTGACGCCGGGTGCCGGGTGTTCGGGGTTTCCCTAGCCCAGCCAATCCTGTTGACACATTTTGCACTCACTGCTCATATAGCATTCACTATTTTCGCCTGGTCACTTGGCACCTGACACCCGGGTACCGGCTGTTCAGGGTCAAGCCGGCGTCAACATGCTGCAACAGCTTATGACACCAAACAGGTTCATTGCATTGACGTCGCCTGACCCTGATGACTCAGATACAGACATCGAACCAGCTGAACCAACCGCCCCAGATAACACAGTCGAGGATGTGTCAATGGACAGTGATACAGAATACTTTGACGCCCTCGAAGCAGAAGATGACGCTCCGTATTTCCAACAAGGGGCCGAGCCTCCCCCAAGGGAACGGTGGGAAATTGCCGCACCTATAGATTTCCTCAATGTCCAGGAGGTCACTCAATTAAGCCACCAGCTTGATGAACTTTTCCTCTCGCAAAAAGAGATTGAGACCCCGCTCGGCATGGACGATATCAAACAGAGGTGGAAATGGGACGATGTTGGCTCTTGTCGAATGCCCCGGTCACCCCTGACATACCCCGCACTCATGGTGGACGAAGGGAACGGCGTCCAACGCCCCGCAGCCAGCCAGGTCCATCATAAAACGCTCTTCCAGTGGATCATAGATAATCTCTCATGGTTACCACAGTATGCCACTGTTTATGTTTATGTGGACAACCGCAAACTGTCAGGCACTGATCCTCCAGCCTACTGGCCGCATTTTGCACCCTGGATCAAGGGCCGATGTACAGTAACTGGCCCTTACCGGGAGAAAACGACTGCCATTTATTTTCCCATTCATGCTGACACAGGTTTGCATCAGGTCCATTATACCTGGGCTGGTGCTGCAGCTCTGGAGGCACTGTGCTTAATGTTCCCCATGGTAAATTTTGCACTAATCGACTCTGACTGCGTGCCGACCTCATTGTTTGAGATAGCCGAAACTAATCAATCTTATGACGGATAAGGCAAGCAGAGCCGAAGCAATGCAACACAACACAATGGCCAGCTCTAGCCAGTGCCCTCCGGCAGTACTCCTCGCCACAGAAGCCAAAGCTGAACTCAATGCCGGCTTAATCATTGTGACAGGGCATATCCCGACCAATGCAGCTGATGTTGAAATGGACCAAGAAACCCCGGATGCATTCATGCCCCTGGCTACTGCCCAAAGCTCCTGTCCGAGTGATGCACCCGCCCCAAAGGCAAGACGAATAGCTCACCCTGCCAACCGCCGATCAGCAGATGACTGGGTCACCTCACTTAAAGATAGTCGAGCCAGTTTCCTTGCTACAACCGCTGTGCCAGAAGACCCTGCGGAAGCAATGAGGGGCGGGCTGCTTCTCACCCCCCTACTAGGATGTAAGGCTAGAACCCCGCTTGACTGGACACATGCATGGGCAATGTTGGGCGAATGGGCGGGAGCCATTGCCTTCCCCATCCCGGAGCAAGGAGAATGGCCACGTCATGGAGATGGCCGATACCTTAGACCGGACTTTGTCGAGCGGACCCCGCCATTCCTTACCTGGGCGCGCCCCATTTTCGAGCAAGGTGCACTCTCCCCTATGTCAGTTTTCCCAGCCGACTTCCCCATACTCTGTTTTCCAGGAGACAAATTGTTCCAAAGCAAGGAGTTAACCATAGGGTATAGCCTGCCGCCAATAGTGCACGCCTTCCATGGGAGTAAAGTAGGCCTAGGACACCAACTCAAACAGTGGCTAAGCAAAGGGCTGCAACCGCTTGCTGTGTCGCTCATAGGAGTCGACGAGGCACCACCGTTATGGACACACCCCACAGGCTGCGATTTTGTTCGAGGGAGTAAAATAGTCGCCAAGCCGCATGTCCCGCAAAACAGAAGCCTTACTAAGACGCAGGTGTTGCTTCTCCAGAGCCTTTGGACACCAGTGGACGCCACCAACAGCAGCAATAACCATACACCTTGGCCCAAGGCTTGCGAGCCTGCCATTGTCTTCTGCGGTCAGCATGCGAGCCTCCAGCTTCCCACTGCCCCAATCCTCCCTCTGCTGGAAGCGCTGCAACGACGACTGGAAATTGACCCTAGTAACGCAGAACTAGCCATCAATGAGGTTCTTGCTAGCCATACAGACCCCAAATACACTGATTGGAAAATCACTGTCATGGATAACACCTCCTGGCAACTCAATGACGCTGACCCAGGGTCCCTGGAAGTTCAGTGCACTGGGTTGGGTGGAGGTGAACTTGATGAAGATTGGGACGTACTGCTAGCTTGCAAAAAGGAAGCGCATGTGTATGGGCCATCCCTTAGCAAACAGGAGGATTGGAATGCAAGAGCTGGCACAGTAGCAGGCACTGCCCACACACAAGAATACCTGCTACTGCACATTGCCATGTTTCCCATAGGTGCACACTTCTGGTGCCGCGTCTTAGGAATGCCCAGCTTCTGCCCTATCATCCCGGCACACAGGAAACCTCCGTGGCCCGGGTACATACATGGCCTGCGGCTTTTCACTAAGTTACTAGTTGCACACCCGCTAGTCGGAGTATGTCTGCCCCCTGAAATCCGCCCAGTAGACCTTCTGAGATTAACAGGATACATGGTAGGCTCTATCTACATCCGAGGGCACAGCGCTGGCTCGTATGCAGGAATGGTATGGGAGACTATCCTCTCGGAATTCCCAGACATTGAAGGCAAAACCGTGCTAGCAGCCATTGCCCTGCCACCATCGCTGCTGACGACATACAACTTATCTCAGATGAGAGAGGTCCACCTCATTCACCATGCAGATGACAGACTTTGCGTATGGAACCCGTCGAACCATGACATTAAATTGCTTAGGCAACGGGGATTTGCAATTACGCATATCACAGGATGGAGAGCGTACCTTGGCACTGCACAACACAATTACTCGCATTGGACCCGAGTCGCCCTCCCTGAAGGACGACCAGATATGGAGCAGTTAGAAGGTACCCCTGGAGTGCTCCCCTTCGAAGTGTACTCACAGGCTTCCCTCCGTCTCATCTCATGGTGCAGTTTTGAACTCCCAAGAACAGCCAGAAAACTCCTGCGCGAATTAGCTGAGATGTGCGAGCTGCCTGAAACCACGACACGGCACTTGTCACCCAGATTGCTGCCCATAACTCGGAGGTCAAAACTGAGCAAGAGGCAACCCAATACTTAACCACGTTGGCAACAGTCACCATCTCCTCAAGGACCAAGTTGCTCAACTGTACCACCATGGTACAACATTTCCTTGGCACCTTGCAATTGCCCATGGCTGTCTACATGTTAGATTATTATTTGCCCATGCTCAGCCCCAATGAAGGCTATAATGAAACAGGGTTAACAATGCAAAGTGCAGGACCTGTCCGGCAACCATCGCAACCCATCGCCCTTGAATTTCTCTTCAAAGGTAGCGAGTTTGGACACTGGAAAGTCAAAGGCGGACAAGATGCATTCGCGTTCCGACATCCAAGCCTGGGTAAAACTGAAGTGTTCAGCCTACTAGCCAGCGATGCGCACCATCACAAAGTCAGCCCCATTGGCACGGGTAGACTTATTGCCATGGTAGGTACAGCAGAAGCACCAGCTGATGACGGAGATGACCTTCAAATCCTGTTTGACTTGGTCCTAGCCATCACGCCGCGCGCATCCAAAAAAGGATTAGCTAGCTGCCTCACGCATATATAGACAGTGCAACCCCAAATTCATCGAAGTTGCTTTCCTTTCAGGATCAGCCATTGAATTTCTTGCAAAAGGAACAACTCGAAGCCCTCCAAGACTGGTATAGTGCCTCCGGCTAGCACCTGGACCCCATTGATGCGACCGTCCAGGGACAGAAAAGCCCGGTCCCAAAGACCTTCTTCCTACATACAATGTGGACGTTCGGATGTACTGAGCCTACCCGAGAGCTTACCGCTGTCGCGCAAACCTCCCCGTGCAGATACCACCTGGGATTAGGTATCTATAATGTACAAACGGCAGTGGAAGGAATGGAGGGCAACAAAAGATCACATTTCTTGCATTTGTGCGGCCAGTTGCTACGTCTAGTGCTAATTCCATGTCACGTAGAGGGCGAGCTTCACCCCTGGACCCGCTCCACGGCACTATCCTTTGCCGCTGAGATTGACGGACATGTTTTAGGCACACTCTGCGCAGTGACAATGGCGTTGCTCACCAATCGGCTGATCTGTGTATCCAAGGGCTTTTCGGAGCAGGCAAGTCGAAATCGATGGCAATCCTCATCCTGGCCTTGATTGAAATCACAATACCGACAGCCTCAAAATACTGTTCATTTGTAAAGAGAACTCCGGCACTAGATCCTTTGCTGACCTCCTCCTATGGCTCGACCCCCCGTTGGGGGTGTTTGGGCGCATAGGTAGGCTGGTGGGAGACCAAGAGCGCAACAAAAGCAGTTACTCCCACACGAAATTCGATATCCACCCGAGAGAAAGAAGGCAAATGCTGAACAAGTGTCAGTTAATTTTAGCCACCGGGGGAACGGTAGCCAGGATCTTACCATGCAATGGTCCACAATGGGTAGTTTTATGCAGGAGCTCTCCCTCCTGGTCATTGATGAAGGCCAGCAGTATGGTACTGACCGCGAGATTGCAGTTATCAGCCTGCTGAAACAGCAACCCCTGGTCTTGTGGACAGGAGACTCTGAGCAGACACCTGGCGGCATCGATCGGACAGCTCGCAACGCAAAGAGGTCATGCAATGATCCGACTGCTGGACGGTTCGGCAAATGAAGGTTTAGCGGCTCTTAGTCAAATCCTCAAACGAGGACAGTCCACGTTAGGTCAGCTATGGACAAGTCACCTCTCGCCGCAGGATGAGGAAGACCTCAGAGCAGCCAGCACTGTGCTTCCAGGCCTCAAAGCCCAATTTGAAGCCGTCCAGCCAATATGCAACGACACTCCCGATTTGTGGACTCAAAACTGCTGGAGGGACCGCTCTAAATTTTCCACGGTCTCTCGTGCGCCTTGCCTGGATTTTGCAACATGCCGCTACCCTCCTACCCATGGCTGGTGACATACAAGCAGTCTTAAATTCCCAAACCGCCGGAGTGAGTGACATCCATGCTTGGGGGTTAATGCTTCCCTCCAGCTCCAGAGTTAGTCCTGTGACATACCATGCAGTGGTTGCAGTTAGATATCCCGATCTTTGCAGGCAGATCAATGGCCTATGGGAGGCACCAGGGTTCCAATTAGTGCTTTGGGATACGAATGCTAGGATTAACGGGTTGGTAGCGACAGATTTAGAGACTCTTGTGTCAGAGGTGCTCACCTCCTTCCCTCACAATGATGGATTTGCAGACGGGCTTTTTACTACTGGGGAGGACCACTTTTTGGAGTCCAAAAAGCCAATGTGTTTACGGCCCCGAAAATGAGATTGCTGCAGTGACCTTTTTTTGCGAAAAATGGCGGAGCTTTACCAAAAAGCAAGACTTTTGCAAGTGTAACGGAATGGCAGGATTCCGGGGAACACGGTTGCTGATTGAAGGTCTCTAGCCCCGCCTGCATGTCGCCAGTCTTTGCCAAAGCATCATGTTGTTTGGAATTGTTTGGGTGTTGTTGTCGCAGGCTTTCGCAACATGGCGTGGGTGAGGTGCTGATTCCGCTGCGACATTGCTGGCGGGATGCTTTTTTCTGTGTTTGCGTTGGCAGTGGATCGTTTTGTCACGATTGGGCGTCGCACTGCTCAGTTTTGTTTTGGTCTCTTGATGCGTTGTTTGTTTTTGGGCTCCCCCCCCTTCGCCCCCCTAGACTCCTAACGCGGCAACTTTGCGGGTCGGGTTGTGCATGTCGCCCGGAGTTCCATGTCATCCGGTTAAAGAATAATAGTATATATTTAAAACCGGATGATTCCTTTGTTTACATTGGGGGAAGAGTTTCGATTTGATGACTCCAGCAGATGCCGTAAGAAGGCTGGAGATGCAAAACTTCGATTTTACCACAGTTTTGTGCCAGTTTTGATGTCTTTAGCTGCGGAGTCTTGCCGGAGTCGGGCGGAGTCGGTACACCTGCTGAAACCCCATTTACAATGGGGAAAAGGGGTGAAAGAGTTCCAACTTTGTGACTCCAGACGACTCCGCAAGAAACCGCAACATGCGCAAGATGATGTCACTGAACTGTTCGATTTGTTTGATGCCCATTTTTGGGTTGGAAAGGTATATAGAATTTGGACTCCCAAAGGCGGTCCTCCCCAGTTCAGCACGTGGATGTTTGTGTCATCCTTCCTGCCTTTTGTGGTTTCATGTTTTCTGGCGAACTTTTGAAGCAGCTGGGTGCGTTCCGAGCGTCATGTCGCAACCCCAAAAACAGGATTGCCACACGCTCTAACGCGTGGATTTGGCGCGCCTGTTTTTTGTCTCGCCTGCTGTTAAATAGAAATTGAAAACAGTCTCGAAATGGCCCTGTCCAAAGCGAAAAGCGGTGGCGCGTGGCAATCCCATTTTTGGCAGTGTGGAACCTTGCGACCTGCTCGAAACACGAAGCTCTTACATTACGCAAATAAATTAAATAATAAAAGTTGGATTTTGTTCAAGCAGCAAGCTTCAACGCAACACCACTTTTTGGAGTCCAAAAAGCCAATGGGTTTACGGCCTCGAAAATGAGATTGCTGCAGTGACCTTTTTTGCGAAAAATGCCGCAGCTTTACCAAAAAGCAATACTTTTGCAAGTGTAACGGAATGGCAGGATTCCGGGGAACACGGTTGCTGATTGAAGGTCTCTAGCCCCGCCTGCATGTCGCCAGTCTTTGCCAAAGCACCATGTTGTTTGGAATTGTTTGGGTGTTGTTGTCGCAGGCTTTCGCAACATGGCGTGGGTGAGGTGCTGTGGCGGGATGCTTTTTCTGTGTTTGCGTTGGCAGTGGATCGTTTTGTCACGATTGGGCGTCGCACTGCTCAGTTTTGTTTTGGTCTCTTGATGCGTTGTTTGTTTTTGGGCTCCCCCCCTTCGCCCCCCTAGTCTCCTAACGCGGCAACTTTGCGGGTCGGGTTATGTATGTCGCCCGGAGTTCAGTATCATCCGGTTAAAGAATAATAGTATATATTTAAAACCGGATGATTCCTTTGTTTACATTGGGGGAAGAGTTTCGATTTCATGACTCCAGCAGATTCCGTAAGAAGGCTGGAGACGCAAAACTTCGATTTTACCACAGTTTTGTGCCAGTTTTGATGTCTTTAGCTGCGGAGTCTTGCCGGAGTCGGGCGGAGTCGGTACACCTGCTGAAACCCTATTTGCAATGGGGAAAGGGTTGAAAGAGTTCCAACTTTGTGACTCCAGACGACTCCGCAAGAAACCGCAAGATGCGCAAGATGATGTCACACTGAACTCTTCGATTTGTTTGATGCCTATTTTTGGGGTTGGAAAGGTATACAGAATTTGGACTCCCAAAGGCGGTCCTCCCCAGTTCAGCACGTGGATGTTTGTGTCATCCTTCCTGCCTTTTGTGGTTTCATGGTTTCTGGCAAACTTTTGAAGCAGCTGGGTTGCGTTAGAGCGTCATGTCGCAACCCCAAAAACAGGATTGCCACACGCTCCAGTACGTGGATTTGGCGCGCCCGTTTTTGGTCTCGCATGCTATTAAAATAGAAATTGGAAACAGCCTCGAAATGGTCCTGTCCAAAGCGAAAAGCGGTAGCGCGTGGCAATCCTGTTTTTGACAGTGTGGAACCTTGCGACCTGCTCGAAACACGAAGCTCTTTACAAACATTACGCAAGTAAAGCAAAGTTGGGTTTTGTTCAAGCAGCAAGCTTTTAACGCAACTGGGGAGGACCACTTCTTGGAGTCCAAAAAGCCAATGTGTTTACGGCCCCGAAAATGAGGTTGCTGCAGTGACCTTTTTTTGCGAAAAATGGCGCAGCTTTACCAAAAAGCAATATTTTTGCAAGTGTAACGGAATGGCAGGATTCCGGGGAACACGGTTACTGATTAAAGGTCTCTAGCCCCGCCTGCATGTCGCCAGTCTTTGCCAAAGCACCATGTTGTTTGGAATTGTTTGGGTGTTGTTGTCGCAGGCTTTCGCAACATGGCGTGGGTGAGGTGCTGATTCCGCTGCGACATTGTTGGCGGGATGCTTTTTCTGTGTTTGCGTTGGCAGCGGATCGTTTTGTCACGATTGGGCGTCGCACTGCTCAGTTTTGTTTTGGTCTCTTGATGCGTTGTTTGTTTTTGGGCTCCCCCCCTTCGCCCCCCTAGACTCCTAACGCGGCAACTTTGCGGGTCGGGTTGTGTATGTCGCCCGAAGTTCAGTATCATCCGGTTAAAGAATAATAGTATATATTTAAAACCGGATGCATCCTCTGTTTACATTGGGGGAAGAGTTTCGATTTCATGACTCCAGCAGATTCCGTAAGAAGGCTGGAGATGCAAAATTTCTGTTTTACCACAGTTTTGTGCCAGTTTTGATGTCTGTAGCTGCGGAGTCTTGCCGGAGTCGGGCGGAGTCGGTACACCTGCTGAAACCCTATTTACAATGGGGAAAGGGTTGAAAGAGTTCCAACTTTGTGACTCCAGACGACTCCGCAAGAAACCGCAACATGCGCAAGATGATGTCACCAACTGAAAACTCTTGGATTTGTTTTTTGATCCCATTTTTGGGGTTGGAAAGGCTATACAGAATTTTGGACTCCAAAAAGTGGTCCTCCCCAGTTCAGCACGTGGATGTTTGTGTCATCCTTCCTGCCTTTTGTGGTTTCATGGTTTCTGGCGAACTTTTGAAGCAGCTGGGTGCGTTCCGAGCGTCATGTCGCAACCCCAAAACAGGATTGCCACACGCTCCAACGGGTGGATTTGGCGCGCCCGTTTTTGGTCTCGCCTGCTATTAAAATAGAAATTAAAAACAGCCTCGAAATGGCCCTGTCCAAAGCGAAAAGCGGTAGCGCGTGGCAATCCCATTTTTGGCAGTGTGGAACCGTGCGACCTGCTCGAAACACGAAGCTCTTTACATTGCGCAAATAAATCAAAGTTGAGTTTTGTTTAAGCAGCAAGCTTTCAACGCAACTGTTCAGTACGTGGATGTTTGTGTCATCCTTCCTGCCTTTTGTGGTTTCATGGTTTCTGGCGAACTTTTGAAGCAGCTGGGTGCGTTCGGAGCGTCATGTCGCAACCCCAAAAAACAGGATTGCCACACGCTCCAACGCGTGGATTTGGCGCGCCCGTTTTTGGTCTCGCCTGCTATTAAAATAGAAATTAAAAACAGCCTCGAAATGGCTCTGTCCAAAGCAAAAAGCGGTAGCGCGTGGCAATCCCATTTTTGGCAGTGTGGAACCTTGCGACCTGCTCGAAACACGAAGCTCTTTACATTCTTTACGCACGTAACGCCAAAAAGTTGGGTTTTTTGTTCCCGCGCAAGCTTCAAACGCAACTGGGGAGGGCCCATTTCTTCGGAGTCCAACAAGCCAAATGTGTTTACGGCCACGAAAATGAGATTGCTGCAGTGACCTTTTTGCGAAAAAGGGCGCAGCTTTAAATACTTTTGCAAGTGTAACGGAATGGCAGGATTCCGGGAAACAGGGTTGCTGATTGAAGGTCTCTAGCCCCGCCTGCATGTCGCCAGTCTTTGCCAAAGCACCATGTTGTTTGGAATTGTTTGGGTGTTGTTGTCGCAGGCTTTCGCAACATGGCATGGGTGAGGTGCTGATTCCACTGCGACATTGTTGGCGGGATGCTTTTTCTGTGTTTGTGTTGGCAGTGGATCGTTTTGTCACGATTGGGCGTCGCACTGCTCAGTTTTGTTTTGGTCCCTTGATGCGTTGTTTGTTTTTGGGCTTCCCCCCTTCGCCTCCCTAGACTCCTAACACGGCAACTTTGCGGGTCGGGTTGTGTATGTCGCCCGGAGTTCAGTATCATCCGGTTAAAGAATAATAGTATAAGTATATATATTTAAAACCGGATGAATCCTTTGTTTACATTGGGGGAAGAGTTTCGATTTTATGACTCCGGCAGATTCCGTAAGAAGGCTGGAGATGCAAAATTTCGGTTTTACCACAGTTTTGTCCCAGTTTTGATGTCTTTAGCTGCGGAGTCTTGCCGGAGTCGGACGGAATCGGTACACCTGCTGAAACCCTATTTACAATGGGGAAAGGGTTGAAAGAGTTCCAACTTTGTGACTCCAGACGACTCCGCAAGAAACCGCAAGATGCGCAAGATGATGTCACACTGAACTCTTCGATTTGTTTGATGCCCATTTTTGGGGTTGTGGAAAGGTATACAGAATTTGGACTCCCAAAGGCGGTCCTCCCCAGTTCAGCACGTGGATGTTTGTGTCATCCTTCCTGCCTTTTGTGGTTTCATGGTTTCTGGCAAACTTTTGAAGCAGCTGGGTGCGTTCAGAGCGTCATGTCGCAACCCAAAAACAGGATTGCCACACGCTCCAACGCGTGGATTTGGCGCGCCCTTTTTGGTCTCGCCTGCTATTAAAATAGAAATTGAAAACAGCCTCGAAATGGCCCTGTCCAAAGCGAAAAGCGGTAGCGCGTGGCAATCCCGTTTTTGGCAGTGTGGAACCTTGCGACCTGCTCGAAACACGAAGCTCTTTACATACATTACGCAAGTAAAGCAAAGTTGGGTTTTGTTTAAGCAGCAAGCTTTCAACGCAAAACAGTTCAGCACGTGGATGTTTGTGTCATCCTTCCTGCCTTTTGTGGTTTCATTGTTTCTGGCAAACTTTTGAAGCAGCTGGGTGCGTTCAGAGGGTCATATTGCAACCCCCAAAATAGGATTGCCACACGCTCCAACGCGTGATTTGGCGCGCCCGTTTTGGTCTCGCCTACTTTCAAAATAGAAATTGAAAACAGCCTCGAAATGGCCCTGTCCAAAGCGAACAGCGGTAGCGCGTGGCAATCCCGTTTTTGGCAGTGTGGAACCTTGCGACCTGCTCGAAACACGAAGCTCTTTACATACATTACGCAAGTAAAGCAAAGTTGGGTTTTGTTCAAGCAGCAAGCTTTCAACGCAACTGGGGAGGGCCACTTCTTGGAGTCCAAAAAGCCAATGTGTTTACGGCCCCGAAAATGAGGTTGCTGCAGTGACCTTTTTTTGCGAAAAATGGCGCAGCTTTACCAAAAAGCAATACTTTTGCAAGTGTAACGGAATGGCAGGATTCCTGGGAACACGGTTGCTGATTGAAGGTCTCTAGCCCCGCCTGCATGTCGCCAGTCTTTGCCAAAGCACCATGTTGTTTGGAATTGTTTGGGTGTTGTTGTCGCAGGCTTTCGCAACATGGCGTGGGTGAGGTGCTGATTCCGCTGCGACATTGTTGGCGGGATGCTTTTTCTGTGTTTGCGTTGGCAGTGGATCGTTTTGTCACGATTGGGCGTCGCACTGCTCAGTTTTGTTTTGGTCCCTTGATGCGTTGTTTGTTTTTGGGCTCCCCCCCTTCGCCCCCCTAGACTCCTAACGCGGCAACTTTGCGGGTCGGGTTGTGTATGTCGCCCGGAGTTCAGTATCATCCGGTTAAAGAATAATAGTATATATTTAAAACCGGATGAATCCTTTGTTTACATTGGGGGAAGAGTTTCGATTTCATGACTCCGGCAGATTCCGTAAGAAGGCTGGAGATGCAAAATTTCGGTTTTACCACAGTTTTGTCCCAGTTTTGATGTCTTTAGCTGCGGAGTCTTGCCGGAGTTGGGCGGAGTCGGTACACCTGCTGAAACCCTATTTACAATGGGGAAAGGGTTGAAAGAGTTCCAACTTTGTGACTCCAGACGACTCCGCAAGAAACCGCAAGATGCGCGAGATGATGTCACACTGAACTCTTCGATTTGTCTGATGCCCATTTTTGGGGTTGGAAAGGTATACAGAATTTGGACTCCCAAAGGCGGTCCTCCCCAGTTCAGCACGTGGATGTTTGTGTCATCCTTCCTGCCTTTTGTGGTTTCATGGTTTCTGGCAAACTTTTGAAGCAGCTGGGTGCGTTCAGAGCGTCATGTCGCAACCCCAAAAACAGGATTGCCACACGCTCCAACGCGTGGATTTGGCGCGCCCGTTTTTGGTCTCGCCTGCTATTAAAATAGAAATTGAAAACAGCCTCGAAATGGCCCTGTCCAAGGCGAAAAGCGGTAGCGCGTGGCAATCCCGTTTTTGGCAGTGTGGAACCTTGCGACCTGCTCGAAACACGAAGCTCTTTACATACATTACGCAAGTAAAGCAAAGTTGGGTTTTGTTCAAGCAGCAAGCTTTCAACGCAACAGTTCAGCACGTGGATGTTTGTGTCATCCTTCCTGCCTTTTGTGGCTTCATGGTTTCTGGCAAACTTTTGAAGCAGCTGGGTGCGTTCAGAGCGTCATGTCGCAACCCCAAAAACGGGATTGCCACACGCTCCAACGCGTGGATTTGGCGCGCCCGTTTTTGGTCTCGCCTGCTATTAAAATAGAAATTGAAAACAGCCTCGAAATGGCCCTGTCCAAAGCGAAAAGCGGAAGCGCGTGGCAATCCCGTTTTTGGCAGTGTGGAACCTTGCGACCTGCTCGAAACACGAAGCTCTTTACATACATTACGCAAGTAAAGCAAAGTTGGGTTTTGTTCAAGCAGCAAGCTTTCAACGCAACTGGGGAGGGCCACTTCTTGGAGTCCAAAAAGCCAATGTGTTTACGGCCCCGAAAATGAGGTTGCTGCAGTGACCTTTTTTTGCGAAAAATGGCGCAGCTTTACCAAAAAGCAATACTTTTGCAAGTGTAACGGAATGGCAGGATTCCGGGGAACACGGTTGCTGATTGAAGGTCTCTAGCCCCGCCTGCATGTCGCCAGTCTTTGCCAAAGCACCATGTTGTTTGGAATTGTTTGGGTGTTGTTGTCGCAGGCTTTCGCAACATGGCGTGGGTGAGGTGCTGATTCCGCTGCGACATTGTTGGCGGGATGCTTTTTCTGTGTTTGCGTTGGCAGTGGATCGTTTTGTCACGATTGGGCGTCGCACTGCTCAGTTTTGTTTTGGTCTCTTGATGCGTTGTTTGTTTTTGGGCTCCCCCCCTTCGCCCCCCTAGACTCCTAACGCGGCAACTTTGCGGGTCGGGTTGTGTATGTCGCCCGGAGTTCAGTATCATCCGGTTAAAGAATAATAGTATATATTTAAAACCGGATGAATCCTTTGTTTACATTGGGGGAAGAGTTTCGATTTCATGACTCCAGCAGATTCCGTAAGAAGGCTGGAGATGCAAAACTTCGGTTTTACCACAGTTTTGTGCCAGTTTTGATGTCTTTAGCTGCGGAGTCTTGCCGGAGTCGGGCGGAGTCGGTACACCTGCTGAAACCCTATTTACAATGGGGAAAGGGTTGAAAGAGTTCCAACTTTGTGACTCCAGACGACTCCGCAAGAAACCGCAAGATGCGCAAGATGATGTCACACTGAACTCTTCGATTTGTTTGATGCCCATTTTTGGGGTTGGAAAGGTATACAGAATTTGGACTCCCAAAGGCGGTCCTCCCCAGTTCAGCACGTGGATGTTTGTGTCATCCTTCCTGCCTTTTGTGGTTTCATGGTTTCTGGCAAACTTTTGAAGCAGCTGGGTGCGTTCAGAGCGTCATGTCGCAACCCCAAAAACAGGATTGCCACACGCTCCAACGCGTGGATTTGGCGCGCCCGTTTTTGGTCTCGCCTGCTATTAAAATAGAAATTGAAAACAGCCTCGAAATGGCCCTGTCCAAAGCGAAAAGCGGTAGCGCGTGGCAATCCCGTTTTTGGCAGTGTGGAACCTTGCGACCTGCTCGAAACACGAAGCTCTTTACATACATTACGCAAGTAAAGCAAAGTTGGGTTTTGTTCAAGCAGCAAGCTTTCAACGCAACAGTTCAGCACGTGGATGTTTGTGTCATCCTTCCTGCCTTTTGTGGCTTCATGGTTTCTGGCAAACTTTTGAAGCAGCTGGGTGCGTTCAGAGCGTCATGTCGCAACCCCAAAAACAGGATTGCCACACGCTCCAACGCGTGGATTTGGCGCGCCCGTTTTTGGTCTCGCCTGCTATTAAAATAGAAATTGAAAACAGCCTCGAAATGGCCCTGTCCAAAGCGAAAAGCGGTAGCGCGTGGCAATCCCGTTTTTGGCAGTGTGGAACCTTGCGACCTGCTCGAAACACGAAGCTCTTTACATACATTACGCAAGTAAAGCAAAGTTGGGTTTTGTTCAAGCAGCAAGCTTTCAACGCAACTGGGGAGGGCCACTTCTTGGAGTCCAAAAAGCCAATGTGTTTACGGCCCCGAAAATGAGGTTGCTGCAGTGACCTTTTTTTGCGAAAAATGGCGCAGCTTTACCAAAAAGCAATACTTTTGCAAGTGTAACGGAATGGCAGGATTCCGGGGAACACGGTTGCTGATTGAAGGTCTCTAGCCCCGCCTGCATGTCGCCAGTCTTTGCCAAAGCACCATGTTGTTTGGAATTGTTTGGGTGTTGTTGTCGCAGGCTTTCGCAACATGGCGTGGGTGAGGTGCTGATTCCGCTGCGACATTGTTGGCGGGATGCTTTTTCTGTGTTTGCGTTGGCAGTGGATCGTTTTGTCACGATTGGGCGTCGCACTGCTCAGTTTTGTTTTGGTCCCTTGATGCGTTGTTTGTTTTTGGGCTCCCCCCCTTCGCCTCCCTAGACTCCAAACACGGCAACTTTGCGGGTCGGGTTGTGTATGTCGCCCGGAGTTCAGTATCATCCGGTTAAAGAATAATAGTATATATTTAAAACCGGATGAATCCTTTGTTTACATTGGGGGAAGAGTTTCGATTTCATGACTCCGGCAGATTCCGTAAGAAGGCTGGAGATGCAAAATTTCGGTTTTACCACAGTTTTGTCCCAGTTTTGATGTCTTTAGCTGCGGAGTCTTGCCGGAGTCGGGCGGAGTCGGTACACCTGCTGAAACCCTATTTACAATGGGGAAAGGGTTGAAAGAGTTCCAACTTTGTGACTCCAGACGACTCCGCAAGAAACCGCAAGATGCGCGAGATGATGTCACACTGAACTCTTCGATTTGTTTGATGCCCATTTTTGGGGTTGGAAAGGTATACAGAATTTGGACTCCCAAAGGCGGTCCTCCCCAGTTCAGCACGTGGATGTTTGTGTCATCCTTCCTGCCTTTTGTGGTTTCATGGTTTCTGGCAAACTTTTGAAGCAGCTGGGTGCGTTCAGAGCGTCATGTCGCAACCCCAAAAACAGGATTGCCACACGCTCCAACGCGTGGATTTGGCGCGCCCGTTTTTGGTCTCGCCTACTATTAAAATAGAAATTGAAAACAGCCTCGAAATGGCCCTGTCCAAAGCGAAAAGCGGTAGCGCGTGGCAATCCCGTTTTTGGCAGTGTGGAACCTTGCGACCTGCTCGAAACACGAAGCTCTTTACATACATTACGCAAGTAAAGCAAAGTTGGGTTTTGTTCAAGCAGCAAGCTTTCAACGCAATAGTTCAGCACGTGGATGTTTGTGTCATCCTTCCTGCCTTTTGTGGCTTCATGGTTTCTGGCAAACTTTTGAAGCAGCTGGGTGCGTTCAGAGCGTCATGTCGCAACCCCAAAAACAGGATTGCCACACGCTCCAACGCGTGGATTTGGCGCGCCCGTTTTTGGTCTCGCCTGCTATTGAAATAGAAATCGAAAACAGCCTCGAAATGGCCCTGTCCAAAGCGAAAAGCGGTAGCGCGTGGCAATCCCGTTTTTGGCAGTGTGGAACCTTGCGACCTGCTCGAAACACGAAGCTCTTTACATACATTACGCAAGTGAAGCAAAGTTGGGTTTTGTTCAAGCAGCAAGCTTTCAACGCAACAGTTCAGCACGTGGATGTTTGTGTCATCCTTCCTGCCTTTTGTGGTTTCATGGTTTCTGGCAAACTTTTGAAGCAGCTGGGTGCGTTCAGAGCGTCATGTCGCAACCCCAAAAACAGGATTGCCACACGCTCTAACGCGTGGATTTGGCGCGCCCGTTTTTGGTCTCGCCTGCTATTAAAATAGAAATTGAAAACAGCCTCGAAATGGCCCTGTCCAAAGCGAAAAGCGGTAGCGCGTGGCAATCCCGTTTTTGGCAGTGTGGAACCTTGCGACCAGCTCGAAACACGAAGCTCTTTACATACATTACGCAAGTAAAGCAAAGTTGGGTTTTGTTCAAGCAGCAAGCTTTCAACGCAACAGTTCAGCACGTGGATGTTTGGGTCATCCTTCCTGCCTTTTGTGGCTTCATGGTTTCTGGCAAACTTTTGAAGCAGCTGGGTGCGTTCAGAGCGTCATGTCGCAACCCCAAAAACAGGATTGCCACACGCTCCAACGCGTGGATTTGGCGCGCCCGTTTTTGGTCTCGCCTGCTATTAAAATAGAAATTAAAAACAGCCTCGAAATGGCCCTGTCCAAAGCGAAAAGCGGTAGCGCGTGGCAATCCCATTTTTGGCAGTGTGGA
>CAMXCT020001757.1:663969-665511 GCA_947184155.2 Cladocopium goreaui | reverse complement strand
TAATTTCAATTATCCCATTTTTTCACCCAATACCTTCATAACAATTTATTTTTTAGAATAATTATTTCCAAACATTATTTTTTAAATATATTTTTCAACATATTATTCAATATTCGTATTTTATCTTATATATTAACTAATATTCTTTCTAGCAATTTATCGGGTAAATCTTCAGAAATCCTTTATATTTTTGAGCTAACGTTCAGCGCCGGCTCCGCCGGATTACTCGACCGTCCATTTTATCGCAGTGTGGGCTTGAAAGCTATTGAATGCCCATATTTGTTAGGAATAGAGAATTTTTTGGGGAGCAAGTGAATTCCCGAAACATCCTGCGAAGTGTTTTTCCGAACGGATTGCTGCCAATTTCAATTTGTTACTTCGTATAAGGGCGCCTCTGTGCAAAGATTTTCTGTGAAAAAAAAATAAGTCCAAAAAAATCCGTATATAACAGCTATTTTGTATAAAGATTTCTTTGTGTAAATGTTTCCTTCTGTGTGTAAAAGTTTCTCTGTGTAAAAGCACGTTTGTGTAAAGATTTCTCTGTGTATAAAAGCTTCCGTGTGTAAAAATTCTCTGTTCAAAAATTTCTCTGTCTGAAAATATTCTGTGTGTAAACGCTTCTGTATATTGAAGCTCTCTGTACAAAGATTTCTCTAAATAACAACTTCTGTGTGTAAAAACTCCAAGCCGTTTGTGTGCAAAGCTCCTTAGAATAAAGGTTTCTCTGTGTAAAACCTTCTGTGTGCAAAAAAATCCTCTGTGTAAAGGCTTCTCTGCATAAAAGCCCCCGTGTGTGTGTAGACCATCTGCACAGATGTAAAACTTCCTTCTGTTTGTTTTGTGCTTTTGTTGTTGGTTCAACAAGATTTTCTTGTCTATATGCAGGGGGTAGCGGCAGATCATTTGGGACCGTTACCAACGAAGACACCCATTTGATCTGGTGATACAGATTGGGACGCCAATCTGCGTACCTGCACCAATTTTCATTTCCGTCAATGGCAACCGGCCAAGCCAAGAACCGGCATGTCGATTTGTTTTCAATTTCATTTCTGCACAGTTGCCACAATCTGCCTTTTCTATGACTTTTATGACTGATAAAGCTGCATCAGAACCTTCTTCAGAGCAAGGACGTAGAAAGCATTCCTCGAACTGAACTTCACGATGGATCAACTAATTTCTCCTGTCAGACTTTACTGGATTGTTTGTGCACGTTCGATGCATTCCACATCAGTAATTCGATAAGATATTTCTGAGCAAGTGTGTCACTCATACCGTTGTCCGACAAGGTGGTATGAGCCCTTCGGGGAAAGCCTTTCTAGGCTAACAATTGACGGTAACACGATGTCTGAATTTACACTTTTGAATTGGTAATTCGTTTAAGTAAAGTGAATTGCTGGCCTTTTTTCTTTTCTCACCCTGTCGATGTCGATTGGTTAAACAACTGGCCGCTGTGACTGGCCTCGCCTTTTCGTTAACCGTTGTATGCATAGCTGGAAGCCACGACAACAACTTCCCTGTTGCTTCAAGAGACAGCCCGCAGCC
>CAMXCT020001757.1:346469-656469 GCA_947184155.2 Cladocopium goreaui | reverse complement strand
CCACCATTGACCCACAACCAAAGAAGAGACAAAAAGTGTCCAACCCTCCGGATACCCCAGTGTCAAGGGCAAACGACACTGCCACTCCTGGTCCGCTTCGAATTGCCACAGAAGCTGCTATCAATGCCCTCAATTCTGATGACTCTGACGGCGATGGCGCATCAACAGCGGCTTCTGTTCATGACACTGAAACCCACTACGCCCATCGTGACGAAGCTACATCTCATGTTACCATTCCTCCTGGCACTTCTGCGATCACGTTGACTCCCAATCCCAAAGCACCAGCATCGCCACCACCGAGAATCCTTCAGCCAAATCCAATGGATCCACCTCGCGCCCCACCATTCCGTCCATGGACCAACGCAGATGATCAAGAGCTGATGAGTATGAAACAGGACACAAAGTCCCGTCCTTCTTGGAAGTCGATCGGTGCCAGACTCCATCGCGATCCCCAGGTATGCAAGTTGAGATGGGGCATCCTGAAACAAACCCTGGGGACTTTTGACCAACACGGTCGCGCCAATCCACCCCTCGAACCTGAGGCGGATGAAGCGCAATGGTCACACCAGCGTCATTGATGCGCAGCAGCGCATTTGGGTCTTTGGTGGTTATTTTTACAATCTCAACCTTATTAAAATTTCAGCAGTGCAATGTGTGGCATGAAGGCTCTTTTGGGTTTGATTTGTGGTAGAAAGAAACCATGCAGGCCCAATGACGTTGCTGTAATGTGGGCTTGAGGTGCCCGCTTCATTTCCCAGCTACAAAAAGGAAATCAGCAGCAAGACTGTGGGGTGTTTTATGCTTATGACCTACTCTCCTAGCAGGTGTGCGTCTCCTTGACTGCACGCAATCATCACATCCCCTGTCATAAGGCCAATGGCCCCTGCACTCATGTTCCAGCCTAAGACGTCCATCACCCAGTTCAGGGACACTGCACTCCAGATCTGATCCCTCTGGACCGTCTGGGGTGCCTGGGCGTTCTGGCAAACCAGGTTCATGGGGACCCCAACCCTCCAAATCTTCTGTATTGGCAAGTGACGGGGATTCAACTTCAGAGACCTCATCTCCCTGAGGCACATCACCTTGGACATCGTTGTCATCAACGTCATCCTGTGTCAAGTCCTCCACCTGAGGAAAACCACGCAACATCCTGAAACAAGGGCCCACAAAAGTCCAGTCACACCTGCATTCCCGATCAGATTGACCTGAACCTGTCCTCCCATCATGGTATTCCCAGTCCATGTGTCCAGATGTGCCATGATCATCTTGACAAAACTCACAACATGACATGAAATCATCATCACTGTCTGTCGTTTGATCGTTTGTTTCAACGTTTGTGTCTGTTTTGACAGTATTGGGCTCATGATCAACAAAAACATGCTGAAACATACGACGGCTTCCAAAATGAAACATCCTACAAACATAGGAAAACGACTGCAACATGTCAGCACTCTTCATCTGAAGCTCCCGACGTTTGACCTTGACCTTGGCAGAACCTCCTGACCTACCCTTGGTGACCTGCGCAACCTCCTGAGTGGCAACATGATTCACAGGGTCCTTAGCCAGAGAGTCCTTAGTTCCCTTAGTTACCAGGTCCTTAGCCACAACATCTTCAGGGACAACTGCTGCAACTGAACGGCAACCACAGTCAGTGTTTCGTTTGGTTTGTTTCGTTTCAGTGCTGTTTGTGTTCACAGTGTTTCCAGTGTTCATGGTGCTCAAGTCCATTGGTGCTGGTCCAGAACCCTTCACACCACTCTTGCGTTTTTGAAGCAAGCTGACTTTCAGCCACCATGCCCTCTCAGAAATCTTCAAAGGAAGTTTCAATTTCTTCAAAAACAATCCACTCTCCTCAGCATTGCCAAGGACGGTCTTCCAACCAGATTCCAAAAGGGCATAAGTTGAGATCACATTCAAAGGAATTCCTACCACTACCACTACTACACGCTTCATGGTAATCTTCTGCTTACCTATGCTGAATTCCAGATCTACAACCCCTTTGACAGGCAGATCATTGTCTCCTGCACCCTTCAAGCTTGGAGATGGACCAGGATACTGAAAACTCACAGTGTAGTGCTTGACCCACTTCTCAGAAACGATGTGGCATGTAGCCCCTGAGTCTACCAGCCAGTAGGTCTTGGGATCTCCTACCCCTACACTACCTACAAACTCTTGCAGTGTGCTGCTCAGGTGGTGTGTCGCCGGTCTCTCAGTACTCGACGTGCCTGTGGCCCCCATGGCCTCACCAACTGCTGATGCAGACTTCACAGCTTTGATTGCCATAGCAACCTGGTCACCCTCCTGCTCTTGTTCTGGCTCACCATCCTCTTCAGCTGCTTCAAAGTCCTCTGCTGCACCCTCAGCAAGCTCTCGCAGTTTGCCTCTGCCACGGCTTTTGCCCTTACCTCGGCCCTTGGCCTTGGCAGTGGCTTTTGGTGCAGCAGCAGCCTTTGGTTTCGCAGCAGCTGCTGCTGGCTTCTTACTTGGATCTTTCTGCCAACAATCTTTTGCAAGATGCCCAGTCTTTCCACAGTGCTTGCACTTGGGAGGACCTTTGCAGTCCTTGGCCAAATGGCCCTTCTTCCCACAGTTGTAGCACTCCACGTCTCTGCTGTCTGGCCTTGGACCACCTTGTTCAAACATGAAGAAATATCATGCAGCACTTCAAGCTCACCATTCATATCATCCGTGCAAGCCTGTGCAGTATTGTGAGCAGTGCAGCTTCACTCATGATGTGAAGTTGCGGCCGTGGTTGAGCATCAGTTTTGACAGTATGTTGTTCTCAGACTCCGTTGCACATGTCTACAAAAAGTATTCTTACACTCAATTGCTGCACGCTCATCCAAATAGGTTTAGTAATGTTCAATAGATAAGCGCTATCTGATCGCTGGCCCATGCGTCTGGGCGGTCAGCCAATCGGATGCCTCCGCACCTGCAGGTCTTGAGATGCCAGACAAATAAACTAAGTCGTCTGTGTGCCTTGGTTTTGGTTTGAGTCTGGCAAACCTGGAAGTCTACACCACAAAATTTAGACTTGATGTCCTACCTCTACAAAATCCAATTGACATCAATGAATCATATTATATCGTATAATCATAGACTCAACATTTTAGTCTATTTTATACATGAGTCATAGCGAGTCCTCAAGGCGACGCAATTCAAACAGATTTGAAACTTACTAGTACTAGTAGATCCAATTTGCTAAAAGTTGGTGAGTGGCAACTGCTCCACCCAATTCCACATTCTGAGTGTGCCAGCTGCATTGGGGCCACCTGTGCGAACCATGAAACCCTGCTTTAGCAATTTGAACCTGAATGCTGCAACATGTTGGGTAGACATGGGCGTTTACGCGAGTCTCATGGTGTTCGGACGGGGTGAAGTGGGTGGGTGGGTGGGTGGGTGGGGGGCTGTTAAATTCCTGTTGCATTTGGACGCATACTTGATGCTACGCTACTTGCAGTTGACTTGCACTTGCGCACACATTTGATGCTACGCTGCTCAAAGGCCCCCTTCAAAGCATTGAAGGCATTTTGACGGCCATTGGCAAAAGAAACTGCCAAGGTCATGTAAAAAAGGTGACCGTGGTTGGTGGAGATCAGGTTACTGAAAGACGCACTGCGAATTTAAAGAACCAATTCATGCAATTTTTTAAATCATATTTTATCCAATTTCAGGTTTGGATTCGATGGCGGATGGCGGATGCATAAAGTACACTACATGCAGAGAATGATGCACAAATTTAGTCCTCGGAAATGCCTTCAAAATACTTCGTCGTTGACTCCGGGCATGTAGCCTGACATGTAAGATTATCGGCCGCGCGATTCCTTGTAAGGGTCGTTTTCTTCAACTTCAAGTTGAAAGGATACCAAAAAATAACGTTATGACAGATGAAAAAGCGGATGAAGTTGTATGACTATTCCGAACAAAGAGCACGCGTTAAGTTAAATAGACATGTTTGGCATGAAAAAAGTTACGGCCAAACACCTCGTTTTGCCTGTGGCACTCTCAAAACACTGTATATAAATTAAGGGTCGTTCTGGCATTCCTGAAAAGCTCAGGTAGGGGACCCGTGCAACATTGCACAAGTATGCACAAGTCATCCTGAACCCTATCACACTAAAGCCTAAAGCCGCACACTGCGGGCCGTACACCCTAATTAATCCAAAACCCTACACCCTAGACTCCAACAAACATGAGAAAATCAAGAGAAAACACCTAAACGCAAAACACCTAAGCCTAAAACCATCTAAACCCTACAGCCCAGATTCTTAAACCCGACAACCTGAAACCTAAAGTGATGAAGTTATGTTGGGCGAAGCGAGGTGTCTGCGCTAAAAGTTGCCTTTAAAAAGCTGATGTCCCAACATCAGATGATCAACGACAACACGTCCAGTGAAGTTCGGGCTAACCCCCCCTCAACATGTCGCAAGTGTTGCAACTGAAATCTTCAAAATACCTTGCCTCAGCCGTCAGCCACTACGGGTCAAGCTCACTTGCGGTCAAGGCCATCTGTACAGGTCTGGCCTGGTCACACGGCCGCTGACGATTGCAGTGCTTTGAGCATTGTCCATTGGTGCGTTCATCTGGTTGTTTCAATGCATGGGCGATCTGATGTTGCTGCACTTTGGCAATCTCAGACTACACCCGTCTTTCTTGTTATCATGTTTTGGGGTGCTTGGTCAGCAGCCTTTTGGCAATGCCATCGCAGGTGCTATAATCTTGTTTCCCTCTACGTTTCTCACACTTGATCTACTTCATCACGCCATGATATTGCTCACACTCATTGATGATTGATGTAATGAAAGACAAGGGATGCGAAAAGAAACTTTGATAAGTTTCATCCAGATTCCACCTCGCTCTTTTTTTTCCGGCACCAAGCTCGGGTCTTCTCCGTAAAGGCTGCTAGTGGCAGTTGCTACAGGATGTGGCGTCCAATCTAGGCCCATGGACGTCCATACTGCAAGCTCTAATCAGAGAGGAAACGTTCAAACGTACTCAGGGTACAAAGTAAAGACATCTCTTTGAGCAAGCCAATCTTTCACTTCTTGCAGCATCTTTTCTGTTTGAGCATTTGGTCTCGACTTCAATGCTTTGAGGAAACACCTTCCGGCATCTTTCATAATCTCGTTGTTGTCCTCTTTCATGACCCACAAGGCCTCGACTCGAGCAGTCTGAGCCGTCAGCATCCTGGCCAGTCCTAGTCGGAATAAGCTTCGCTCATCACACCAAACCAAGCACGCCTTCTCAGCACATTCTTCCGCCTGCTGTAGGGCTTGGCGTTTGAAGTATTCGAAGTGCTCCTTCTTCTCGAACTGGGATGAGAAAGGTGTTCCGTCCGGAAGAATACCTTTTCCCTGGGCCATATCAAGGATGCACTGGGCACGGTTTGAGAGACAATCTGCCAAAAGTTGCTCCTCATGTTCTTGCCCAGATATTGATCTGGGTCTTCCGAGTCTTCCGGGTCCGCCCTGATCCTCAACACACTGGATGGCCTCACCGTAGGCTTCATCTGCCTCAATGAGACGACCTCTTTTGAAGGCTTCGATGGCATCCTCGCGCCTTTCCATGGCCATCTTGATCCTTTTGTCATGCGGTCGCATGGCCACTGATGCAGCAGGACCAAACTATACAGAATTACAATTTGTCGGTCTATAAATTGTTTAGTGTGAGGCTGGAGCCACGTCAAAATCTGAAAAAGGAAGCTAAGAACAAGGTAAGAGGATTGGTACCTAAAGTCAAAGCCCGCCAATACCGGCATACACTGCCTTCTTATCTACACACGCTTTTTTCCCTTGTTCGTAATCCAGAATGACTGAGACAGAATAGGTCGGACGAACCTTGTGCTTAAATTGATATCTTGAAGATTGTAGTATCAAACGACGAAACTTCATGACTGTGTGTGTGCATGTGTGCTTAACATACTCAACCATCAGATCAGACATGCATTCTCTTATGGGGCAACAAACATTTTTGAGCCAGGAATGGGTGCAAGAAGACGTGTCTAGGCTCAGCTAAAGTACTGGACCTCTTGGGGCGCTTGCACCCATCTTTTCCACGTGGTTTCTGTCTACACACACACATGTACATGTGGAAAAAGAAACGTTGAGAAAGGTAACGAATGTGAGCGCAGTAAAAGCTTGCAGTGCATCAACTTGCCCGCCCAGCCCACCGTTCCTTACCACCCTAAGCTCAATCCGGCCAAGCGACGATCTATTTCGCACTTCAAGGTGTCCCCCTGATGACACCCATGCGTAGCATCTGACATCCTCAAGTGACAAGCTTCAAAAAACAGTCATCCTATATGTAGCTTTCATTAAGTATATATATATACATAATATATAATTTACTGTAATATAAAATAATAAAGATATGCTTCAGGAAGCCTACACACCAATGCAATAGATGCAACTTGTAAGAACCTCTTACACAAATCAGTGTGATTCTCTCTCGTCCTTGCTCCATGTGACAAATTGATCCCGCGCTAAGTTCTATGAAGCACACGCACCGATATTGAATGACATTGAGCACATGTTCCAAGATTTTCTAGGCATCCCTTGGCTCTATGTCCTTGATTTGCGATGTCATCCGCAAGCCGCAATCTGGGCGAATGTCATTTCGATCTGCAGAGGCTATATAGTAGATGGATTTACGCAACGCATAGAAATCCATCTGCAGATACCTGTACTAGCAAATTGGATGCAAATGTTTCCGGAGTCTTGCGCAAGGGGCATTGAGGGACGCAATGGACTGAAATTCGTTGGCGCAATACGTGCGCATGCTTTCAATCGTGTGACCATTGACAAACATGATCAAACATATCTGTGACAACCATGACAACCCATGGCCATGGCTTGATGGCAAAGCAGTGCATAGATCTTGGATCTCTTAGAGCGTTATGAGTTTTCCCACATGAGCAAAAGTATGTTGAAGATCTTCACAGCAACACCAATTTTTAAGGAGGCCACGAGACAAAAACTGAAACAAACATAGTGAGTCGCAAATCGCAAATAGATAGGAAATAGATCAATAGATCAGACAGTCCCAATCCCACCTTCGCCACTTGGACTCTTCAAACGCTGGCTGAGTTGGCTGATAAAAACCAAAGTCCTCAGCTTATCTTAGCTGCACGATGCGCGCATTCTATATAATTCTAATATTGTTGTCCACGCTGGCAATGAGGCGTCACTTCGCCCTTCATTAAGCCACCCAAAGGTGAGGTGCAGACAAACGCATGTTGACCAATGAGTGAAAATTTCAGGACCCAAAAATGGAGGTGTACCATGTAAGGCCAATTTTTGGTGGGGATATTCCCCTACATAGGCCTCTTTTTTTTAAAATAAATAAATATAAATATATATATATTTATTATATATTAAATTATATGGTAGGTACCTCCAATTTAGGTTCTTGAAATGGCCGTTGAACCAAGCGCAGCACATGAAGCTGCGCGGGTACACAGATCGTGGCCGTTGCAAGCCTGCAGTCCAACAGCCAAACCACACCGTCCAAGCACTGCCCAACCGCGCTGTGCTCAGCAAACTCTTTTTGGTTCATGATTGTGACCCTCAACATCTCTTAACCAGTTTGTGGCAAGCCATTGGATCGTATTTGGATCATTTGGTTTGGCTTAAAATTTGGTTTCTTTCGCTGGGGACATTTTGGCACCTGATCCAGCTCTGCGGATTGTCAGCCTGCAGGTTGGAAAGAGGATTCAGCAAGCACAAGGCGATGCATTAGAGGTGATAATGCCATTTAATCAAAATCTACAAATTTGGCAACGGGTTGTCTTCACATGTCTATCTCAAGTAACATGTCTCCGTGCGCTCTTCAAATGAGGCTATCTGAACTTTTCTTACGGCGGAAACACTCTGCCTGCCCCATCCTGCACCCTCCAGCGAAGCTGCCTCCGCTGTCCTGCTAGCTCTTGCTTCTTGGCCAGCATCCAAAAAATGATCCTTTAAAGAACCCTGGGGAATCCATTAACTGTTTTGGAATATTTTCGAGCTTCACTTTGATTATTCAAGCAGATTAAAGCATCTCTCTACCTTCAGGTGTTATCCTTACATAACTCATGTTATCTTTATTCTCTGATATTATCTGAACTTCCTCGTGGTCCCCCATCTTCAGCATATTTTTGAGCTGACGCTCATCGTCGGCTCCGCCGGACCACTCGGCCCTCCATTTCATCGCAGTGTGGGCGTGAAAGTTACTGAATGAGGACCTGCTTCAGAAATATATTCCTTAGGTTTTTTGGAACATATTTGTTGGAATCGACGATTTTTTGGGGAGCAAGTGAGTTCCCGAAAGCTCCTGCGAAGGGTTTTTCCTAAAGAACTGCTGCCAATTTCAACTTGTGTAAAGGCGCCTCTGTGCAAAGACTTCTCAGTGTAAAAGCTTTTGTGTGTAAAAGTTTCCGTGTGTAAAAGTTTCTCTGTGTAAAGACTTCTTTGTGTAAAAACTTCTCTGTGAAGCTCTCTGTGTAAAGACTTCTTTGTGTAACAGCTTTTGTGTGTAAAAGCTCCAAGACGTTGTGTGAAAAAACTCCTCAGAGGAAAGACTTCTCTGTGTAAAACCTTCTGTGTGTAAAAAACTACTCTGCGTAAAGGCTTCTCTGTGTAAACACCCCTGTGTGTGTAAAAACTTGCTGTGTGTAAACGCTTTTTTGTGTGGTGATCGTGTGTCTCAACCCTTCCCAGGCTGCATCTGAACAGCCAAGGTGACCACGGGCAAAGCAGCAGCTCACCTTAGTGTTTTCCTCAATCTGTTGTTGATGCGTCTGCATCCTGCTCCAAGGGCCCTAAGGAGGGCAATGCCAAAAGACTGGAAAAGATGGAAGTATGGATTCAACCACGGTTCCAGATTCCATCGTGTTCTCCCGCTCATGACACAGGTGATCAGAGCGACACTCTTTAAGAGTGCAGGGGATGGTCCAGGGTGAAAGGGGTCAGCCAAAAAAGGCAACGTTCGGGATGCTATGCACACGTTGTTGCCACTACACACAAAAAGCAGCGTGACTCAGCAATCATTCATTCTTTATTCTTTGCATCATCACTGGTTTATTTTGTGTGGTGATCGTGTGTCTCAACCCTTCCCAGGCTGCATCTGAACAGCCAAGGTGACCACGAGCAAAGCAGCAGCTCACGTTAGTGTTTTCCTCAATCTGTTGTTGATGCGTCTGCATCCTGCTCCAAGGGCCCTAAGGAGGGCAATGCCAAAAGACTGGAAAAAATGGAAGTATGGATTCAACCACGGTTCCAGATTCCATCGTGTTCTCCCACCCCTCCTGCAGAGCGTTAGCCTACAACAAAAGCAGAAAGAAGAACCATCGTAGATTTTGACAAGAGCAGGGCATTCGTAGATTTTGACGAGAGCAGGACATTGGCCCAAACATCTTCATTGACTGAGGCTTGGAAACGCAGTAAAAACATCTCACCACGGCGAAGGTACTCACGACATGAGGACTCTGAAGCCCATCTACCATGAACGGCGATGTCTGCTAAAGCCACCCCGTGGTGCAGCAAAGTGCTAGCGCCACCTCTCCGAAACGAATGGGAGGTAAAAGCCAAATGTTCCAATCGCAGCCCCTTGCAGAGCTTAGGCAACCAGTATCGCACTTTGGAGTATGAGAGGGGACACATCCTATCACCATCACCAGTGAAAAACTTTGTCCTTTATAATTGCAGCCATTGCGCTGTAGTAAGATGAGTCAGCACCACCTTCTGGTCAACTCCACGCTTAGTTCGGGCGAGCATAAGCACCACAACTTGGTCGACAAAAATCATGTCATGCCATCGCAGTTGCAATGCTTCAGAAACCCGCAACAGACCGGTAAAGCACACCAGAATGCATGCAGCCATACTGGCCTGGCCGAGAGCTAAACAACTAGCAACTAAAGCAAATGCCACCTCTGAAGGACAAGCTGGAGCTTGGTGTGAAGGCTCTTCACCCTTCCAAACTTCCAAGACTTTGCGGGTAATGGTATAGACACGTCGTGGAAATATCTTGTGAAGTGCAGCGCGTAGGATTTGGCAAGCTTGTCGCTTGCCACCTCCCTCTTTGACCTCCAGCACGTATTCGGCTAAGAAAATATCACGCTCTTCCTCACTGAACTGAATCCAGTCTACTTGTCGTTCATCAACCTCAGCCTTGAAGTCGTGCAGAGCTTTGGTGTATAGCTGTCGGGATCTGCTCTGTAGGATGCTCAAAAGGAAATGCTGCAGCTTTGTAGGCATATTCCCAAGCTCCATGGTCACGGGTCTGAGGAGCACGCGCTGAGTATTGCCAAGCCATATCTGCTAACATATCACACAAATTTGGTGGATACTTAGCAAGAGGTGCTGTCATGAACTTGCCTTTGGAATCAACACCTATATGAGGTACATGCCAAACATGAGTGCAAAACTTCCCGTGCAGGCTACCAATAGAATCATCTTTAGGAAGCAACATCTGTGTTGGCTTGCGAGCAAAAGCTCCATAGAAGCACTGGTCAAAAAGAACATCCGTCATCCCCTGTTTTCTCAGCAGTGCAGCCGCAGAGGATGTAAAAATTGAAGGGTATGGTGGCCGCCCTGGATCTCTGGGATGTTCCAAAGCTCTCCAACAATGTTTCGCAAAGCCTAGTAAGTAAATACATGCCAGCATGAGAACGCTACCCAGTTGACATGATTTAACTTCTTGGTCAGTTCTGTCTGGTAAACATTGCCATGGTTCAGCGCGGCTACGCAAAGGACGAGGTCCCCTGCCTTTCGCTAGAGGAACATGCCTTGCTCGCGACCAGGTACTACAAGGAGGGCTGCAGAGCATAGCCCTGATCCGACCCTGAATACAAAGCTCACGAAGTTGCTCAACCAGAAGACCATTTGTTAAGTCCAAACAAGGGTCAAGAATAGGGTCAATCCTTAAAAGGCAGCAACTAATGCCCTGGCGATTTGCTCGTCGAAGGATACAATCACAAAAATCACCTGATCGAAAAGCTCCAGAGCAAAGGCGGACGTAAATATCCGGCAGCTGTTGCTTGTAGGCAGTTTCAGACACCTTTGCCAACCCTCTTTGCAACCAAGGTTCCTCACGCTCCCAGCAACTATCAACCCCAAAAACATGATCGAGTCCAACCATTTGGGTAATTTGAGGCTGAACAGTGCGCACAGTGCCAGCCCTTATCTCATGACGTGAACTAGGTTCATCTGCTGGGTTTGCATCTGTTGGAACCCAGACAAAATAGGGATCAATGCCAGAACACAATACAATATCCCAGGCTTGACGACAGCAACCGTTGAGACGCCTAGAGGCACTTCTGCCTTTCGTGTACGCTCCAGCTGCTGCAGCTGAATCCACCAAGTGCACGACCCGCTGCCCGCACTCACTCGGACGTTTCAACCTGTCATGCGAAGACCAGTTCAAGGCAATGGCTTCTTCCAGGGTAATATGTTTGTAACCACCCCGTCGTGCAGCTGTGCTCCATTGAAACTGTTCTACTGGTAGTTTAACTTGTTGCATAGGACACAAACCAGATGATGCCAATCCGTGCTCAGTGTGCAAATTGGTGTGGAGCCCTTTGTGTGTGCATAGCCGCGATGCCTCAGCAACCATGGTGGTCGGCATGTTGGTCCACGCCCTGCCATGGCCACCAGGAGCAGCATCACTAGCTTCAACACGCCCACACCAATCAGAGCGTAGATTGCTGTGAAGGAAAGGAACTAAGCACATAGAAACTACCATTTCAGCCCTAACTGATGGCCACAAATAAGCTCTCTTTACCCTACCACGATGTTGCGCCAACCAAGTGTAAATATCTTGCAACACTGATCTTGCACATGCTCGAAAGGATAAAGCAAAACTCAACTTCCCCAGCCACCTGTCTACTTCTCCAACAAGAGGACGCTGCTGCCGCAGGAGGTAAAGACCAGCCTCCAGCAACAAGGCCCGCTTGCTCATACTAACTCCAGCCCAGCCATCTTTGCCATCAATCATGACCCATTGGACTTCCTCTTTTAAGACCCCACGGACAGCTTTCTTCTCATGCTCCAAAACCCCATCCCGACCCCAAGCTTGAGCTATGTCTTCCAACCATTTTGAAGCTACACCTGGAGGATCTTCAGCAGAGGTGCACTCATCTAAAGCCCACACATCATCGAGAATAGAGCCCCAAATTGGAAAATGCTTGGGGGGTGGTTTGTCATCAATAAGCCGCCTATCTTGAGGGAGTCCCACTTCGACCGCCTTTGCCTTGTAGGCTTGGGCCCATGAAGCCGCCGCAGTGAAGCCCATCGGCACTCCTCTATGCGCAGGATATACTGAAGCTCCACTGTTACTATGTACGGCGTGCTGTGCTCCATGTGGGTTATGAGTCAAAGGTGGGTGCGCCATGTACTTGTTCCACCGGTGCCCAATTCTGAGGTAGTGAAAAAAATGACGTGCATCCTTTTTATACACTTGTAGGCAACGCTCCGGAGAAATGTGCATAGCACGAATAGAGGACATGATAGCAAATCGAGGCTTCCACATCTTCCCTGTGTCAACCAATGCATTGAGCGGACAAAGTGCTGAAATCGCCCTGTCTTCTTCAGCATTCTTAGCAACAGCAAAGGCACTACTAAAAAGGGGTTTACCTTTAAACTTGTAGATCTTCTTGAGCGGTTTCAACACTTGTAATCCAGCTCGAGCATTGCGTTTCACATACGCTGGATAGGTTCCATCCAACCTGCAAAAGGCCTCGGTATGGTTTTGGGTTTGGCCTTACCACGTAAGAGTAGTGCACTACGATGCTCCACTTGTTCAGCCAGGCCAACATCCCATGGTTCCAAAGCCTTTGACAAATTCACCTGAGCAGCCAGTTCAGGAATGCCTGCCCTGAGCCCAAGTGGCAATGCATGGCTACCTCCCCCTGAATATGAATGGAGGTCTTCTTGGAGGTAATCCCTAATTGCTGCTTCCCCGCTGGCCAAAATGTTGCCGCGAAGGAAGTATGAGACAGTTGAAAAATGCACTTGTGCACCCGTCCCTGCGCCGCCCATGGTGTGGCCCGCGAAATCACTTCTGAGCCAGTGTACATGTAATTTATACAGACAATGACCAGATTAGCAAAAGGTAAAAATGAATTCCTAGTTTTGCCCCGCTGCCTGGCCCTACCTCGCCGTGGCATCTTGGAAGCCATCATCAAAGGTAGTGGAAACACAGCATCAGGACTAACCCCAACAGGAGAAGGCAACGAAGGAAAGGATCCCTGTCTCAACATTCTGGACAACGCTCCACCCGAAAGTTCCACATAGTCCAGTAAATTCTCCGTCAAATCATGCAATGGCTCACCGGCTCCCACATGTCTCAAAAGATCAGGGTGCCTGAACAACCCACGACCCACTAAACCATGCCAGTGAGTCCGGCTGGAGCTATGCTTGCCCCTTCTTCCGGAATCAGCTCCTTCTTTGCCGCCTTCTCCCAAGTGCCTCCTTGGCTTTTTGCTTCCAACAAAGCTGTCACCCTCATTGCCAGCACGTCCATTGCCTTCTCCAACTCCTTCTGGTTGATGAAGTCCATTGCCTGAAGGATGGTCATGGCCTCCCTCCGATCCCGCACCTCCTTCAGTCCTGCAGCCCCCGTGGTGATGAACTCCGTCATCTCCACATCCCTCAATTGGGATGTCTTCACTATGCCACCTCTCATCAATTTCTGGCGGATGGCATTGATGAAGTTGGCCGTCAAGGCCCCTGGATGTTTGGCTGCAAAAATCAGGAGGTCTGAGCGCTTCTTGAATTTCCTGGTGTCCACCTTCCCCATTGAGACTGCGTTCACCTCTCGGCTCTTCCCCTTGGATCTCCAGCGCACGAAAGAGCTCGAGCTGGTACCTGAACTCCGGGATGAGCTGCTGGAGGAGGATGAGCTGTGGCGCTTGGACTTCTTGGACTTCCTTTTGCTGTTGCTTCGGCTGCGATTCTTTTTGGAGGATTTCTTCTTCTTCTTCTTCTTCTGGGAGCCCTGGTGCTCTTCGATCTCCGATCTCAGGCTGTTGATCACATCGGCCAGCTTCTGTAACTCCAAAGCATCGGGCTGTGTCTGTTGCCCCAATCCGGGTCTTGCTTGAACCCCCCCCCGCAGCAGGAGAAGCAGCGGCCGGGGCAGGAGCTTGAACTGGAGGGACCAACTCGATGAGCTCGCTCCTGGACCCCGCAATGTGTCGTTGAGGCGGGCTGGAATCTGCTTTCACGATATCCATGATCACCCTCCCCTCCGCACACAAGGTCACAAGTTGAGCTGGGCTTGGTGTCCACTTCTGACCTAAATCTCCTGGTTCGCACAACCAGTTGATGCTGTTCATTGGGATGCCTGCTGGAGCACTCCGATGCTGATCTCTCCCATCTATTGCTCTGAAGTTGCCCAGCGTCATCCTTACTAGGCTCCATATGAAACGTGAGCTGTCAGGACTAGTTTAGTACACCAACCACTCAGAGCCTTCGTGGTGTGTGATAAGTAACACTTCGTCCCACTCTCCTTCACGGGCTATGAGCACAAAAGACCCCGCGTCCATGCCAGGTTCAAATGGTCTGAAGAACGAGTGGACGTCGGTCTATCTGGGCTGTGCTTGCACAATGTTGAGCAGAGAATGCAAAAGCAAATGTGATGCAAACTTCTGTGTATCAAACTCAGAAAACGAATCAAACCTCTGCACAATAAATAAAATGCCCACAAAGCCAGATCACCAAAGTGGAGAATCTCGACGGTCCCGCTCAGCAGTAAGCACAATAAAGTGGTTAGGAATGTGAATGAGTACGCAAGCTGTGATTGCAAAACCAAACGTGATGTTGCCAAGTCAATACGAGCGATCACCCAGTACACTACAGCCTCCACCAATCTCAGAACCACCCCAGTGCCCCAAGTCCTGCTTCCAAAGTAGGATGCACCAGCAAGCGTTGTCACGACCACTCGAGGGCTCAACATGCAAGAGCCAGACCAAACTGCTAGTTAACAGCTTCAGCCAAAAAAGGCAACGTTCGGGATGCTATGCATACGTTGTTGCCACTACACACAAAAAAAGCAGCGTGACTCAGCAATCATTCATTCTTTATTCTTTGCATCATCACTGGTTTATTGTGTGTAAACACTCCTCTGTGTAAAGGCTTCTCTGTGTAAAAGCTTCTGTGTGCAAACGCGTCTGTGTGTAAAAAACCCTCTGTGTAAAGACTTCTTCGTGTAAAAGCTTCTGTGTGTAAAAGCTCCTAGACGTTTGTCTGCAAAAGCACCTTAGAGTAAAGACTTCTCTGTGTAAAAGCCCCTGTGTGTGTGGGTAAAAGCTTCTGTGCGTCTCCTCCCTCCAGCTTTCTTTCGGGTCATGCAAAGAACATGTGAAAGCATCGCGCGTTTAAAAATTGAACATAAACAGCGCACAAGTGCTGTAATTTACAGCATTTTGCGCCGTCAGCTGGCAAGAACCCGCGTAAATACCAGAGTTTTGGTCCCCGAATGTGGCTAAAACACTGTTATTTACAGTGTTTCGTTCACGTCACGATCTTCGATTTTTTTGGGAAACGCGTAAATACCAGCGTTTTTTGCGTTCATCGAGGCAAAAAATCGGTTCAACAAGTGCAAAAAATGCTGTAATTTACAGGGGTTTGGCGCCGTCACGGGCAAACAACTGTGTAAATACGAGCGTTTCAGCGTCCAAAAGTGGCCAAAACACCGCTATTTACAGTGTTTTGTGCTTTCCACGTTTTCTTGAAATTGCAAAAACTGTGTATAGTGACAGACAATCACTTAGAACGTACTAACACCGTACTTAAGTCACATCAGGCGGGAAAAGTCGCATCATCCCCATGGCACGGCGGCGATACGGAGAAGTCACATCAGGTAGTGGAAAGTCACATCAGGGAAGAAGAATCACCATGGCACAGCCTGTTTCATCCATACTTGGAGATGTAGTTAAAAATAGCCGAAGCATTGCGCACAGCGATGATTTTGAAGGGCACAAGTTAATACAAACAAATTCTCGGCAGCTAATCCTATTGGATTTGAATATATTATATTGATGTCCTGCGTCGCGTGACCAAATCAAACCCCTATTGGTACAGCCTCAAATTTCTTGCAATGCAAGTGGGTTAGCTGTAGAAAATCCTATTGGCAGGGCTATGATCTAGGATGATATAAGGATATGGGGGCCCCTTGTTTTCCGCAACTAAATCTATGGCTGGCGCGATGTGCATCAATGTCGTGGACAGCTCTCAAGAAGTCCTATATCCACCCAGGAATTACGAATTGGGAAAAAACCTTCATTCCATTGTGGGCGGAAAGCGTGGCAGGTTTTGTCGGTGCTCCGTCTGCGCCGTCTGTTGTGTCTGTGCCGTCTTTCGCCGTCTTGCCGTCTGCGCCGTCTTGCGAGATGGTGCGAGATGGCGCAGATGGTGAGCACAGCGACACAACCGCGCTATGCGACCGCAATGTTTCATTCCAACCAGCCAGAAACATTCCCTCTCTCTGCTGGTGTCTCCCGCCCGTACCTCCCGTCAGCGCCAAACAAGGCGACCGAGACTGTTATTTTTTGTTTCGGCAAAATGTTTGCACGAGCGGCAGCAGCAGCAGGAGGAAGCAGCAGCAGCAGCAGCAGGAGGAAGCAGCAGCAGCAGCAGGAAGCAACAGCAGCAGGAGGCAGCAGCAGCAGCAGCAGCAGAAGGAAGCAGGCAAGCAGCAGCAGGCAGGAAGCAGTAGCAGCAGCAGGAGGCAGCAGCAGCAGCAGCAGGAAGCAGTAGCAGCAGGCGGAAGCAGCAGCAGCAGCAGCAGCAAGCAGCAGCAGCAGGAAGCAGCAGCAGCAAAAGCAGCAGCAGCAGAGGCAGCAGCAGCAGCAGCAGCAGGAAGCAGCAGCGGAAGCAGCAGCAAGCAGCAAGCAGCAGCAGCAGCAGCAGCAGCAAGCAGCAGCAGCAGCAGCAGCAGCAGGCAGGCAAGCAGCAGCAGCAGCAAGCAGCAGCAAGCAGCAGCGCAGCAGCAGCACACAAGCAGCAGGAGGCAAGCAAGGCAGCAGCAGCAGCAAGCAGCAGCAGCAGCAGCAGGCAAGCAGCAAGCAGCAGGCAGGCAGCAGCAGCAGCAGCAGGCAGCAGCAAGCAGCAGCGCAGGCAAGCAGCAGGCAGCAGCAGCAGCAGGCAGCAGGCAGCAGCAGCAGCCAGCAGGCAGCAGCCAGCAGGCAGCAGCAGCGCAGCAGCAGCAGCAGCAGCAGCAGCAGCAGCAGCAGCAGCAGCAGCAGCAGCAGCAGCAGCAGCAGCAGCAGCAGCAGCAGCAGCAGCAGCAGCAGCAGCAGCAGCAGCAGGCAGGCAGCAGCAGCAGCAGCAGCAGCAGGCGGCAGCAGCAGCAGGCAGGAAGCAGCAGCAGCAGGCGGAAGCAGCAGCAGCAGCAGCAGGCGGAAGCAGCAGCAGCAGGCGGAAGCAGCAGGCAGCAGGCAGCAGGCTTTTCCCTCACAAATGATTTGCAAATATGGCGATCTTTTATCGCTGGAACACTATACCTTTTGGTGCTTTTTGGGGGTTCTGACGTTCTAAGTGTTGGATTCAGCAGCTAATGCCGTAGGAAACATAGACATAATTTCGTACCATTTGGCTTTTTCCTCCCATATGATTTGCAAATATTGGCAATCTTTTCTCTCGAGAACACTATACCTTTTGGTGCTTTTTGGGGGTTCTGACGTTCGAAGTGTTGGATTCAGCATCTAATTCCGTAGAATACATAGACATAATTTCGTACCATCTGGCTTTTCCCTCAAAAATGATTTGCAAATATTGGCGATCTTTTATCTCTGGAACACTATACCTTTTGGATCCTTTTGGTGCTTTTTGGGGGTTCTGACGTTCTAAGTGTTGGATTCAGCAGCTAATTCCGTAGAAAACATAGACATAATTTCGTACCATTTGGCTTTTCCCTCCCATATGATTTGCAAATATTGGCGATCTTTTATCTGTGGAACACTATACCTTTTGGATCCTTTTGGTGCTTTTTGGGGGTTCTGACGTTCAAAGTGTTGGATTCAGCAGCTAATGCCGTAGGAAACATGGAGATAATTTCGTACCATTTGGCTTTTCCCTCAAAAATGATTTGCAAATATTGGCGAGCTTTTATCTCTGGAACGCTATACCTTTTGGATCCTTTTGGTGCTTTTTGGGGGTTCTGACGTTCTAAGTGTTGGATTCAGCAGCTAATGCCGTAGGAAACATAGACATAATTTCGTACCATTTGGCTTTTTCCTCCCGTATGATTTGCAAATATTGGCGATCTTTTATCTCTGGAATACTATACCTTTTGGATCCTTTTGGTGCTTTTTGGGGGTTCTGACGTTCTAAGTGTTGGATTCAGCAGCTAATACTGTAGGAAACATAGACATAATTTCGATTCCACTTCGAATTCCAATTTTCTGCAATATTTTAATTGCGTTATAAAAGGAAATTCAATTGATTTCGAAAGCGAAAAAATAGTTTTTTTTAATTGAGGTTTTAAATTTATTATTAGGGTCCGCTTCGGAATCCAATTTTTGGCAATATTTTAATTGTGTTATATAGGGAATTTAACTGATTTTGAAATCGAAAAAAAGAGTTTTTCTTATTAAGGGTTTAAATTTAGTACTTAGGTCCGCATCGAAATCCAATTTGTGGCAATATTTTAATTGCGTTATAAAAGGAAATGTACTTGATTTTGAATCGAAAAACTTGCTGTTTTCATTAAGGGTTTAAATTTATTATTAGGGCCCGCTTCGAAATCAAATTTTTGGCAATATTTTAATTGCGTTATATAAGGAAATTTATATAATTGATTTTGAAATCGAAAAAATAGTCTTTCTTATTAAGGGTTTAAATTCAGAAATCCGATTTTTGGCAATATTTTTAATTGCGTTATATAAGGAAATTTAATTGATTTTGAAATCGGAAAAAATAGTTTTTTTTTTAAATAAGTGTTTTAATTTATTTTTAGGGTCCGCTTTGGTTCCCTAATGATAAATACCACCGACCCTAATAATAAAAACTACCTGATGTGTTTATTATTTGGGGGAGTTAGTATTAGGGGGAAGGGATTATTTATATAATATAATATATATATATATTTAAATGTATGTATATATGCATATCATATGTTAATTATTCATTTGAAACGGTGGGTACCTCATCGATTTCTCGAAGGATTTGGATAGTAGTAAAATCTATATATACATATTTATAATGTATGTATATACATATCAAATCATGTTAATTATTCATAATTATAGCGACGGACAATTACTTGGAACGTTCTAAGTGTTGGTTTTATGTTCTAAGTGATGAAATTTTGCCTACGTTCTAAGTGTTGATTTTGTGCCACGTTCTAAGTGCGAAACAAATGGAAAAATTACGTTCTAAGTGATTGTCCGTCACATTCCGTCACTATAAATACCAGCATTTTTTGCGATCAACCTGCCAAAAAATGCTGTAATTTACAGTGTCTTTTTACTTTGCTTTCAAAAACACTGGTATTTGCAATGTTTTGTGCATCTCTAAAACGCAAAAATGCTGTAATTTACAGCATTTTGTTAATTTCGAAAAGCTGAAACATGTCCGAAAATGTATCAAAACGGCGCTTTTTCCCGTTTTTAGGTACCCTCAAAACGGGGGGGGAATGCTCTTGGAGACGCTTATGAGCGACCCGGATTCCGTCCAAAAAGCTCTCCCCCAGCAGAGTGAAGGATTTTTGGTGTTTTTTGCCGCCTGGCGTCGGAGGGTCGGCGGTTTGGGGCGCGCCTCACCATAGAGCTCTAGTCGCTTTGGGCTCGTAGGGCAAGCCACTCGTGGGGAGCCGGCGGAGCCGAATTTCAGCATATAGCAGGTGCATGGCAGGTGCCTGGAGTCGCTCGCCCTCTGCCGCGCCCCTTCCAATTCTCACCACAGCGACTGCCTGTGGCAAGATTGCGGCACGATGTCGACACAATGTGTCAGTGATACCATAGTGCGAACAGATTGACACCTGTTCCGGGTAGTGCTGTGATGCTTGTTATTCTCAATGGCGATGATGTGCTGTATTAAGAAGCCCTTCTCAAACGACATGCGCTCACAGCGCTTCTTTTCACTATCGGCTTGGCGGTCTTGAGCCAAGGTTATCCGGCCAGAATGCTGATTTACACTTGCATGCTATGTGCATATGCAAGGTGCACTCCTACCTACATGCCTTTCGCGCCCCCCATGGCCGATCGACTATTGAGGTCGGCCACAGGAGAATGGGATGATCGTTTGAAAATTTTTGTTTCGGCCTATTTACACAGCACAACGCTAAGCTACAAAAGCCAGGATTCGTCATCGCCTCTCACGCGGAGCGTGTTCGAGGCTAGACTCCTCCGGCGGAAACACTATACCGCTCCCTACGCTTGCTGTACATGCTATGAGACCTATAAAAATTGAATTATATAATGTTGGTGAATTGCAGTTCATTCGGGTGAGAATGGGTGAGATGTGAGACTATACGAATCCCGTCATTACCAGTGGGATTAAAGAAAATGCCTCGCTCAAATTCCTCTCAAAAGTCGGTCTTCATAATGATGTGGATGACATTAACCGTTGCAAAGTCATAGGCAGTCGTGTAGAAAAGATTTGCAATCAGAATAGTCACATAAGGTTCGTATTCGTCATGCTACTAACATCCAACGGATCCAGACCATTGTCGGGCGGACCCGCGATGAATGATCTTTCGCCTTTCTGCTTCTTCTGCTTCTTTGTTTTGCTGGGGTCCGCTGCTGTGGATGGTCTTGGTGGGTTCTTGCTTGAAGATTAGCGGGCGGCGGATTCAAAGTGGGCCTCCACCGCAACGACTGCCGCAGCCGAGGTACCATGCTCTCGCCGCAGCGTTTCTCGCTGCTCTTCATCCACGCGGGGAAGCATGAGGTTAATGAGCCCCTTTCTGTCCCTTCTCCTCCTTGTACTTGGCGTACGCCCACGCGTATTCCATGCGTTCCCGCATCTCCTTCGTGGGCTCTACCCCGCAGTGCGTCGCCACAATGGAAAGCTCCATGTTGCGTTGGCGCTCGCGCTGAACTAGGATCACGCCCAAAGCAGGCAGAGACAAAGTGTCCTTCCCGTATGCATGTTCACGTTCATCTTCATCGCAGAAGTATGTGTAGTTGTATGGTGTGGTATGATATCTGCCAGTGCAACTGCAAATCACACTTGCACCATCCTTTCTCCAGCTCAGAAACAAGCTTTGAATTCAGTTTGTTGGAAGAAGCCCGGATGAGCTCTCACAGCGACATGCTCCATGCCTTTCATTCACTCGCCAGCGTCTGCGTAGCAAACCATCAACCTGGTCCAACGCCTTTGCCTTGGCTATCTTCATCTAGGATAAAGATCGTCAAACCGGACCTGCAGGTGCAGCTGTGCCCGAGATGAACCGGGATTGACTAAAGCAATGGCGCGCTGCACAAGAATATGCATAGCAGCGAAAAGATCGCAATAAGCAAGTGATAATATTCAACGGCAAAGAATCATCTCAAGAATCTTTTCGCATCTGGGCCATCCATCAGCGAAGGACATTTTGTCAAGAAATGCTTATCGTTTCGATCTCGTTTTAGTTGTCGTTCAAAGAGGGAAACATTTTTTTTGGGAAAATGGCATGAAGCAAGGAAAGTTGGAAAGGAGACCTGTTGTCATCGGCGCTGCTTGCATGAAAGCGCGAAAATACAAAACGCTCATCCGGAAGGCTTGAACAATGGCGAGACAAAAAGAGCATCCAAATCCAGCTAGCTACCACATAACAATACGTGATTGGGTACAAAACCGTTTGCAATAATCAGAAATAAAGAAATTGGCCAGGATCAAGAGTGCCAGCATACTTTTGCACATCTTCCGTTGCGTGAGCTGGGCATGACGTATACCCCACAACTGAGAGCCTAGATGATCTAGATGCTTCCAGAACAGGTATCCACCATCATGTCATGTACACCACCCCTTCACTTCCCACAATGCTTTCACATAATCATATGATATGATTCCCATGTTATCGCTTTTGGGACTTCACTATATCGTTTTACATATCAAGATGCATATTTTTACATGATAAATCGCTTGCATACATACCTCCTACACGGAGAGTTTAGCCTCTTTCCCATATGCATTAGCCTGTCAGATCATTAATGTTTGAATTAAAGGTCGTGGAGCCTGGTGCATCTAAATTTGACTATATTGCAACACAAGCTGGGCAAAGCAGCGCTGGCATGCCGGAAAATGGCTGCCGGACCAGGAGGAGGGAGGAAGCAGAATCCTTTTCAAAGAAGCTCATGAAAGTGACCAGTGTTGCGTGGAAGCCCCACGCAACACTACACGCTACACTACACGCAACACTACCAAACTGCTGGCAGGGGCAGCATTTTGGAACTTCGAGGCTTTTAAGGAATGAAATGAAAATACAAGTCAATGTTTCTGTCCTGACCCGAAATGCTGCCCCTGTGTAGTGTTGCGTGAGTGTTGCGGGTGGTTTGCAGTGTAGCGTGCGGCGGCTGGAATGTAGCTTATTTTGCCTCGTGCTCAGCTGTGTGCAGGTGAAGAGTGAAGCACATTGGGGGGACTATGAGAAGAACCAACGATGGCTGATCCCCTGGAAGTAGCTGGTGGCGGGAAGAAATTTGCAAGACCAAAAATACAAGAGTTCCTTTTCTTTGTTAGTACTGAAATTTTATGTGCCTGGGTGTAGAACTGCAAAGAAGCACCGGGCAGAAGCTGAAGGATGTTTTGGCCATATGCAGTAGCCTGTCAGATCATTAATGTTTGAATTAAAGGTCGTGGAGCCTGGTGCATCTAAATTTGACTATATTGAAACACATTGCAACACAAGCTGGGCAAAGCAGCGCTGGCATGCCGGAAAATGGCTGCCGGACCAGGAGGAGGGAGGAAGCAGAATCCTTGTCAAAGAAGCTCATGAAAGTGACCAGTGTTGCGTGGAAGCCCCACGCAACACTACACGCTACACTACACGCAACACTACCAAACTGCTGGCAGGGGCAGCATTTTGGAACTTCGAGGCTTTTAAGGAATGAAATGAAAATACAAGTCAATGTTTCTGTCCTGACCCGAAATGCTGCCCCTGGCAGCGTTTTGGCACTGTTGCGTGTAGTGTAGCGTGTAGTGTAGCGTGAGTGTTGCGGGTGGTTTGCAGTGTAGCGTGCGGCGGCTGGAATGTAGCTTATTTTGCCTCGTGCTCAGCTGTGTGCAGGTGAAGAGTGAAGCACATTGGGGGGACTATGAGAAGAACCAACGATGGCTGATCCCCTGGAAGTTGCTGGTGGCGGGAAGAAATTTGCAAGACCGTAAAATACAAGAATTCTTTTTTTTCTTCGTACTGCAATTTTTATGTGCCTGGGTGAAGAACTGCAAAGAAGCAGCGGGCAGAAGCTGAAGCGTGTTTTGGCAATGTTTTGGCCGGATGAGCGATCGGCAAAACCTCAACTGAAAAATGCGATTTAGGGTCAAAAAGTTATCGTGTTTGGGCTTCACTGTATCGTTTTACAGTATATCCTGATTGCATCATCCGCATCCCCTGGCAAACTGCATGCGGAAGCCTTTTTACACCTCCACTTCGGCGTCTGCAGCAGCTTTGACTGCCCTGCGCTTTCTTTTCCAGCGCTTCAACTGTATGGTGTGGTATGATATCCGCCAATGCAACTGCAAATCACAGTTGCACCATCCTTTTTCCAGCTCAGAAACAAGCTTTGAATTCAGTTTGTTGGAAGAAGCCCGGATGAGCTCTCACAGCGACATGCTCCATGCCCTTCATTCACTCGCCAGCGTCTGCGTAGCAAACCAGCAACCTGGTCCAACGCCTTTGCCTTGGCTATCTTCATCTAGGATAAAGATCGTCAAACCGGACCTGCAGGTGCAGCTGTGCCCGAGATGAACCGGGATTGACTAAAGCAATGGCGCGCTGCACAAGAATATGCGTAGCAGCGAAAAGATCGCAATAAGCAAGTGAAAATATTCAACGGCAAAGAATCATCTCAAGAATCTTTTCGCATCTGGGCCATCCATCAGCGAAGGACATTTTGTCAAGAAATGCTTATCGTTTCGATCTCGTTTTAGTTGTCGTTCAAAGAGGGAAACATTTTTTTTTGGGAAAATGGCATGAACCAAGGAAAGTTGGAAAGGAGACCTGTTGTCATCGGCGCTGCTTGCATGAAAGCGCGAAAATACACTTAAGTGCCATAGCCGTTGCCGCATTGCCATTTTTGCTGCTGCGCGGCACCGTTGGTTTGCCATGCCATGCGCACCTTCAAGCCACCTGTGCTGCTTGACATTCAAGCTATGGCTGCAAGTGCTGCCAGGCCCCCCCGGGTGGGGGGTGGGCAATTCAAATCCTATCACCTGGGCCAAAACCTACACATGCTACAACTGTTCTGTGCCCTAAAGTAACGGTTTGAAAACCTCCAACTTAAGTGCCATAGCCGTTGCCGCATTGCCATTTTTGCTGCTGCGCGGCACCGTTGGTTTGCCATGCCATGCGCACCTTCAAGCCACCTGTGCTGCTTGACATTCAAGCTATGGCTGCAAGTGCTGCCAGGCCCCCCCATCTAGGTATAGTGGATGTATTGGTCCACGCTCGCCATCTTCTTGCCCAGGCCCTTCAGGACGTCTCCGGAGTCATGTAGGTACCTGTGAACTGCCGAGCTCGTCCACCTCCCTGTTCGTTTGACTAGCTCAACTTCGCCAGTCGCCTGAAAGAGAGCTGAAGCACCTCCTATCCTCAAGGAATGTGACTGAAAGCGCTCTGCTGGTAGGCCTACCGCCTTGGCCGCTTTCTGGAGGATGTTTTGAACCTCCAGGCGCTTCAAGACTCCACCCGTGGCCCATCTGAAGAGCGGCAGGGGCGATTCCGGCCCACAGAATCTACGGGGTGCCACCTCGAACATCTTCTGCATCGCATCCACCACACACACGTGCTCCACATTGGTCTTTGTCATGGTTTTGCACGTGCCAAAAGCTTCTTGATCAGCCTTGGTCTTCCTGAACTGAATTGTGACCTCCTCCACGGTTTGGCCTTCTTTGGCTGGCTGCCCCCCATTCGTGAGCACAACGTCCTGGCCTCTTAGGATCATCTCCTCATCGACGCCACTGGAATCCGAGTATTCCTTTGCCCGCATCATGAAGAACCATGCTGTCAGCAACGCCGCTTGTAGCATCCTGCAGTCCACCTTGAGCTCTCCATGACTGCCGGCCCCATTCTCCAGGTGCTCTCCGATCCACCTCAACATCGGAACTGTAACGCCCAGCCGCCGCGGCCTCCTCGCCGACATCCTCTCCAGCGAATTGAGGACAATCCACAACCTGTGCATCTTGTTGGTGGAGTCCCCATGCCCTGCCCGCTTGTGAGCGTCTTTCAACGCAAAAATCGCCTGCTTCATGGTCGCCACCGTAGTACCCAACCATCCCAGGTACCCCAAATAGCCCAAGACCTTGTTCTCATTGAGCACCGGGTCCGCTTTGTGGTCCAAGTAGGGCGTCAACCATCCTTGGCGTCGCGCCCAGTCGCACAACTTGCCCCAAGCCGCCTGATAGGCCCGTTTCGTGCTCGGCGCCTTGTCGCCGTTCATATGCTCCTCCAGCCATTCCTCAATCTGGGCCTGGATGTCCATGTCACCTACGACGCCAGGCTGCAGGTAGATGATCTTCTCGGCTTCCTTCTTGGCCGCCTCATTTGATTTCCGGCGTCCACCTGCCCGACCATCATCGTCCTCATGCGCCGTCTCTAGCGCTAGCATCCACAGATCCTCGCCCCATAACCACACTTGCTGTCGATCACCGCCTCCAGCACGTCGGTCAGGTAGTGAACGCCCATAGTCGCCTCTTCGCCACCTTCTGAGCCACCTGAGAATCTGTCCCAACGACTTCGCATCCTCCAAGTCACGACACATCCCTGCCTTTGTCTCATGCTCCTCCAGCCTACCTGCCAGCTCTGCAGCTACACTCAGCAGTGCCAGGGCGGTCCTTCGACCTGTGGCCGCGCATCCTTCTCGCATCACCGCCTCTGCTCCCAGCTCTGCTTCAAGCTGGTCCCACTCTGGAATAGATCTACCCTGCGCGCACCACAGCTCTTTCCAGGTCAGGCGTCTCACCGTACCCGGTTTGGCTCCCTTGTCCACCACGTAGATGTTCTCGAAGCCCCCTCCTTCGCGAGCCACCAATGGCCATCTACCTGGACCGCTCATTCGATACACCACCTTTCTCGCAGGCGAGCTCCCAATCCAAACATGTGCCCCAACAACTGGGAGCATTGCGTGGTTGCCCTGCCCCATGGCAGGTTCATACTTCTCATAGTGGATCAAATCCTCCAACGCACTGGGCTTCAAAGCTGAGCCGATCGACGGAGGTGTCACCGTTCTCGCAAGCCAACGATCAACTTCTTCCGGACGAAGATCTCTGCAATGATGTAGGAACACCGCCAACCTCCTTCGGACTAGCAGTTCCCCCAACTCCGAGGTCAGGTATTCCACCTCTGTGGTTTGCCAACCCTCCGATTGGCCCTGCCGTTTGACCAGCTCCCAAGCAAGCTCCCTGGGACCCTCAATCACCACCACATCGCAAATCTCCTGTGCCAGGAACTCGAAGAAACGCTTCACCTTCGTTCCCCTCGGGTCCGGTCCAAAGGAAGTAGCCACAACCTTGGCCCCCGAGGCCTTGGCCCCCGAGGCGCCCCCGCACTGGTAGTACTCGAAGTCCTTGACTCGCCTGGCCTCCGGTGTCCACTCGACGATCTGAAGTTCGGTCAACTGCCCTGGGCTCCGATGCAAAGTGCGGAACATGCGCAGCTCACGAAGCCTCATCATCTCCTCCCGATCTTCTCTGTCCGCCCACGACAAAAAGCACGGGCCAAAACGCTCCGTGTCTTGCAGCGCCTCCATGATACTCTGCCTGATGTCGACCCAGCTCCACCCTTTCTTCTTCACGAAGTCCTCCGCATCCTCGCTGGCCAATCGGGTGAGTGTGTCGGCATCGTCATTGTGATAGGTGCGCTACCATCCGCCCAAAATGCGGCATCGGTATCGCATCTCCACCATGTTGAGCACCCGCACCAAAAGCCGCCCAGCTCTCACGTTGCTCTTTCGGCCGTTGATCCAGTGATACACCACCTTGTTGTCTCCTCCATAGACCACAATCTTGCCGACCCACTTTGGTCCCATCTTGCACGCAAATGCCACAAAGGACAGCATCTCCCCCAAGTGGATCGCCAGCTTCTGATCGGTATCCGCGGACTCACTCTCCACCACACGCCAGATCCATGGTTTGAGCTGCTCAAGCTCCTCTCGGCATACTTCGCCATGAGTCCAGTCGATCGCTGCCAAGACATCCAAGGTTGCATCCGACGACACAAAAACCACCTGTTGCAACTGCCCAGGCATCGCCAGCCGTTCCATCGGCATCAAGACCTCCCGGATGTCGCCACCGAACTTCTCAGCCCACGTCTCTGACCTTGCACAGAGCCACCTGCAATCTTCAAACAAATCCCACAAATCTTCCCATGCTTGAGCCTCCCGAGTTGGGTCGCCTTCTGGTCCACGAGGTTGGATGACCGCCGCTCCATCCACGCCGCTGAGGAAGACGTCCGCCGCCTTGAGCTCGTTCTTGAGGCCCCCCACGATTGTCGCCCAGCCTGTGGCAATTCCTCTGAAACGTTGCAGGCCTTTGAGGGTCAAAGTCTTTTCGCCGAAGCTGTACTCAGAGCCCTGTAACAAATAAGCCCCTTTCATCACCCTGGCTTCCGGCAGCGCCATCCTTTCTGTCTCGGTGTTGATTGCGACCCCCCAAACCAGCTGCTCTGGGCCATAGATCCCTTCCTCAGCGTCCTTTGCCGCATTGACGGCCTTGTCCCCGAGCAACTTGACGACCGCCCACTGGTAGGTTTCCGCGCTGATCCATGGTCCGAGTCCAATACACGGCTCCACCAATACCATGTCGTCCACCAGGATCTTCCCGTCGAAGTTGATGGTGCCGTCCCTTCTTGTGTCGGCCGGCGCGTGGCTTCGGTGCAGCTCCTCTGTAGCCCTACCCCATAGCGTCCACTCGCCCGGGGAACCGCTGAACCCAAAACTGGAAACCAAGTAGAGGAGCGTCAGGCCTGGTGGGTCTCCGACCCGAGCTCGTTCTTTTCCGCTTCCCATGGACTCTGGCTCCCAAGGTAGATCACCACCAAAAAGCTCCACGTCCCTGGGATCGACCCACAAAAGTCGAAATGCTCCCGCCACGTCCTTCTTGGCCATGACGACTTTGATACCCGGATACATCGCCTTCAGCCACAGGATGCGACGCACGATCTGCTGATGCAGGGGCTGCACTGCTGGTGGGTGTAGCTCCTTGTCTGTGCCCGCATTGACCAGCCGCTGGTCGTGGACCAACCGCACTTCTGACGAAAGCGTCCTGTTGGGGAGCATCTTCGGGACCGCCTCAAAAGGGGAAGAAACTGCATGCCCAAGCCCTGGATGCCGGTGATTGACGACCAGTACCCTGTGTTTGCTCACATCCTTCATCAGCTGTTGATAAACCTGGGGCATGTTTGCCCTGGCGCGTGGGTGAGGCCTTGTTCTGACCCTCGACCTTTCCCCCACGTACCGTGCTGGCATACCTTGTGCACGGATGTCTCGCAGATAGGCCAGCCAATCTTCATGCAACAGCCCATCCAAATCTGCGTCGTCGATGCCTCGAAGATTGTTCTGATCGAGCTTCTCCCTCGCTATCCACAAGGCCTTCGCTGCCTCCTCAACGCCCCCAGCGCACTTCAAAAGGTGATCACCAGCTGCACACACTTTCCTCCAGGTCTCTGCCTCCGCATCTTCGATCTCGTTGATCACCCGGACATAACCATAGGCAGCTTGCTCCACGTCCGGCCCGAAGCCCTCTTCCAAGAAATCGGTCCAGCAAGACGCGCCCGCGACCCGGCTCTCATCCGTACCGGCTTCTGTTTGGTGACAATGGTGCTGCTCACTTCCGTCTTGCTCCACGCCACCCGATTGTAGGCCCCCGTAATCGAGCGCCCGCCCTCCAAAACCACACTGAGCCGCATCGTCCACATGAAGACATTCTTGGTCACTATGGCAAAGGCGACGCCCGCCACGACCCGCATCGTCTGCGTGATGGCATTCTGGATCAGGGTCATCTTCTTCAAAACCGCATCGAACCGCATCGACTGGGTGAAGACATTCTTGAACGCTAAGGCAAATTCGACAACCGCTGGGATTCTCACCATCTGCATGATGACATTCGAAATCACGGTCATCTCCTCTGCGATCGCATTGAGCCGCGTCGACTGGGTTGAGACATTCCTGAACGCCCCAACAACGACAACCACCACCAGGATCTGCACTGCCTGCATGCCGGCATTCCACATCAGGGTCGTTCCCTCCGAGGCCACATAAAACTGCATCGTCTGTGCGAAGACATTCTTGGTCACGAAGGCAAAGGTCACAGCCGCCAAGATCCACGTCGTCTGCGTGATGACATTCTGAATCACCGTCGCCTTCTCCAGAGTCGCATGGAACCGCATCGTCTGGGTGATGGCATTCTTGGCCACGAAGGCATCTTCCGGAACTGCCGTGAAACGCATCGTCTCGGTGAGGACATTCACAATCGCGCTGCACTGACCCACGATCCGCACGCTCCTCACCGGCGCCGCCCACGCCACCACCTCTTCGTTCTTCATCACTCGGGCCAGCTGATTCGGCAACTGGCACCCAGCACACAACCGATGAAGAGGGCCCTCCATTGCCATTCTCCTCGGTGCTCCCTCCACCTTCTGCTCCATCATCTCGATCCTCTTGCTGCGCTCCGGAAGGCATGTCAAAGGGAAACTGTGCTGGGAGATCGGTGTCACGGAACAGGAAGACAGTTGTGCCAACCCACCATTGAAAAGGTCCCTCACACTCTCCCTGCGCTCTCCAGTCATCCATGATCTGCCAGGCGTCCTCTTCATCCCTTGGTTCAAAGGCCCTGTAGAACATTGTGAAACGCTCTCTCCTGAACTCGGCTGGAAAGTATGGGCTCCAATCTCCAGTGGGCAACATTGCAAATCGCCTCGGCCGTCGGTGCTCCACCCACAGCATACCATCCTGAACCCACCATCGGTCCTCTTCCTCGCTGTTGGAGCTCCCCGTTGGGGAGTTGGGGCTTCCGTTTGGCCGCTCTTCCTCCAGTGCACTGTCGCTTTCCTGAAGCTCCGACTCCTCGCCCTCACACTCACTGGCTTGATCACTGCTGCTCGCACCATCATCCGGTCCGGGCCCTTGACGCTCACCTTCTCCTCGGCTCTGAATCACTCCTCCTGCCTTGATCTGTGGCGAAATTGAGGGCCCTTCCCCCCCAACCATCAAAAGAGATTGCAACGCCTGCACCACCGCCTGGACAAACTGAGGGGCGTAGACACCCGCTTCTGTGCACCGGGTCACGTCAGCACCAGGACGGGCTCCTTTGAGAGGAACGTGGTGATGATCGTGAGAAAGTCCAGGACAAAGGCGAAAAAGTGCCGCTCGAAATCCTGCATGCCGTGGAAACGCAAGGCCGGTGCGATGGCGGTAAAAATGACGTCCATCTGGTTGATCTGCTGGTGCTAGGCCATACCCACACATGTCGACCTCCAGAAAGTCCACGTCGGGGCGCTGCAAGATGCGCTGCCACGCTGGTAGGTGCCACTGCTTGGGGTATCTGCCCGACAGTCCGGAGCTCTCAGCGATGGGAAAATGTCCTCTGCGGAGAGCTCGTTCGAAAAGAGTGGCACCAAAGGTGGACAGTGTGTTACCCATTGCCTCCTTCTCCGTTGGCTCGCCCATCGGCTGTTGGAACGTACGAGTCCCACCGTTCTCAAGGTTCCAATCACAGTACGTAGTGCAAGGGCACGCGATCCATTCCACATTGAAGAGATCCGAATCAACCTCCTTCAACATCTGGGCTTGGACCACCGCTTTGGAGAGGTCATGGCTGTCTCTTCGTCCAGTTCGGCGGTGTGGGTCTTGATACAACTCCACCTCCTCTAACGCCACCTCGCCAGCGTCTCTCCACCCAGATGAAATAACTCCATGCCCAGCAAAGAACTCCTTCAACACCAATCGTGATGGTCCTCCTGTCGTTGTGCACGGGGTGACCCTGAACTTCTCTCCCGTGCCTCCTGCAGTGTAAAGCGCCAACGCAGGCAGGCATGTCTCCTTTCTCACAAACCACTCATACTGGTACTCGCCCGCTCGCCGGGGAGGTTTGCAATGTCTGCATACCAACGTGCCAGAAGCTGTACGTGGTTGGTCATGTCGTTGATGCCAAAAATAGTGGAAGCCAAGGCAAGGAGTAGTGTATGCATCCTGCTGATGGAGCCACCGGAGTGCAGCTTGACGGTCAGGGGGTACCAACAGCGTCATGTGGCCTTTCCAAATAAGGGCCCACATGTCAGGTTGGCCCGCTCTCCATTGTGTTCCTTGAATCACCTCGGTGAGCACGTCCCCCTTGTAGTCCACACGCAGCACAATCAGGCGCACGTTGCCCATGGCTTCTACCGGGAAGGCGGCCACCGCTCTGTAGTCCTTGTCATGGTGAGGCTTCAAGATGTCGTGGGTGTACATCCGCAGCTCGTGCTCGATCGGCGTGACCTTGGGTTCAGCATGGCCCATCATGGATTCGGCATCCGCCGCCAGCCTGGCTTGTTCCAATCGAAGAACTTGTGCAAATTCTTCAACCGCTTTCATGCTTGGTACCTTCTCGTCCCTTGCCATGAGACATCCAGCTGCCAAGACCTTCGTCACGCCCTGCCGTTTCTCCACCTCCGGATGTACAGCCCCTACCAAACCCGCAAGCTCCTCCGTCATCTGGACCTGCTCCTTGAAGTCATACATCGCCCAGCAGGTCCCGTCGATGTCGACCTGCGCACGCCCGGGCCCATCTCCTTCCCAATGCGTGGCTCCAATGTTGCACCTCCGACCTTGGCCGGCCTTTCCTTCATTGGTTTTTTCCAGGAACTGCGCCGCCTCTGCCGCAAGCTCTCCCAGTCCAAACTGGTTCATTTCTCCCAAGAGCTCCACCAGTGTCACACTGGGTTCATTTGCCACACGCGTTGACGCCCATGCATACAGATCATCACTGGCATCTTGGAGTGCGGACAGCACTGGTCCGTCTGCCAAACGTTGAGCCTCTTGCAAAAGACGTTGAGCTTCCGGTGGTGCTGTCTCCCCTTGCCTTCCTTCATGCGGACGGCTGGTGATCTTGATGTGCTCCAAGACCTTGGGGTCTGGCCCCGCCACTAGCTGCGCGAAGTCCGCCTCCTGTGGGGTGAAGTCGGTGTGCTCCATCTCGATTGGGGCCTTCCACGTCACACCACCAGCCGTGCCAGAATCTTCCTCTGGTTTCTTTTCAGCAACCACATTTCCTTGACGATCATTTCCGGCTCTACGTCGGTCTTGCCCATCCTGCACCTTTGCCGCCTTGTCTCTCGCTACATTGGCGCGGAGCTCCTTGATCTTCTCCGTCGCGCTCTCTTTGGACTCAAGCTTCATCCGACGAAGACCTCCCCTCCGCAACAACTGCATTCGCACTGCTGGATCCAGACTCTCAAAGGTGCCCTTCAAGTTCTCATGGGCACGCTGACAGTTTGACTGGGCGCAGCCTAGATGGGTTAAATAACCCCAACAAAGCAAGCGACCATCCGCAGCTGTAGGTGCCCTATCCTTCGCTCTGTTGGTCTCTTCAGCCGTCATCTTGGGTCCAAGCAAACTCTTCAAGGACAAAGCGGGATCACCACCTCCTTGTGCGTTGGTCCCACCAGCCGCCACGTTGGTGCCTCTCTGCTTGGTAGCCCCTTCCCATGTGAGCTTCCACAGTAGTCGTTCTTGTCGGCGTTCAATGCGTGGCACGTGGCGAACCACCCATCTGGATGATTGAGATCGAAGGTTCGAGGCAACTGCAACGGTGGCTTCCCTTGATCGTCGGGCATCAGAGCGTAGAACTTGAGGTCAGTGAACTGCATGGTCTCTCGGCCCGAGAGAGCTTTGATCTTCCGCAATTCCGCTTTGAGCTCCTCGACAAACTTCCAGTGCAGTTCCTCCCACACATCGATGATCACCTGCAATGGACACTTATGCGGTGCCTGGGTGTGCCAAGATCCAAGCAGATCAGCGGCATGGTCTCTGACCGGCTTCCATTCTTTGCCAAAAACCAGAGCCCATATGTCATTCTGCCGCTTGACACGGTTCAGCCACTCCTCAATGCGCGTGGGCATAGCCGGCCTTTGCTCCTTGATCGCCTTTCCTGTCCGGCTTTCCAGTGCAAAATTGTCCAACTCCGCATCGCTGCAGGCCACAAAGTCCGCCGCTGAGAGGGCATAGGTCTCTTGCGTTCCCCAAAACGGTCCAGCTATTCCAATTGCCAGCCTGGTGGTCACCTTCTGCCTGAAGCCAGCACTTCGAAGCTTGGTAGATGCACTCGCCTGAGCCGACAACAAAGCCTGCGCAAGATTTGAACCATATTCCCCATCTCCTATCTCGACAGTGTACTGCCCGCAAGCTCGAAGAAGGAAAACCAGCTCCTCAGACATCTTGCCAAGCGCCTTCATAGACCCACTCGGAGCTGTAGTGGTCTCATGCTGTGCCTTCACCAAAGTTGCAAGCTCCGAAGTTTGTTGCTGGATAGCACGGGCCAGTTCTGCCATCGGCTCCACTCCACCACCAGTTCCCGCCTTTCGATCCTCCTGCCCATAGATGCCCGGCGGGGGAAGGACTGCTAACTGCTTGATGGGTTGCTCAGCGATCAGGTCGGTTGGCACACTCTGCACCTCCTCACGTGACTTCTCTGGCGTGGACCCTTCGGTTTGCGGGGTTCCCACCAAGCTCCAGGAGGATGCCATAGAGCCCTGGGGCGTGTCCGCCGCGAGCTGACGTCTCCACTTCGCCAAGAACTTCGTGAGCCCTTTGGTCCCCTTCCGTTGCTCCTCAATGCCTTGCCCATAGAGCATCTGTGTAAACTCGCGCAAACCCATGCCATACCTCACCGCCAACTGGTTGCGTACGTCTTCCTCATCAAGGCCAAGCTCTTTGCCCTCGACGTACTGCTCCATGAACTCCTCAAGCGTTGTCTGCACTGTCAACCGGTCGGGTGAATTGACCATTCCCAATTTTGCGAGGCTGCGTTGAACGCTCGACTTTGGTGTGTCCAGGTGATGCGTCTGTGACCTTCCGTCGTCGTACGCGATCTCGAGGGCGATCATGGGCATCATCCTCTTGCCCTCGAATGTCGTCCAAGAGGTCCTCCACGTCCGTTTGTCCACCATCTTCAACTTGAGCTCTTGCTCGGCGGCGCAGGGAGCTACGAGGCTTGGCATCTTCGTCCATGTCCTCCTCCTCTTTGTCGCCTCGGACACGTGATCTCGAACGTGAGGACCGTCTCGTGCTCGTAGTCCTGGGTTCAACTGAAGGCGCTGCATGATCTGGACAGAGTCGGATGCCACCTTCTCCAAGCGTCCCAAGGCGCATGCACTCGGCCATGACACACTTAAGTTGGAACCTACCTTTAAGATACTCAATACTATGTTTAGGGCACAGTGGACAACTGGTCCTACCTACCGGCATGTCTTCACACAGTAACTGAGCATCTGTACAATCGGAAGCTGTACACGCACGTTCAGATAAGCTCCTACGCCCTGCAGACTCCTCCCACCAGACGCGATCAGCGCAGCATTGAACTGTCTCCGGCTCCGATTCCGAGGCATAGTCCCTGACCAACCTTGCTGTTTTGGACGCTCCACGCCCAAACCATTGAACGAACACTGCCCCAGCTTCTTGCGCACCCTGCGTTGCCGCCGCCAGCTGAAACTTCTCCGCATTAAACTGCTTCACAATGGCATACTCCTTGAAGTGCTGTCCCTCCTCATTGCACACCTCATTTCGGCACAAATGGAGGCGGTCATAACCCTTCAAGCAAGCTACCAGTGGTCCATCCCCGCGCAGAGTGTCCACGTCATGGTTCACATAGAGGCCTGAAGACTTAATGCTTGTAGCATCATTGATCCGAAAAACCGCAGTGTGACCGTCGCGGCGAACCACTATCCACCGCTCACCATCAGACCCTTTCTTCAGTTTCCTCAATGCTGCAGTTTCGGGAGTCTCTCCTGTCCCTGGACCGAAGAAAACAGCATCTGCAGCTTCTGGCACACCGCCACAAAGCCGTTGCAGCCCATACATGACCCTACCGCAGCATTTCAAAGTGGTCCTGCCCATCCAGATCAAAGTCACCACCACTCCGACCAGAATTGATACGATCGGCCAGCACATCGCAAAAATGTAGTGGATGATGATACACAGGGCTAGGAACACCCCTACACGGATCAGAAGAGCAAACCCGCTTTTGACTTGCGACCATGACTTTCCAAACACCAGCCAGCCCAGAGTGCTCACGATGGAATCCAGAATGGTCCAAAGCCAACTGTCCCAACTTACACCTGTCCAGCCAGTGAAATAGCCCTTGGTCTCGGAAAAACTGAAGGTCGCATTTCCCCAATCCTCCAGCGTGCGATTATAGAGCCACTCCGCGTATCTCCGGGGTTCCTTCCATGCACTTGGTGGAGAAACCGGTTTGTCGGTATGTGTCCACCACCCAGGGACGCTCGGCATGAGCAGGCAGCATATGGCAAAACGTACCACACGTATCATTGCCGCCCCCCAATTCAAATCCTATCACCTGGGCCAAAACCTACACATGCTACAACTGTTCTGTGCCCTAAAGTAACGGTTTGAAAACCTCCAAAAACGCTCATCCGGAAGGCTTGAACAGTGGCGAGACAAAAAGAGCATCCAAATCCAGCTAGCTACCACATAACAATACGTGATTGGGTACAAAACCGTTTGCAATAATCAGAAATAAAGAAATTGGCCAGGATCAAGAGTGCCAGCATACTTTTGCACATCTTCCGTTGCGTGAGCTGGGCATGACGTATACCCCACAACTGAGAGCCTAGATGATCTAGATGCTTCCAGAACAGGTATCCACCATCATGTCATGTACACCACCCCTTCACTTCCCACAATGCTTTCACATATGATATGATTCCCACATTATCGCTTTTGGGACTTCACTATATCGTTTTACATATCAAGATGCATATTTTTACATGATAAATCGCTTGAATACATACCTCCTACACGGAGAGTTTAGCCTCTTTCTCATATGCATTAGCCTGTCAGATCATTAATGTTTGAATTAAAGGTCATGGAGCCTGGTGCATCTAAATTTGACTATATTGCAACACATTGCAACACAAGCTGGGCAAAGCAGCGCTGGCATGCCGGAAAATGGCTGCCGGACCAGGAGGAGGGAGGAAGCAGAATCCTTGTCAAAGAAGCTCATGAAAGTGACCACGCTACACTACGCGCAGCACTACCGAACTGCTGGCAGGGGCAGCATTTTGGAGTTTTGAGGCTTTTAAGGAATGAAATGAAAATACAAGTCAATGTTTCTGTCCTGACCCGAAATGCTGCCCCTGTGTAGTGCAGCGTGTAGTGTTGCGTGAGTGTTGCGGGTGGTTTGCAGTGTAGCGTGCGGCGGCTGCAATGTAGCTTATTTTGCCTCGTGCTCAGCTGTGTGCAAGTGAAGAGTGAAGCACGTTGGGGGAACTATGAGAAGAACCAACGATGGATGATCCCCTGGAAGTAGCTGGTGGCGGGAAGAAATTTGCAAGACCAAAAATACAAGAATTCCTTTTCTTTCTTCGGTGGGTGGGAGAAATCCTGCACCACCTCCATAGCCTTACATTTGCGAATGCATAACTTGTACCCCCGCACCCCCAAGCTCAATGTTGAATGACATGTTAACAGGTGGTGCAGGATTTCCGTCACTCGCACAAATCCATCTTGAACACTGTGTCTTCAAACAATATTAAATTAGGAGCGCCAGGTTTCAAGTGTAGGGCCTTTGAAAGTGGTGCAGGATTTCTTCCATCAACAGTATGGTTTTGATATCACTGGTAATGAAAATGATTCAGTTTTCAGGAAACTTGCTGAGTGTTTTACTGATGGTTACTATGGTGAATGGGCAGGATTCTACAATCAAGGCTATCCAGCTTCTTCTCAACATCGACATATGTTCTGGCATGTGAAGTACAGAAAAACCATGGCTCCACATCAAAACCACTGGTTTACCAACACTAATGATCAGCTGATGAAAGAGTACATAGCCAGGCATCAAAATTAACTTCCACTTCAAGAACTAGAAGATCTCAAAAATACATGTGAATATGGTTGCAGTGATCCAAGATTACATCCACGACACCAAGAACATGCAGAAGAAGCAGCTAAGGAAGCAGAACGAAGACTTGATGACGATTTTCACACATTGACAACAGTATTGGAAGGCTACATTCAAGATCACAAGGTATTACCCTACTGTGTTGTGTTGCTATGCTTAGCTTCCAGATACTTAGGAGGTGGTTTGTTGGACCCAACTTACACTGATGAAGAACATCCTTACCGGTCCTCTCCACAGTTCTCACTGATGTTTTGGAATCTGGGAAACTGGTGCAGAAAACGTTTTGACACATGCCCATTACCAGAACGACTACAAAAGTTTGCAACACACATTGATTACAACATTGATGCTGAGCAGGTTCAAATTGGAGATGACAAACCACAATACAACAATTATTTCATCAATGCCATCAAGAACCTCGGGGCACATCTTTTCATGAATTGCGAGGCTGGTAGTCTTTATCCTTACAGGAGGCGTCTAGAAGAGGCAAAGATCACTACCTGCTTGAATGATTATCATGATTTGATGGTTGCTGCTTGGATTGGTAAGGAAGGATATATCAAACAAATTGCTGGATACAACACAGCAGAGGATGACACGCGCATCCGGTGTGTATCTTGGGCAATCTTCGAAGTCTCTTGGGGAAAGACCTAACATCATGATACAAGAAATAGAAGATCTCTCAAGAGCAAGGATGAAGATGATACGTGCTTGTGTATATCACGTTGGACAGAAGCACGTTGGAGATTCTCCTGGTATCACTGGTGAATGTATTGCTTGCATGGAATTTGAGCGCGCCCGTTATCAGGTTGATGTGATTGCAGGCGATGGGAACAAGGCATGCTACTGCTCTACACCAAAATCTCCAGGAGTTCCTACATACGAAACCAGCCTTTTGCAGTACTGGATCAGCAAGATGATGAATGTTGCAACACAAGCAAGAAACAAACATTTTGGAGTTTGTCCACCATTCAGGGTCAAGCACTTTATCTCTTGCAGTTATCGAGACCTTGATTTTCTTGCAACGCATCTGGATGGCATTACAACTGAAACATACACCACAGAACTCGCGAACAAGACACATGGTTATGGTGACTGTTGTATGATGTCTATTGTTGAATGGGGACATGCAAGGTTGGAATATTGTGAGGATATCAACCAATTTGATGATCAAGATCACATGGACTACATTGGTGAATTTACCTTCAGAGTCAATGAAACTTGTTTATCCAGTGATCACAACATCTTCATGGTCGCACCTACAGATCAAGATGCACACAACCCTATTCCTGTTCACTTGAAACCTTCAGATATGTTCTGGAGTGAAAGGTACAATTATGTTCCTTACGAGATGAAACGAAGACGCAAGGAAAAGAGATCCCCTGTGTTTATACCCTGCAGCATTTGCAAAGCATTTTATAGAGAAAATAGGTGTTATAGAATGCATAACCAAACATATTTTTTCTATAAAACGTATAACCAAGGTTTTATATGAAACGACCCTGCTTTACATTAAGGACCAAAAATGGCTTATATTGGCTCACCAAAAGTGGTGGACTATACATTACAATGCGATCCCAAACTCCCTTGTCATCCAATCGTTTTGATTATTTGCAGCGGGCAGCGTCTATAAAATGAGAATGTAAAAATATATTGGCTCTATGAAATGATCACTGTTTTGTATGAAATGGATATTGTTTCCTTTGGTTGAAACATATCTGTAAAGCTTCTCACTACGAAATGGGCAGGTGTTCATGAGCGAAATGAAAGCCAAAGGGTAAAGACAAACACCTACTATGCACATCTTGCCTGCCCTTCCACTATAAAATCATACCGCCATTGTCTAATTTCATTCATTACCTAGATAATCCCCTGTGTTTGATACCCTGCAGCATTTGCAAAGCATTTTATAGAGAAAATAGGTGCTATAGAATGCATAACCAAGGGTATTTTCTCTATAGCATGTAAAACCGTTGAGACATATCTTTAAACCTTATCACTACGAAATGGGCAGGTGTTCATGAGCGAAATGAAAGCCAAAGGGTAAAAATAAACACCTAACATGCACATCTTGCCTGCCCTTGCACTATAAAATCATACCGCCGTTGTCTAATTACATTCATTATCTAGATAGAATGTTTCGGGATGCGAAATTTGGGTCACTATAAAATGACACGCGCCACCAAAATGACCCCGGTGAACCTGTGATACAAGCTACAAATGTTTAGGAGCTGATTTCATAGAGAACCCGAGGCTGAAAGTGGTTTGGCTTCAGGATGTTTCAGGATGTTTCGAAATGTTTCGGGGTAGGAAATCTGGGTCACTATGAAATGACACGCGCCGCCAAAATGACCCCGGTGAACCTGTGATACAAGCTACAAATGCTTGGAAACCCATTTCATAGAGAACCCGAGGCTGAAAGTGGTTTGGTTTCAGGATGTTTCAGGATGTTTCGAAATGTTTCGGGATAGGAATCTGGATCACTATGAAATGACACGCGCCGCCAAAATGACCCCGGTGAACCTGTGATACAAGCTACAAATGCTTGGAAACACATTTCATAGAGAACCCGAGGCTGAAAGTGGTTTGGTTTCAGGATGTTTCAGGATGTTTCGAGATGTTTCGGGGTAGGAAATCTGGGTCACTATGAAATGACACGCGCCACCAAAATGACCCCGGTGAACCTGTGATACAAGCTACAAATGCTTGGAAACCCATTTCATAGAGAACCCGAGGCTGAAAGTGGTTTGGTTTCAGGATGTTTCAGGATGTTTCGAAATGTTTCGGGGTAGGAAATCTGGGTCACTATGAAATGACACGCGCCGCCAAAATGACCCCGGTGAACCTGTGATACAAGCTACAAATGCTTGGAAACCCATTTCATAGAGAACCCGAGGCTGAAAGTGGTTTGGTTTCAGGATGTTTCAGGATGTTTCGAAATGTTTCGGGGTAGGAAATCTGGGTCACTATGAAATGACACGCGCCGCCAAAATGACCCCGGTGAACCTGTGATACAAGCTACAAATGCTTGGAAACCCATTTCATAGAGAACCCAAGGCTGAAAGTGGTTTGGTTGCAGGATGTTTCAGGATGTTTCGAAATGTTCCGGGCTAGGAAGTCTGGGTCACTATGAAATGACACGCGCCACCAAGATGACCCCGGTGAACCTGTGATACAAGCTACAAATGCTTGGAAACCCATTTCATAGAGAACCCGAGGCGTTTCGAACTGTTTCGGGATAGGAAATCTGGGTCACTATGAAATGACACGCGCCACCAAAATGACCCCGGTGAACCTGTGATACAAGCTACAAATGCTTGGAAACCCATGTCATAGAGAACCCGAGGCTGAAAGTGGTTTGGTTTCAGGATGTTTCAGGATGTTTCGAAATGTTTCGGGGTAGGAAATCTGGGTCACTATGAAATGACACGCGCCACCAAAATGACCCCGGTGAACCTGTGATACAAGCTACAAATGCTTGGAAACCCATTTCATAGAGAACCCGAGGCTGAAAGTGGTTTGGTTTCAGGATGTTTCGAAATGTTTCGGGGTAGGAATTCTGGGTCACTATGAAATGACACGTGCCACCAAAATGACCCCGGTGAACCTGTGATACAAGCTACAAATGCTTGGAAACCCATGTCATAGAGAACCCGAGGCTGAAAGTGGTTTGGTTTCAGGATGTTTCAGGATGTTTCGAAATGTTTCGGGGTAGGAAATCTGGGTCACTATGAAATGACACGCGCCACCAAAATGACCCCGGTGAACCTGTGATACAAGCTACAAATGCTTGGAAACCAATTTCATAGAGACACCCCGGGTCGCTTCGCACGCAACCGGGTCCACCCCGTTTATATTATAGATTACACATGTTTCTATTATATCTAACCACTTTAAGCTACGTCTTCGTTTTCAGAATAAGTCCACTACATTTCTTATTCGAGGAGGTGGTGCCAGGAGGCACAACGGTGGTGACAGGCCCTCCGGGTCCACAGTCCCGGCTCGAGGACTTCGACCCGGGAACGGGCGAAGGTCATCCAGGCATGAAAGTTAGACGCAACTGGGGTAACGCAACGGAGTAAACGAGGAAACGTACAACGGGCGGGAAACAACGAGAAAATGAAAAAAATGTCGCATTTATAGTGGGTATATTGAAAATCTTGATTGCACAGTGGAGGGGCAAAGGGGGCCGAAACGTGGGTTTCCGACGTTGCGCGGGTGGCGCTGCGACGCTGCGACGCTCTGGGGGGCGGGTGGCGCTGCGACGCTGCGACGCTGCGACGCTGCGACGCTGCGACGCTGCGACGCTGCGACGCTGCCGAGCCGGAGCAACGCTGCGACGCTGTTGACGCCGCCACGCTGTGATGCTGCGACGCGGGAGCGACGCTGCGACGCGGGATCGACGCTGCAACGCTGTTGGTGCTGCGACGCTGCGACGCGGGAGCGACGCTGCGACGCTGTTGGCGCTGCGACGCTGCGACGCGGGATCCACGCTGCGACATGCTGCGACGCTGTTGGTGCTTCGACGCTGCGACACAGGGGGTGGCGGGGTTCATCTCTTGTGATGCTGAAGTTGCAACATAATGTTGAGAAAGGGTGGCGGGGCTGATGTCTTGTAATGCTGAAGATGCAACGCATTGTTCAGAGGGCCTGGCGGAGCTGATGTCTTGTGAAGACTCCCTAAAGAAAGCTTAAAGAAACCCCTAAGAAACCCTAAAGAAACCCCTAAAGAAACCCCTTAAAAAGAAAAAACTGAAAAAAACCTAAAGAAACTCCTCAAGATACCCTAAGCGGCAAATGCCTGGGCTTTGCCCGGACGCGCAATGACGACAGGCGACGCATCATCATCATCATCATCATCACCACCATGATCATCATCATCATCATCATCGTCAGCATCAGCATCAGCGTCAGCATCGTCATAATCATCGAACCCTTTTTGAAGATCTTCCATGAATGTAGAAGTTTAACGAGGGTGGGAGAATTAAACCCTTCTTGAAGATCTTCAATGAATGTAGAAGTTTAACGGGGGTGGGGGAATTACACCCTTATTGAAGATCTTCAATGAATGTAGAAGTTTAACGGGGGTGGGAGAATTAAACCCGTATTGAAGATCTTCAATGAATGTAGAAGTTTAGCGCGGGTTGGAGAATTAAACCCTTATCGAGGATCTTCAATGAATGTAGAAGTTTAACGGGGGTGGGAGAATTAAACTCTTATTGAAGATCTTCAATGAATGTAGAAGTTTAACGGGGGTGGGAGAATTAAACCATTATTGAAGATCTTCAATGAATGTAAAGCTTATCGGGGGTGGGACTTTATTCCCTAATACCTTTGTTGTTTTCCCATAGGAATTTAAGGTTTAACGGAAGTGGAAGTTTAATATTCCCTGGTACCTTTTGTTGATCTTCCACATTGAATGTAAAGTTTAACGAGGGTGGGAGTTTAATATTCCCTAGTACCATTGTTGTTTTTCGCATAGGAATTTAAGGTTTAACGGGGGTGGGGGTTTAACATTCCCTAGTGCCTTTGTTGTTTTTCGCATAGGAATTTTGTGAAGTTGCATCAAAATTTGGTTGGGGATGGGAAACCTCTACGCTGCAACGCCTGGGCTTTGCCCAGGCGTTGCGCGTAACAAACCCCTAAAGAAACCCTAAAGAAACTCCTCAAGATACCCTGAAGAAACCCTAAAGAGACCCCTAAGGAAACCCCTAAATAAACCCTACAGAAACTCCAGGAGAGACCCCAAAGAAACCCTAAAGAGACCCCTAAAGAAACCCGTAAAGAAACCCTAAAGAAACCCCTAAAGAAACCCTAAAGACACCCTAAAGACACTGCCAAAGAAACCCTAAGCAAACCCTGCAGCAAAAAACACCTTAAGAACCCCCTAAACAAACCCTAAATAAACCCCGTAAGAAACCCTAAAGAAACCCCTTAAGAAACCCTAAAGAAACCACTGAAGAAACCCTAAAGAAACCCTAAAGAACCCCCTAAAGAAACCCTTTAAGGAAAGGCTAAAGGCTCCCTAGCGTGATGCTGAAGATGCAACATAGTCTTCAGAGGGGATGGCGGGGTTGATGTCTTGTGATGCTCAAGGTGCAACGTATTGTTCAGAGGGAGCGCGGGGCTGATGTCTTGTGATGATGCTCAAGATGCAACATAGTGCTCAGAGAGGGTGGCGGGGCTGATGTCTTGCAATCCTCAAGGGGCGACGTAGTGTTCAGAGGGGGTCGCTGGGTTGATCTTCGAAGATGCAACATAGTGTTCAAAAGGGGTGGCGGGGCTGATGTCTCAAGGTGCAACGTATTGTTCAGAGGGGGTGGGGGGGGTTGATGTCTTGTGATGGTGAAGATGGTAATGCTCAAGGTGCAGCGTATTATTCGGAGGGGGTAAGCGGATTTGATGTCTTGTGATGCTGAAGATGTGACATTTTTGTTTCGGAAGTTTTGGTTGCTGAATCGTGCATTCTGGTTCTTGAGTCGCACATTTAAGTTTTTGAGTCGGACCTTTTGTCTTTGGGTCGCCTCTCAGTTGGCTTTGGAATCGCGACGCGGTTTTGGTTGCTGAATCAGTCATTTTGGTTTCTACATCGGTCATTTTGGTTTCTTAAATCGGTCATGCTGGCTGCTGAAGCGGGTTTTCTTGATTGTGGAAGCGGTCGACGATCCTTATTCCTTTCATTCATTTCATTCGCGTCATTCGTTGGGCTTCTTGGCTTCCGGCTTCTCGGCTTGTCCGGTGGCTTCTCGGCTTCTCGGCTTGCCCGGCGGCTCCTCGGCTTCGCGGCTTCTCGGCTTGCCCGGCGGCTCCTCGGCTTCTCGGCTTGTTTCGTACTTCTCGGCTTCCAAGCTTCTCGGCTTCTCGGCTTGTTTTGTACTTCTCGGCTTCTCGGCTTCTCGGCTTGTCAGGTGGTTTCTCGGCTTCTCGGCTTCTGGTCGCATTTCTGGGCCCCTTTTGCCCGTGCATTGTGATTGTGTTCGATAGTGTTAAAAAGTAATTTCTATCTACCAGTAGTACCCGCACGAGGCGGGGCGGAAGTTGCCTTAAAGAGATATATATATAATATAAGACCTTTCTCATCTATAGAACTTGCATGCACCGTGCGCCGGCCAAGCCCGTGCGTGCGTGCACTCTGCGAAACTGGTGTCTTGTTTCACATGTCACATTTGAAGCTCCACTTCACACTTCACACTTGACAGTCTTCACACTCCACACTACACACTTCACACTGCACTCTTCACACCGCACTCTTCGCACTTCACACTCCACACTCTTCACACTGCACTCTTCGCACTCCACACTTCACACTTCACACTGCGCACTTCACAGTCCACACTTCACACTGCACTCTTCGCACTCGAAACGTCACACTTCACAGTCCACACTTCACACTGCACTCTTCTTGCCCCACACTTCACACTGCACCCTTCATCTCATCTGAGCTCTTCTCACCTTCTCCCAGCTGAGCTCTTCTCATCTCATCTCTTCTCATATGTCATCTAAGCTTTCATGAATCACTTCCCAGTACTACTACAAAGGAACTTGCATGCGCAGTGCGCCAGCCAGGCCCGTGCCTGCGTGCTTTGTGCGAAGCTGTTGCAATGTTGTTGTCCAAGAACATGACCTGCGCGCGTCCCCGGTGCAATGCAACGTGAAGCAAGCACTTTCCTCACACATCACATTGCACCCTTCACACTTCACATCTGAGCTCTTTTCATCTGGTTTCATGTCTTCCCATATGTCAGCTACGTTCTTCTTGGCTATTTTCATGTCATCTGAGCGCAGCTCAAACTTTCTCATGCGTTGGACCTACTTTCAACTTATCTCGGCGCTTCTGCACGTCAGCAAGGTTGAGCGTAACTCATGTCGATTCTTCTACATGCCAAAAGGCGTAGACCATAAAATATTGAGGTCATTAATGCCAAGCGTTGATGCATTGCATCAAATCGCAACGGCAAGTGTAAACATGGCGTAGGCGTAGTTGTTACCTGTCAAGGAGATTCACGCAGTCCAAGGTCAACAGCTGCTTTTTTCTCTGCGCTACACTTGGTCGTCTAGGCTTTTGGCAGCTTTTTCGGCCCGCACTGGCACGAAAGGCTGGAGAGCTTATCACGCTGGAAGCCTGGTTGGCCGTCATGGCACTTCACGAAGCAAATCAGGCAAGAAGTTCTCACTATCCTCAATGACATTGCGGACCCAAGCTGCATCTGCTTGCGACAAACGACATCCTGCACCTGCTCGGTAAGCACTCAACAACATGGCCGCAGCGTGCACACCATCATCTGTCAGGGCAACGCAGCGTTGTTCTGCCAAGGTATCGTCTTGTTCCGTGCAAACAGTTCTCAAGGCTTCGAAACAACCAGCGCAATTTATTTAATTGCTTTAAAATACTGTCTGTATATAAATCGAAGGAGAAGCTCTCTTGAAGCCAAAAAACGATTTTGAAACACTTTTTGAGAGGATTTTTAAAAGGGAAATTACTAGCGCCAAAATTGAAAAAATCTGCAGACAAATCGCTATCGCAGCCTTGATGCAGCCACTCCAATACGATTTACGATGTTCAGCTGCAAAAGACAATAGTATTACGCATGCAGCTGCGGCGCGAAGCAACCTTGACACAGCCATTACAATGCGATCTGCAGAGACTGAATTGCAAAACACAATAGAACTGCGTGCAACGGGCTCGGAAACTGCAGCTCCAAAACCGGATCTCGACGCCAAAGATCGCCAAAGCGGCAAAAAGACGATTTTGAAGCAATTTTTAAAAGGATTTTTAAAAGGAAAATTACTAGCGCCAAAATTGTGAAAATCTGCTGATAAATCGCTATCGCAGCCTGGATGCATCCACTCCAATACGATTTACGATGTTCAGCTGCAAAAGACAATAGTATTACACATGCAGCCGCGGCACCAAGCAACCTTGATGCAACCACTACAATGCGATCTGCAGCGACTGAGTTGCAAAACACAATAGAACTACGCACAACAGCCTCGGAAACTGCAGCTCCAAGACCGGATCTCGCCGCCAAAGATCGCCAAAGCGGCAAAAAGACGATTTTGAAGCAATTTTTAAAAGGATTTTTAAAAGGAAAATTACTAGCGCCAAAATTGTGAAAATCTGCTGATAAATCGCTATCGCAGCCTGGATGCATCCACTCCAATACGATTTACGATGTTCAGCTGCAAAAGACAATAGTATTACACATGCAGCCGCGGCACCAAGCAACCTTGATGCAACCACTACAATGCGATCTGCAGCGACTGAGTTGCAAAACACAATAGAACTACGCACAACAGCCTCGGAAACTGCAGCTCCAAGACCGGATCTCGCCGCCAAAGCAGAAGAAAGACGATTTTGACTTTGACATATTAGGTATTTTTAGGTGAATTTTGAAAGCACATCTTTAACATTCTTCAACTCTGGAAGGTGTTTTAACAGATTTTAACACAAATTCTTGCATTTACAATTCTCCTTGGAATTATCCTGCTCACATGGACTCCAGCATTCTTTAGACAAAAAACGGAGGTCCACCTTGTACTACTGAAATGGCACATCTAAAGAATGCATACCTAGGATGCAAGGGGTCTAAGACCATCTAAGAAATCATGGCCCAGGCAACCAACTACAACAAATACAAAAAAACACAAAAAACAAATACAAAAGTAAACCTCTAAAAAATAGGGCGTCCATGTTAGCCATGTGGACATCAACAAACATAAAAAACACCAAACGTACCCAAATGATTCCTTTGCACACCGGAGATGAAACTTGAGGCCGGGGGTAGATGACGAAAGCTAGCGGGGTAGGAGAAAGAAGGAAGGGAAGAGGTGAGTTGCGGAGGGACTGTCATCATCGTGTCGCGGCATTGTTCGTCCCAACGAGGATGCAACAATGATATATTGATATATGATATATAACAATGATATATATGGGGAGGGGGCAGGGGGGGGCCCTTTCGCGGGAAAAATCACGTGATGTCCTTGGGGAGCCCCGGAATACGTGCTAAAGCAAGAAGACTCTAGCGAGCTGACGCTAGCTTTCGTGATAATGACAATAATTGCCAATAATGATAAAATGTAATTGAATAACGATGATGATGATGATGATGATGAATGATGAATGACGGAGGAGGATGAATGAGATGATGATGATGATGATGATGATGACGAGGATGATGATGATGATGATGATGATGATGATGGGATGGTGGTGATGGTGGTGGTGGTGGTGGTGGGGGAGGAGGGGGGGGGGCCCCCCTTTCGCGTGAAAAATCACGTGATGTCCTTGAGCAGCCCCCCCAATACTTGCTAAAGCAAGAAGACTCCAGCTAGCTGACGCTAGCTTTCGTGATTTGCCCTTCTTTTGCCCATGCCAGATTAGCGGCTTCTGTTTTTGTCATGGCAGAAGCTTCTGCCAAAAGCGTTGTCTTTGGCTGCCTCCTCTTGTTTCATTTTTCTGGTTTGATCAAAATTGATTGTAAATAACATATCCCCCTTTGTATTCAGTCCTTGACCCGGGTGTCCGGTTCTTTGGTGGAGGGTGCCATTAAAGAATGATAAAGAATGAAGTCCTGCCTCCGGACACAATGAGTTTTGATGGATCTTCTAAAGACAACTGGTGTTATGCCTGGGGATCTTGGGGATTTCCTGCGGACGTCTGGATATGAGACGTGGGCTGGGTTCGAGCTGGTGTTTTGATTCTTTAGAGGCTCAGGCCTGTCGACCCTACAACTTGGGATATTTTGGGGAGGGTGCCACAAAAAAGAATCAGGTCCTGCCTCCCGACACAGGGAAGGGTGTCCTTAAAGAATCAGGTCCTGCCAAAACACTGTTTTTTTCGAGCATTGTTTTGATTCTTTGGAAGCTCAGGGCGTGTCGACCCTGCAAAACCTGGCAGTTTTTCACAATTTGGGGTATTTTTTGGGAGGGTGCCATTAAAAAATAAGGCACAGTGGGTTTCGATGGATCTTCTAGAGACAATTGGTGTATGCCTGGGGATCTTGGGGATTTCCTGGGGACGTCTGGATATGAGACCTGGACTGGGTTCGAGCTGGCGTTTTGATTCTTTAGAGGCTCAGGCCTGTCGACCCTACAACTTGGGATATTTTGAGGGGGGTGCCACTAAAGAATCAGGTCCTGCCTTCCGACACAGGGAAGGGTGTCCTTAAAGAATCAGGTCCTGCCAAAACACTGTTTTTTTCTGAGCTGGTGTTTTGATTCTTTGGAGGCTCAGGGCGTGTCGACCCTGCAAAACCTGGCAGTTTTTCACAGTTTGGGGTATTTTTTGGGAGGGTGCCATTAAAAAATAAGGTCCTACCTCCGGACACAGTGGGTTTCGATGGATCTTCTAGAGACAATTGGTGTTATGCCTGGGGATCTTGGGGATTTCCTGGGGACGTCTGGATATGAGACGTGGGCTGGGTTCGAGCTGGTGTTTTGATTCTTTAAGGGCTCAGGCCTGTCGGCCCTACAACTTGGGATATTTTGGGGAGGGTGCCACTAAAGAATCACGTCCTGCCTCCCGACACAGGGAAGGGTGTCCTTAAAGAATCAGGTCCTGCCAAAACAAGCCTCGTCTGTTGCCAGGGGGGGGGTGGAACCCCTAAAAAAATAAAATAAAATGGAGGGGCCTAAGGAAAAAATGCCAATAAAATGAGAGGGCATAAGGTAAGATAGGAAAACCCAAGTAAAATACAATGGACAGGTACAAAAAGAAAATGACGTCAGGCACCCTCCACCTGGCCATTGACCCTCGTCTGTTGTCGGGGGGGTGGAACCCCTAAACAAATAAAATAAAATGCAGGGACCTCGGGCTCCTGCATTTTCTTTTGGGTTGATCTTGTTTTGTCTTGTTTCCTTCTTTGATTGGTTTTAACAGCAACATTTATCCACATCATGAAGCAAGTGAGATCTCCATAGTGAGCTTCATAGTTTCATGGCGAACAAATATGTAGACTGCCCCATGCGTCTTTGTGATGGCTGCCATCCACTAGAAATTGGGGGCCCTAAGGCACCCGCATGAGGATTGCTATTCTTACCCTTGGGCACCCCCATTTTTTTGTAGGATATATTTTTTCAATTTTCCAGATTATCTTTTCCTATGTGTGCCATTTGAATGTCCCATTTTGGTTGGTTCAGAACTCTAGGGGAGGATAATCTGTTTACTTGGATTGGGATGAATTTGACCATATTTTTTGCCCTGGTTTAGTCATGACTAAGGGGCATCCGATGGAGAAACCCACGCATCTTGCTGGAGATCTTCCAGGGCTGAGTACATTTCCCAAGACTTTGCCAAAAAAAATGAGGGATAAATTTCGACAGAGAAGGGCCAAGCGTAGAACGCCCTTCAAACCATACGTGAAAGGCCCTGGTGGAAGAGTCACAGGTACAAAGCATTGACAAATCTCTGGAACGTTTCACAAAATGATCAGACCGTTCACAGCTGTGCAGCTTTGCTATCATGCTATCTCTGTCAGTTAACTTGATGGGTTAGGCACCTCAAAAAAATAAAAGTTAACTTGATGGGTTAGGCACCTCAAAAAATAAAATGCACCCACAAAATAAAATGCCGGGGTCTAACCCATTTTATTTTCATTTTATTTTTATTTTTTTATTTTAAAAGGGGCTCCTGCCCCCCCATTTTATTTTTGTACGCCGGACGGGGCTCAAAACACTGTTTTTTTCGAGCATTGTTTTGATTCTTTGGAAGCTCAGGGCGTGTCGACCCTGCAAAACCTGGCAGTTTTTCACAATTTGGGGTATTTTTTGGGAGGGTGCCATTAAAAAATAAGGTCCTACCTCCGGACACAGTGGGTTTCGATGGATCTTCTAGAGACAGTTGGTGTTATGCCTGGGGATCTTGGGGATTTCCTGGGGACGTCTGGATATGAGAACTGGACTGGGTTCGACCTGGTGTCTGATTCTTTAGAGCTATACCCTGCAAAACGATAAACATATTTATTTGTTTAAATCAATATGCAATTTGCTACTTTTATCATATCTAGTTTCAGTTTGATTGCGTTTATTGAGCCGTGTTTTGGCCAGCACTTTAAACATTGACAAACTCAACTTAGGGTTCCAAATTAAATCGCTAAAGAATGAACTGATAACCCGGGTTGACTTATGTTTTAGCCAGGGAAACTTCCAAGAGGGATAACACCATATGATTTTCAAACGCTCTGTTTTCAAACGCTCATAAATGTGCAATAGTCCGGCGTCCCTGAAGAATGTCCTTGTTGAAAAATCAGTTGAAATGTGTTGTCAATGTTGAAACTTGTTTGGCTCATCTGCGATACAAACGATGGCCGGCGCACAACAGCAGTTTTAGCAAATCGCAAAAATTCAAAGAGCTTGTCTATTGCCCCTCAAAGTGCTCTCTCTAAAAAATCATGACCTAGGAAACCTTTGCAAAAAATGGGGACTCCGGGTTAGCCATGTGGAAAAATCATCTGTTTTTGCAATTAAAAAAACGTTTTTTGCGACAACCCGGATTGTTGCATTTTTAAAGTGGAAATTCCAAGGGGGATCATTTACGTGCAATCTCTCATCACGTTTTCATCTTCCATCTCACCTCACGTCTTCTGCTTGTGAGCATCTGTTCAAGCGGCAGGCAAGCTGGTTTTCATTTGACACACAATCCCAAAAACATTGATGAACATACCAAAAAAATCCAAAAAACAAGTTCCTAGAATCTTCCTAGGAAGGCCTCTTAAAGTTTTAAAGAATAGGAGACCGTTAAACAACAGGATTTCCTTAAAAAATAGAAACTGTTTTTTTTTGCCGGCCAGGTATGTCCCTTAAAAAATACAGTTTTTTAAAGACATCATGTCCTGAACTCTTTAGGCTAAATTCCCAGGAGGATATTTTGACCACTTTTTAAACGGAATTTTAAAAGGAAAATGACTAGCGCCAAAATTGCGAAAATCTGCTGACAAATCGCTATCGCAGCCTGAATGCAGCCACTCCAATACGATTTACGATGTTCAGCTGCAAAAGACAATAGTATTACGCATGCAGCCGCGGCACCAAGCAACCTTGACGCAGCCACTACAATGCGATCTGCAGAGACTGAGTTGCAAAACGCATTAGAACTACGCGCAACGGCCTCGGAAACTGCAGCTCCAAAACCGGATCTCGACGCCAAAGATCGCCAAAGCGGCAAAAAGACGATTTTGAAGCAATTTTTAAAAGGATTTTTAAAAGGAAAATTACTAGCGCCAAAATTGTGAAAATCTGCTGATAAATCGCTATCGCAGCCTGGATGCATCCACTCCAATACGATTTACGATGTTCAGCTGCAAAAGACAATAGTATTACACATGCAGCCGCGGCGCCAAGCAACCTTGATGCAACCACTACAATGCGATCTGCAGCGACTGAGTTGCAAAACACAAAAGAACTACGCACAACAGCCTCGGAAACTGCAGCTCCAAGACCGGATCTCGCCGCCAAAAAAGAAAAAATGCAACATTCATGCAGCCATTCCATTGCGTTTTACAGCATGACGTGGCTAACCCGCATGCATCTACGCACATGGCAACACTAGATGACAACAATCATGCAGCCATTCCAATGCGATCTGCCACCACAGATTCAAGAAACGCATAGAACTACGCACACAGGAATAACCACTCGTTGCAGAACACAGAGGAGGAACCGACTGAACTCGAAACGATCCAAACCGCAACCGCCGCACAGACGAGGTACCTTTCATCGCCGGCTGAAGCCACTTTACACGGAAAAATGCAAGGTTTCGTGCTCCGGCTTCCTCCCCAAAACGAAGCCCATGCAACATTCATGCAGCCATTACATTGGGTTTTACAGCATGACGTGGCTAACCCGCATGCATCTACGCACATGGCAACACCAGATGACAACAATCATGCAGCCATTCCAATGCGATCTGCAACCACAGATTCAAGAAACGCATAGAACTACGCACACAGGAACGACCACTCGTTGCAGAACACAGAGGAGGAACCGATTGAACTCGAAACGATCCAAACCGCAACCGCCGCACAGACGAGGTACCTTTTTTTTTTTGCTCCGCCGGACCTTTTCTGGTTCTGCGCCTGGCTCTGCTCACATGCCGTACCCCGTTTTGGGGAGGCATTGCCTAGGGCCTAGGGGGGCGGACGCAAGGGGAGGCGGCTAGGGCCCGTTGCGGGGGCGGCCGCCAGTATGTCCGCCAGGGGAGGGGGTGGGGTTCGGGGGAGGGCTGGGGTGATCCAGTCCTCCGCCAGGGCCGTGGTGGCTGCCGCACGCTGGGCCGCTGTGCTAAGCAAGCACCACCAGCGGTGGGCACCCCGCGGCGGCAGTCGCGCGGAGGGAGGGAGGGGCCCGCAGCCGTCGCAGCGCCGTCAGCATGCGCACTAGTGCGATGCTGTCCGGGTGCCACCGGCCGCCGAGCTCGGCCCCGAGGACCAGCAGGCGCTGGGGCCCGCCGGCCACGAGTTCGGGGTAGCGCCGCCGCCACAGCTCCGCCATCCACGTGGCTGGCTTGGTGGACGGGGTTTCCGGCGCGCCCGAGGGGGGACACCAAGATAACGTCGCACGCCAAGGCTTCGCCACGTGTGGTTGCGCCGTGGATGAGGAGGTCCAGCCGGCGTTGGTCATCGGCTGGCACTCCGAGCGTTGTGCTGGCCAGCCTGGGTTGGGGAACCACGCGTCCTTCAGGGCCAACCCCTTCGCGAGCAACGCGGAGCCAGGCATGCTCAAGGACATGGGCCCGGCGGGCGAGGAGGCCGCTTCGGGGGCAGGCGAGCGCGTGGTCTCCAAACCGGTCCAGCGGGCCTCCGCATCCGTGCTGGCTAGGTGCGCCGCCACACCGGGCTGCAGTCACCGGCAGGGGTGCGCGGAGACGCCGCCGCAACGCGATGTGCACGAGGGGTGGGGGCATCATGAGGCCCGGCTCGCTGGGAATGGCCGTTAGCCACGCTCCGGCGTGGGGTCCAGCCTGGGAACGGAGCAGGGCTCGGGCTGGCGGGGACAATGGCATCGCGCTCGCGAAAAGAAGTTTGAACGACGAGAGACGCGAGGTGCTGCCATCCATGTGCGGGGAGCCCGGGTTCGCGTTCCGCTAGGGTGGGGGGAAGGAGCCGCTTTGGGCAGCTTCACGCAGACAGGGTGCGGGGCTGTCATCGCCAAGGGCCGCGACACACCGCTCCGCAAGCTGTGGGAGGCGGGCCGCCAGTACGGGCAAGGCGTCAGCCCAGGCCGCCCAATAGGCCGCAGGGGCGAGCCGCTCGGAGGCGTGAAGCCCCAAGCCGCCCAATCGGATGGGAAGGGAGGCCAGGCTGCGGGCGCTCATTGAGCAAGGCGGCAAACGCGGCCCTAATATGTTCGTCGTGCCGGATAGCGTAAGGGGTGGACTGGGACGGGGGAAGCGTCCGCAGGAGGTGGGCGGATCTGGGGGCAGCAGTAAAGAGCAGCAGGAGCCAGGCGGCCTCCAGTTCCGGAAGGCTGGTGATTTCCCGGAGGTAACGTTGATGGTCCGCAAAGGCGCGCGTGCGCATAGGCCGCCACAAAGTCGGTGCCTATGGGGGTGCCTAGTGCGACCAGGCCGTTGGCTTCCGGGGGTTGGGACCCACACCAGACGTCTGTGCCCAGCGCGGCTATGCCAGGAGGCGGGGGGCCCCCCAGGCGGTTGTACACTCTGGTTTTGCCTTGGTTGGCAGCGACGCCCGCGTGCGCCGCAATGGAGCGCGTAAGGGCAGTGTACAGGTCTGCTGCGCGTTCGGGGGGGCAGACGATGTAGATGTCGTCCAAGTACGCTGCCAGCAGCTCCCCGTCACGCAGGTGGGTAGCCGCTTGAGCGAGCGCATGGTGTTGCCCCAGTGCATACAGGGCGGGGGCAAGTGGGTCACCCTGTTCGACCCCTTCCCCTTGGGGGATTTGGTGGTGCTGGCCAAGGTCGTCCCACCAATGATATTGGGAGGGGTGGCCATACATGGCACGGGCGAAGGGGACCAGCTCAGGTACATGCTCGCAAAGGGCAGTGAACACGGCGTGGCGCGAGATGCTATCGTATGCAGCCCGGCCATCGATGGATACGATGGTGGCAGCGGAATCCAAGTCGACTGCTGCGCGCAACGCGCCGGCCAAGGCATCCACGCCGGCGCGCGTTTGGAGGGCGAACTGATAGGGCCGGGTTGCGGCGTCGACGCGGTCTGCGTACTTGCGTGCGAGAGCGCGCCCGGTGAGACGGCGCAGGGTGCCCCAGGTACCTTTCATCGCCGGCTGAAGCCACTTTACACGGAAAAATGCAAGGTTTCGTGCTCCGGCTTCCTCCCCAAAACAAAGCCCATGCAACATTCATGCAGCCATTACATTGCGTTTTACAGCATGACGTGGCTAACGCGCATGCATCTACGCACATGGCAACACCAGATGACAACAATCATGCAGCCATTCCAATGCGATCTGCAACCACAGATTCAAGAAACGCATAGAACTACGCACACAGGAACAACCACTCGTTGCAGAACACAGAGGAGGAACCGATTGAACTCGAAACGATCCAAACCGCAACCGCCGCACAGACGAGGTACCTTTCATCGCCGGCTGAAGCCACTTTACACAGAAAAATACAAGGTTTCGTGCTCCCGCTTCCTCCCCAAAAGCAAGCCCATGCAACATTCATGCAGGCCATTACATTGCGTTTTACAGCATGACGTGGCTAACCCGCATGCATCTACGCACATGGCAACACTAGATGACAACAATCATGCAGCCATTCCAATGCGATCTGCAACCACAGATTCAAGAAACGCATAGAACTACGCACACAAGAACAACCACTGGTTGCAGAACACAGAGGAGGCACCGATTGAACTCGAAACGATCCAAACCGCAACCGCCGCACACACGAGGTACCTTTCATCGCCGGCTGAAGCCACTTTACACGGAAAAATGCAAGGTTTCGTGCTCCGGCTTCCTCCCCAAAACAAAGCCCATGCAACATTCATGCAGCCACTACATTGCGTTTTACAGCATGACGTGGCTAACCCGCATGCACACCAGATGACAACAATCATGCAGCCATTTCAATGCGATCTGCAACCACAGATTCAAGAAACGCATAGAACTACGCACACAGGAACAACCACTCGTTGCAGAACACAGAGGAGGAACCGATTGAACTCAAAATGATCCAAACCGCAACCGCCGCACAGACGAGGTACCTTTCATCGCCGGCTGAAGCCACTTTACACAGAAAAATACAAGGTTTCGTGCTCCTGCTTCCTCCCCAAAAGAAAGCCCATGCAACATTCATGCAGCCATTACATTGCGTTTTACAGCATGACGTGGCTAACCCGCATGCATCTACGCACATGGCAACACCAAACGCATAGAACTACGCACACAGGAACAACCACTCGTTGCAGAACACAGAAGAGGAACCGATTGAACTCGAAACGATCCAAACCGCAACCGCCGCACACACGAGGTACCTTTCATCGCCAGCTGAAGCCACTTTACACAGAAAAATACAAGGTTTCGTGCTCCCGCTTCCTCCCCAAAACATAGCCCATGCAGCATGCATGCGTCACCACCACTTCCCTTCCTCACCACTTCCCGTCATCACCACTTCCCTTCCTCACCACTTCCCATCGTCACCACTTCCCTTCCTCACCACTTCCCTTCGTCACCACTTCCCTTCGTCACCACTCCCCTTCATCACCACTTCCCTTCTTCACCACTTCCCTTCCTCACCACTTCCCTTCGTCACCACTCCCCTTCATCACCACTTCCCTTCTTCACCACTTCCCTTCGTCACCACTCCCCTTCATCATCACTTCCCTTCTTCACCGCTTCCCTTCGTCACCACTTCCCTCTTTCACCACTTCCCTTCTTCACCACTTCCCGTCGTCACCACTCCCCTTCATCATCGCTTCCCTTCTTCACCACTTCCCTTCGTCACCACTTCCCTTCTTCACCACTTCCCTTCCTCACCACTTCCCTTCCTCACCACTCCCCTTCATCATCACTTCCCTTCTTCACCACTTCCCTTCCTCACCACTTCCCTTCTTCACCACTCCCCTTCATCACCACTTCCCTTCTTCACCACTTCCCTTCCTCACCACTTCCCTTCCTCACCACTTCCCTCTTTCACCACTTCCCTTCGTCACCACTTCCCTTCGTCACCACCCCGTGTCATAGCTTCTTATTCTTTTGTTGTGTATTGTATGTCCGCAGTCGGTTTTAGAACACTCACTGGTTCACTTTCAAGGCATTGCAATGAAATTTTAAACGATTTTTTCAAAATATTTTTGTCGACATATATTGAAAAAAGGTTTCTATCTACAAATTATGTCTACAGTCGGTTTTAAAACACTCACTGGTTCATTTTCAAGGCATTGCAATGAAATTTTAAACGATTTTTTTCAAAAGATTTTTGTCAAAATATGTTGAAAAAAGGTTTCTGTCTACAAATTATGTCCACAGTCGGTTTTAAAACACTCACTGGTTCATTTTCAAGGTATTGCAATGAAATTTTAAACGATTTTTTTCAAAAGATTTTTGTCAAAATATGTTGAAAAAAGGTTTCTGTCTACAAATTATGTCCACAGTCGGTTTTAAAACACTCACTGGTTCATTTTCAAGGTATTGCAATGAAATTTTAAAGTTTTTTCAAACGATTTTGCCAAAATATGTTGAAACATGAAATTTCTATCCACAAATTATGTCCACAGACGGTTTCAAAACACTCACTGGTTCATTTTCAAGGTGTTGCAATCAAATTTTAGCTAAAGTTCAGGGGCACTAGCTCCTCATATGCATCATGCTAGCAAATGATTTCAAACTTGTTGTCTTCCCATTTAACCCTGCTAATTCCCCACATTGACGTGTGGGGTTTTTGTTTTTAGTTCTGTATCCGCTCCGTCCTCCTCCCGTCCTCCCGTCCTCCCGTCCTGCTCCGCGTCCTCACTCACTCACTCACCTCACTCACCTCAATCACCTCAATCAGTCAGTCAGTCAGTCACTCACTCACACACTCACTCACACACTCACTCACATCACTCACTCACATCACTCACTCACTCACTCACCCACTCACTCCCTCACCTCACCTCACCTCACCTCACCTCACCTCACCTCACCTCACCTCACCTCACCTCACCTCACCTCACCTCACTTCACCTCACTCACCTCACTCACCTCACTCACCTCACCTCACTCACCTCACTCACCTCACCTCACTCACCTCACTCACCTCACTCACCTCACTCACCTCACCTCACTCAATCACCTCACCTCACTCACCTCACTCACCTCACTCACCTCACTCACCTCACTCACCTCACTCGCCTCACCCACCTCACTCACCTCACTCACCTCACTCACCTCACTCACGCAACGCACGCACGCACACACGCACGCACACGCACACTCACGCACGCACGCACGCACGCACTTCACTCACCACTCAACTCACGCACTCACTTCACTTCACCACCCACTCACCCAACCAACCATCCACTCACACTCCCCCACTCACCCCACTCACCCACTCACCCACCCAGCACCCACCCACGCAACCACGCACTCCGCACTCACGCACTTCACGCCACGCACTCGCGCACTCGCGCCCTCAACCACTCCAACTCACCTCACCTCACCTCACCTCACCTCACACTCACCTCACTCCCACTCCACCCTCACTCACTCCACTCACTCTCACTCCACTCCTCACTCGCTCCACTCACTCACTCACTCACTTCACTCACTCACCTCCACTTCACTCACCTCCACCCTCACTCACTCACCTCACCTCACCTCACCTCACCTCACCTCACCTCACCTCACCTCACCTCACCTCACCTCCACTTCACTCACTCACCTCACCCTCACTCACCTCCACTTCACTCACTCACCTCACTTCACTCACCACCTCCACTTCACTCACTCACCACCACTTCACTCACTCCTCACTCACTCACCTCACTCACCTCACTCACCTCACTCACCTCACTCACCTCACTCACCTCACTCACCTCACTCACCTCACTCACCTCACTCACCTCACTCACCTCACTCACCTCACTCACCTCACTCACCTCACTCACCTCACTCACCTCACTCACTCACCTCACCTCACTCACTCACCTCACCTCACTCACTCACCTCACCTCACTCACTCACCTCACTCACTCACCTCACTCACTCACCTCACCTCACTCAATCCCCGACCCCAATTGGTTCAGGAGTAGGGGGGGTGGATCCTACATTTCTGATAATGTATGAACATAAGGGGGGGGTTAACCTCCTCACTTTTTGCCAAAAATGTATGGGAACTAGGGAGGGGTAACCCCTCAAAATGAGGCATGTATGAGTGCCAGATGCTGGAAATGTATTATTGGTAGGGGTATTGAACCTGAAAATGTATCCTTTGTGGGGGGCACCACTGACAAGAGCCAATGGATACATAAACTTTTCTAAATGTATGCAAGCATGGGGGGGTCTGCACCTCAATCCAATTGATCTTTTTTTCCTGGGAAACCTACTGAAACCCATGGGCCATAAAATGGCTGAAATATCCCCCTTTGAATTAAGTGAGAGTGTTGGTGTTGACAATTTTATAATGATAATCCGGGAGGCCCTGACCCTCTTTCTGAAAATGCATCTATAGAATCAGAGACCCCAAGGTATTTTCAAGTTGACAATCTCTATAGAATCGATGCCGCCAAGTCACTCTCGTAGATGGTTGGGGGGGTTAGTTGGCCTTCTATAAAATCAGGTTCCCCAAGTCTCCTTCATTGACAGCTGACCTGAATGCTCCAGTTACTCTTGCCTAGCTTGCCTTATGCACTCCCAAATTTATAGAGTTCAAAGGCTCCAAGTGTTCACTGGCAACCCCTTCAATTTCAAAGATCTTGAAAGTCGCTCTGTTTCATTTTGTTTCATTTTGTATCCATCTGTTTCCATCCGTTTGCTTTTTTTTAGCGGAAAGGCGGAAAGGCTGGCTCGAGGACTTCGACCCAAAAACGGTAAGACACACTGGGGAGACACAACGGGGAGAAAGAAAGGGGAGACACAACGGGGAGACACAACAGAAAAATGATGCAAAATGAAAAATGTCACTTTTATAGTTTGTAAACAAGAAACAGCTGCTTTTGTGAGATATTGAAATGTCAAAATTGTACATATTTGCTGAATATAACTGATGATAACTGATAAAACCCTGATGATAGATCTCCAACAAATCTCCAATATATCCCAAAAGTATCCAAAAGTTTCTAAAAATATGTCAAGATTCCAAATGATTCCAAAATATACAAGGATGATCAAGGATGATGAAGGATGATGAAAGAATTGTTGTGGGAAATTGGTTCTGCCAATGCTTCTCTATAAAATTGAAGAACATGACATATATCCAAAGAGAACGTATCCCACTGTAGAATCGCAGTCCCTAAGACTCTCTGCTGACTAGTCCTCAGTGCTGTATTCAACATGAAATCTCTATAGAATTAGAGGCCCCAAGGTCCTCTATAAAATTGAAACCGTTGACACTAAGCGTTGACACTGGGTAGGTACCCCTTATTAAGTCAGGGGGTTAAAATGCACCATTTTCCAGGAAGTAACGTTCCCGATTCTGTAGAGGAAATTCCAAGGGGGATGCTGAAATATACTTGATCTTAAATATTCTGAAATGTATGCATTGCAGGGGGTACCAATGACTACCTTAGCCAGATCTATTCCCTCCATTTTCCAAAAATGATGTGCTTTTCGGCTACCCAACCCCCTTAAAATACATGTTTCAAAGAAGGGTATTCCCAGAAAAAAAATAAGCATTCCCGGGGATCCTGGAAAAACCAAACCCGTAAAATGTATTAAACCACCCCCCCAAAATAAAAGATCCTGGGGAGGGGTTGGATATCCCGACCCATGGATCCTACATTTAACGTACGCCCACCGGTCAAATAATGTATTTAGGGGGGGTCCTGGGGAATCAAATTCTTGGAGAACGGTAAATGTAATTTTTTTCCCCAACCTCTCCCCCCCTAAAATACATTTTTAGGGGTGGGTGATCTCACTCACCTCACCTCACCTCACCTCACTCACTCACTCACTCACTCACCTCACTCACTCACTCACCTCACTCAAGCACGCACGCACCCACCCACCCACTCACCCACTCACCCACTCATCCAACCCAGGCAGGCACGCAGGCACGCAGGCACGCAGGCACGCACTCAGGGCACGCATCAGGCACGCACTCACGCAGGCACGCAGGCACGCAGGCACGCACTCACGCACTCACGGCACTCACGCACTCACGCACTCACGCACTCATGCACTCACATGCACTCACGCCACTCAATCACGCACAGCACTCACGCAACGCACGCACGCCCGAACGCACTCACTCATCACTCACTCACTCACTCACTCCACTCACTCACCTCACTCACCTCACTCACGACCCACCTCACCCACTCAACCCACAACCCCACCCACCCACTCACCACCTCACCCCACCTCACCCCACCTCACCCCACCTCACTCACCCCACTCACTCACCTCACTCACTCACCTCACCTCACCTCACCTCACCTCACCCACCTCACCTCACTCACCTCACCTCACTCACCTCACTCACCTCACCTCACCTCACTCACCTCGCCTCACTCACCTCACTCACTCACCTCACTCACTCACCTCACTCACTCACCTCACTCACTCACCTCACTCACTCACTCACTCACTCACTCACTCACTCACTTGATATTACACTGCTGAGGGACACACACACACAGATATTCATATTGCGTGTGTGCAGTTTCATCTTGACCGCAGCCCTTTTCATTTCATGGTCTAGTTCCTCTGTCGGTCAGAAGCTCGGCGACTCTTGTACAACGCTTGCTTTTTGCTTAGGTTGTGTGGCATGATGTAGCAGACATGTTACACTGCTGAGAGTGCGTGTTTTCTTGTTGGTGACGTTGGTGCATGTATGCTGAGGTTACGATCTGTGCTGCGGTTGACAGGATGAGGCATTGGCCGTTTCCGTGGAAGCGCTGCGAGAGAGATGTCGGAATCTGGCAACGGCTAACTTACCAGAGAAGATGCACACAGTAGAGCGACGCAGCACTGGCTGGCGTCTTCGTTCTGGGACACAAAGCGATAGGCGTTATGGTCGCACGAGGAGGGATAAAGAGAGAGAGAGAGAGAGATAGAGAGAGAGATAGATAGATAGATAGATAGATAGAATGATAGAATGATAGAATGATAGATAGATAGATAGATAGAAAGATAGATAGATAGATAGATAGATAGATTAGATAGATTAGATAGATTAGATAGTTTAGATAGATTAGATAGATTAGATAGATAGATAGATAGATAGATCGATCGATAGATAGATAGATAGAATGATAGAATGATAGATGGATAGATAGATAGATAGATCGATCGATCGCTAGATAGATAGATAGATAGATAGATAGATAGATAGGTTAGATTAGATTAGATTAGATTAGATTAGATTAGATTAGATTAGATTAGATCGATAGATCGATAGATAGATAGATAGATAGCTTGAGTCTCCCTGCCATGTTTTAGCTGACATTTTTGGCCGTCAGGCGGCATGTTCACGTCGCCCGGGCAGGTTTGACATACATGATAGACAGCTTGCTTCTCCCTGCCATGCTTTAGCTGGCATTCTTGGCCTTCAGGCGGCATGTTCTAGATAGATGGATTCATGGATGGATGGATGGATGGATAGATAGATAGATCGATCGATAGATAGATAGAATGATAGAATGATAGAATGATAGATAGATAGATAGATAGATAGATGGATAGATAGATAGATAGATAGATAGATAGATAGATAGCTTGCGTCTCCCTGCCATGTTTTAGCTGGCATTTTTGGCCTTCAGGCGGCATGTTCACGTCGCCTTGGCATGTTTGACATACATGATAGATAGCTTGCGTCTCCCTGCCATGTTGTAGCTGGCATTTTTGGCCTTCAGGCGGCATGTTGACGTCGCCCTGGCAGGTTTGACATACATGATTATAGATAGCTTGCGTCTCCCTGCCATGTTTTAGCTGGCATCCTTGGCCTTCAGGCGGCATGTTCACGTCGCCCTGGCAGGTTTGACATACATGGCTTACGCCATTCAGTTTCAGCTTTGCCATGGACAATCTGCTACTCTCATGCACTCTGCCGGTGCTGCCGATATCTTCAATCGGTTGCTCTCTGGTGCGCGTCCGTGCAACTCCCGATGTAGCAGATGACCCAGCTTCCACCCTTCTCAGAACATCGTCTCAGCTTTGCCAAGGACAATCTGCTACTCTCATGCACTCTGCCGGTGCTTCCGATATCTTCAATCGGTTGCTCTTGTGTGCATGTCCGTGCAACTTCCGGTGTAGCAGATGTCTCCGCTTCTACTCTTCTTCTCGAATCGGATGTCCTTCGCTGACCGGTTTGTGGCCTTCAGGCGGCCTGTTTGACGCGTGTCAGACCGCTCCGTGTATCTTGGCCTGTTTGCGACATGTTTGACCTGCACAGCATAGAAACCAAAGTGCTCTGCCAGATAGCGCACCTCCCGAGCACTCCGATCGGACACGTGCGGGACGACATCGTCATATTGCGTGTCTGCATGCATCTTGACCGCAGCCCTTTTCATTTCATGGTCCATTCCCTCTGTCGGTCAGAGGCTCGGCGACTGTTGTGCAACGCTTGCTGTTTGTTCAGGTTGTGTGGCATGATGTAACATGCATGTTACACTGCTGAGGGTGCGTGTTTTCTTGTTGGTGACGTTGGTGCATGTATGCTGAGGTTACGATCTGTGCTGCGGTTGACAGGATGAGGCATTGGAATTGCTTCGGTCTGTCTGTGCATATTGTATTGGACTTGCTTCGGACAGTTGGACAGTGTCTTTTCACCTGTTGTCATGTTTGGACATGCTTTTGTTGCAGCCTTATTACTTATCGCCTTGTTGTTTTCGGCTTGAGACCGCAAGCGGGATTGTTTACGCATGTATATTTTCGGCACACATATTTAATTTCACACCTTGAGGCGAACGCATATGAAAATATTAACGGAAGAAAAAAAGCAAGAAAGGTTGTCACAGTCGCTGTTCCGCGGAACTATTTTGGAGATCTTTTAGCGCTCGAAGCTACTTGCTGATTGTGCTTGGAGGTTTTCAACTGTTCCGCGGAACAATTTTGGGGATCTTTTAGCGCTTGAAGCTCCTTGCTGATTGTGCTTGGAGGTTTTCAAAAATTCAAGGTTCTATCAGTTTGATTGTCATATTTCAAAGCTATCAACGTAGGAAAATAAGGAAAAAGAACTTCAGTTGTTTGGCAAGAAAGAAATATGTCACAGGTCAAAATCATGAATCTGCTGCAGCAAACCATGCCCGTGCAAAGCCACAGCAATGGTTGGCGTGCGCGCAAGAAGCATGCTGGTCAATGGTTCGTTGGCCCTCTGCGTCAAAGCGTGCAAGCTGCTGAAGAGGATTCTAGAAGTCTCGATGAAGCGTCAGCCGTTTCCGTGGAAGCGCTGCGAGAGAGATGTCGGAATCTGGCAACGACTAACGTACAAGAGAAGATGCCCACAGTAGAGCGACGCAGCACTGGCTGGCGTCTTCGTTCTGGGACAAAAAGCGATAGGCGTTATGGTCCCACGAGAAGGGATAAAGCCGCGGCGGAAGAAGATGCCCGGCGTGTGGCAGATGCCTTCCGGGTATCCCCGCAGGAAGCTGATCGAGTCTTTCGACAGCTGACGACAGGTGTCGGCGATGCACATGACCAAATAGTCATGGTGGAGAGACATAGCAGTGGTTGGCGTGTCCGGTGTGGGACCAACAAGAATCGCCGCTATGGACCAACGAGAAAAGAAAAACCTGCTGCTGAGCAGGATGCCTGTCGTGTTGTGGATGCCTTGCAGGTGTCCCAGCAGGAAGTGGATCGCTTAGCTAAACTCAAAAACTCGCTGCCGTGGATATGTTGAAAACCGCACGAGGGGTTAGCGGGGGGGCGAACGTAGGGGCGAACATGCGGGCGAACGGGTGGACGAACGTCGCCCGCACGAGCGAGCGGGGGGGCGAGCGGGGGGGCGAGCGGGGGGGGGCGAGCGGACGGGCGAACGAGGGGTGAACGAGGGGCGAACGAAGGGTGAAGGAGGGGCGAACGAGGGATCGAACGGGTGGAGGGCGCACTTGGAGGGCCGGGGGCGGTTATAAGTACATAGCAAGGTTAGAGCACTTTTATAACCTACTTCCTAAGTGCTGTAACCTACCTTATAAAGTGGTGCCCAGTTACCTTATAAGTGGTGCTAAGCGGTCTGCTGTCTCTAAGTCACTTACGTCAGTTACAGTTTTCGACTAACTATATATTATGTTCCATAAATGATTACGCAACTTATGGCACTTGGCTAACCACTTAGCGTATGTGGGCTAAGTGAGATAGGCAGCTTACGCCCTAAGTGGCCTAAGTCCTGTAAAGGACTTGCGGTACTTACGTATCTAGGCTAAGTGCACTTACAAAAATTTGCGGAAACACAAAATCCCGTTTCATATTTGGTGGAAACACAAAATTCTGAATGGGATTCTTGTGGAAGCACAAAATTCCGTTGCAAGTTTTCGTGGAAGCACAAAAATCCAAATCGCGTGTTGCGGAAACACAAAAGCGCTCGCAGAGTTAGGTAAGTGCTGTAAGCCACTTATGTAAGTGCGCTAAGTGCTGTCCCAGTAAGTCCACTAAGTGACATACTGTAAGCGCTGTATCCAAATAGTACGTGCCGTATGTACCTAGTATGTCCTCTATATGTGCTTATAACCGCCCCCGAACCTCCAAGCATGAAGGGGTCGCACGAAGGGGTCACACATACGCATGTACGCACGTACGTACGCATGCACGCACGCACGTTCATGTGCATGTACGCACGCACGTTCACATGCATGTTCAGAAATAAGGTTACCTTTAAGGTTACCTTTTATATAAAAGGTAACCTTATTTCTGTACGACCCTAAGCCTCCTAAAGCATATTTAGTATTAGGAGGTCACTTTTCAAAGGTAACCTTATTTCTGAACATGGGCCTGAACATGGGTCTGAACATGGGCTTGAACATGGGTCTGAATATGGTACGTACGTACGTGCATACGTGCGAACGTACGTGTGTACGTCTGTGCGTACGTATGTGCGTACGTGTGTGCATGTGTGTGTGTGTAACATCTTAATAGATGTAAAACTTTTCTCTTTTTCTTCCTTCTGTCCTCTCCCTTTTTAAACCTAGTAGCAGGGGGCATGCGGCCATCATGCAAACGCATGCCAACGAAGCTATGCATGATGGTGGAAGCCGGGGCTGATCACCCTGGTGTACCTGCAACTTTTCGGTTTGAACTGTTGATCAAGCTGTTACACTGCGTTGTTTCGAATCTACACGGTTGCCACAATCTGTATTGCCTGCATCAGAACCTTCCTCAGTATTTTCGCCGAGATCATGTCGCCGATTGTATTTTCGATTATTTGGATTATTTCGCCGACCATGTCGCCGATGTATTTGGATTATTTGGTCAAAACCTCGTCGCCGATGTATTTTTGATGAAGATCGTGGACGTGGAAACTATTCAGGATCAGATTTGCATGTTTCAGGATTCAGTTCCTGCCGGATCATATAATGATCCATTCTTGTCTAGTGTGATTTCCATGGTGGCTCCGACATGGTGCCATGGAGCCATTTGAATCCCCCTTGGAATTTGGGGGGTTGGGTTGGGGGAGCCAAAACGTAGAGGCACCCAACCTCAAACTCCCTACAAAATGGTTTTTAAATGTTTTTTTGATGAAAAACATTTAAAAACCATTGTGTAGCAATTATTTTACAAACCATTTTGTAGAAAAAACTTCAGATATCTTCAGATTTCCAAGAATTTTATAAACCATTTTGTAAGGCTCAATCATTTTTGAATCAATGAGTTTACATTTTCCCAAAAAAAACTATAAACCATTTTGTAGGGATATTCGTTGTTTTTTGAAAAGTAACAAAACCATTTTGTAAAGCCAACCCCAATCTCTGGCCAAATCCCCCCAAAAAAATATAAAACCATTTAGTAGTATTCCTTGAAAAAAATCATTTTTTTTCATTTTTCTGAAAAAACTTCAGAACCATTTTGTAAAGTTGTTCAGCACATAAACCCATCTGTGAAAGTCCCCCCCCCAAAAAAAACAAAACCATTTTGTAAAACTAAACCTTTTTGTGAACTATGGATTGCCATTTTTCAAAAAAACTATAGACCATTTTGTAGGTTTGTTCGTTGTTTTCAGGAAAAACTACAAAACCATTCTGTAAGGATAAGTCTATATAATTCTATAAATATATATCATTAAAAATATGTACCAATCTGTATGTAAAATATTGTAAAAGTAGATCCAAGATGATTCCAGAATCATCATGAATCATCCAGAATCCCCTTCCCACATCTTCCCACCACTATCATCCATTATCATCCACTATCATCCACTATCATCATCTATCATGCTCAATCATCCACTATCATCCACTATCATCCACTATCATCCACTATCATCCACTATCATCATCTATCATCATCCAACATATTCCAAAATAATCAAGATATTCCAACATACGAGGTCATATGAATACATATGATGCTAGTGGCAAGCGTCGTTTGATCATTTTGGGCTCCCAGAGTGAGAACCAAATGGCTCCTGAAAACCAGTCCGCGCGGCTGGGCTGAAGTGTTGTGCAGTGCTAACATATCCATACATATCCAACATCTGCAAAGATTCCAAAAGGATCGGTAACCCTACGATCACCCCAGTAATATTACAGAATAGTTTTGAAGTTTCTTGGAAATCAGCACGTATCAACTGAAAAGATAAAGTCACTACAAATTGGTTCTGTAATTTTCTTGGAAATCAGCTCTGAGCACTGAAAATGATTACAGATTGGTTTTGAAAGTTTCTTGGAAATCAGCACTTATCACAATTGAAAACACAAAGTCACTACAAATTGGTTTTTCAGTTTTCTTGGAAACCAGCACCAACCCAGCCTCAACTGGTCGATAATGTCTACAGTTTGGTTTTATAAATTTCTTGGCCAAAACTGAATGGGCACTTTTAAAAAACCAAGTCACTACAGATTGGTTCTATAATTATTTTGGACATCAGCACTGAGCACTGAAAATGGCTACAGAATGGTTTTGTAATTTTCTTGGAAATCAACATTTGGCACTTTGAGAAAACAAAGTCACTACAAATTGGTTTTATAATTTTCTTGGAACCCAGCCTCAACTGGCCGATAATGTCTACAGTTTGGTTTATAAATTTCTTGGCCAAAACTGAATGGGCACTGTTAAAAAACCAAGTCACTACAGATTGGTTTATCAATTTTTTTGGGCACTACAAAATGGTTTCACCCAACCCTTCCAAAAAAGCTAAAAAAAAACCTATATCATTTTGGTTCCGTTTCTGGGGGTTAACCCCCTCCATTTCGTAGAGGAAATTCCAAGGGGGATCCATTTGAGGCAACCCTCTTTAGGGTGAGTGATGACTGTCCTGACTGCCGAATTAACACATTTTAAGTTGGTAATTCGTTTAAGTAAAGTGCAACAGCTGGCCTTTCCGTTTTGCACCGCTTTCTGAGTGTCCCGCTGATCCTGCGGTCCCTTGTGAAACCTCGTGGAATACAACTCTGTGACTGTGAAGCCGTGCTGAACATTCAGAAACCTCCTTTTTTGCAGCAATGTCACAGCGACACAGCATCATGCCATGACAAAGGAACCAGGCAGGCACACGACTTCCAGGTGTGGTCCTCTTTCTTTTGATGGTTTTCTGGTGAGGTCAAACATATTGTGCACCTAATTCGTTGGAACCTGGAAGCTGTTTATGCCCTACGCACGACCTTTAGGTTTTAGGAGCTGAATCCTGTTGTTTAACTAATTGTTTTGGTTTTCTTGTCTGTCATCAACTAGTCCCCATTTGGTCCCTAATTTCCCCGCGTGCCTCTCCGTAATGTGTCGTGGGGTTTAGGTGTGTGCGCTGTTTTGATCAGGTCCGTTTCGCCGTGTAGGTTGGTTCCGGAGGTCCGTCTGTTCCCCTCCCCCCCTGCGCTGTTTTTGGCCGTTTGCCCTTCGTGTGTCCGCTTTTTTTCTTCCTCTTGCCTTTCAGGGTTGACCCGGCTCTGGCCGGGTGTGTGTGTGTGTAACATCTTAATAGATGTAAAACTTCTCTCTTTTTCTTCCTTCTGTCCTCTCCCTTTTTAAACCTAGTAGCAGGGGGCATGCGGCCATCATGCAAACGCATGCCAACGAAGCTATGCATGATGGTGGAAGCCGGGGCTGATCACCCTGGTGTACCTGCAACTTTTCGGTTTGAACTGTTGATCAAGCTGTTACACTGCGTTGTTTCGAATCTACACGGTTGCCACAATCTGTATTGCCTGCATCAGAACCTTCCTCAGTATTTTCGCCGAGATCATGTCGCCGATTGTATTTTCGATTATTTGGATTATTTCGCCGACCATGTCGCCGATGTATTTGGATTATTTGGTCAAAACCTCGTCGCCGATGTATTTTTGATGAAGATCGTGGACGTGGAAACTATTCAGGATCAGATTTGCATGTTTCAGGATTCAGTTCCTGCCGGATCATATAATGATCCATTCTTGTCTAGTGTGTGTGTAACATCTGAATAGATGTAAAACTTCTCTCTTTTTCTTTCTTCTGTCCTCTCCCTTTCTAATCATAATACCAATGCAGGGGGCACGGCGCCATGTGTCCTAGCCGTGCCAACGAAGCTGTGGACATTTGGTGGATGAGATACTGGACGCAGTATCTTGTACCTGCACGTGGTGATTCTATCCGTCTTGCCACGAAATGGAACCGTAGTGATGCACCTGGATGCTGTTGCATAGCTGGTGGTCACATCATTTGGTGATTCTGTCCGTCTCGCCATAAATTGGAACCGTAGTGACGCACCGGGATGCTGTTGCATAGCTGGTGGTCACATCATTTGGTGATTCTGTCCGTCTCGCCAAGAAAAAGGAACCGTAGTGACGCACCTGGATGCTACTGCATAGCTGGTGGTCACATCTTTTTGGTGATTCTTTCCGTCTCGCCACGAAATGGAACCGTTTTCACATTGTCTGTCAGGTTTATAACGTCGTAGGTTAATTTGTTTCTCATCTAATTTGCATGTTACAGGATTCAGTTCCTGACGGATCACTATAATGATCCATTCTTGTCTAGTGTGATTCCTATGGTGACTCCGACAAGGTGCCATAGGGCCAATTGAGGCAACCCTGTTTAGGGTGACTGTCGACTGACCTGACTTCCGAATTCACACATTTTAATTTGGTAATTAGTTTAAGTAATGTGCAACAGTTGGCCTTTCGGTTACGCACCATTTTTGAGATGTCCCGCTGGTCCTTTGGTCCCAGGGCTCCTCGCCGCAATACCTGTCTACCAGAGTGAAGCCGTTCGGAACTACCAGAAACTTCTTTTTTTCGCTGTAGCTTCAGCTTTTGGCAAGGGGCTAAGCCAAGAACCCCAACAGAAGGCAACAGGCACATGCTTTCCAGGTGTGGCCTTCTTTCCTTTTGACGGTTCTCTGGTGAGGTCACACATGTTGTGCACTTGATTCGATGGAACTTGAAAAGCCGTTATATGCCCTTGTGGCTGACCTGAACACGGGCCTGGAGGGGCACAACGCACGAATCCTATAGGTATTTACGAACTGAGTCCTGATGTATAATTAATTGTTTTGGTTTTCTTGTTTGTCATCAACTAGTCCCCCATTTGGTCCCTAATTCTCCCCGCGTGCCTCTCTGTAATGTGTCGTGGGGTTTAGGTGTGTGCGCTGTTTTGGTCAGGTCCGTTTCGCCGTGTAGGTTGGTTTTGGAGGTCCGTCTGTTCCCCTCCCCCCCGCGCTGTTTTTGGCCGTTTGCCCTTCGTGTGTTCGCTTTTTTTCTTCCTCTTGCCTTTCAGGGTTGACCCGGCTCCGGCCGGGTGTGTGTGTAACATCTGAATAGATGTAAAACTTCTCTCTTTTTCTTTCTTCTGTCCTCTCCCTTTCTAATCATAATACCAATGCAAGGGGCACGGCGCCGTTTGTCCTAGCCGTGCCAACGAAGCTGTGGACATTTGGTGGATGAGATACTGGACGCAGTATCTTGTACCTGCACGTGGTGATTCTATCCGTCTTGCCACGAAATGGAACCGTAGTGATGCACCTGGATGCTGTTGCATAGCTGGTGGTCACATCATTTGGTGATTCTGTCCGTCTCGCCATAAAATGGAACCGTAGTGACGCACCTGGATGCTGTTGCATAGCTGGTGGTCACATCATTTGGTGATTCTGTCCGTCTCGCCAAGAAAAAGGAACCGTAGTGACACACCTGGATGCTACTGCATAGCTGGTGGTCACATCTTTTTGGTGATTCTTTCCGTCTCGCCACGAAATGGAACCGTTTTCACATTGTCTGTCAGGTTTATAACGTCGTAGGTTAATTTGTTTCTCATCTAATTTGCATGTTACAGGATTCAGTTCCTGACGGATCACTAAAATGATCCATTCTTGTCTAGTGTGTGCGTGCACGTACGGCGTATGTACGTGCGTGCATTCGTCACGTTTGCCCCCACGTTCGCCCCCCAGTTCGCCCCCCAGTTCGCACGTTCGCACCCCCGCCGTACCCTCGTTCAGATGGCCGTACGCCCCCCCACGTTCAATACGTCGCAACCTTTTGGCTTTAGCTAATGGATCGCGTTTTGCAACAATTGACTGGATACGGGAGTGGATTGTCAGACGATTTCCCATTGCAGCATTTGAGCCTGGGTCAGCTGAACCCTTCTGCTTTGCCACGCAGACAGCGTGAAAGATACAGAAGCCAGGCGAGCAAGCCTGAGAATGCTGGTGTCATGCGTGCGTGCGAGCTGCTAGTGTCTGAATATCAGTTGGCAGAGGGCCTCGCTTCGAGAGTCGATGCTCGTTGGTTGCACGACATGGGCCTGCAGTGGCGCTTGGATTCTGGCAGCCGTCCGGTGGGTACCGGCGGCTTCGACAACGCTGCTCCCATCAGTGGATTGAGAAATTTGGGAAACAGCTGTTGGCTCAATTCAGTGTTGCAGTGTTTTCTTCATTGTGGCCCGTTGGCCAGAGATCTTTTAGACCAGACGTGTGAGAAAGGTCCGCTGAGGCACTGGCTTACAGCGACGCTGGTCAAGTTACGCAGCAGAGATTTTGATTATGTAGCTCCTTTTGAATTGCTGCATCAGATGTACTCGACCCGGGCGGATCTTTTCCGTGCGGGTGACAATGCGGACGCGGCTGATGCGGTTGCGTTGTTGCTCGAGTAGGCGTTGTCCGAGCAGTCCCTGGTGGCGCCAAGGAGCACAGTCACAGGAGATGGAGTCTAGGGATGGGATGGGATCAAGGGTATATGATGTTGCCAGTCGGTTGTTCTTTCGGAAACTCAAGATGTTTACATTAAAAGACATTTTTGATGACCCCAAGGAAAATATAGACTGCTCCCTGGCATGTTTCTATGTTTCGTGGATGTGTGTTGTCAGTAAATAAGTACTACCCTCGCAGAATTTAAGGACTGCTCTCTGAAATGGGTGTGTTGTGAAGGACAGCCAGAAGATCAGCTCCGGGTTATGGTGGATTTGCCTGGAGATGTGTCGGAACGAGCTGTCACTGTGGAGGAGGTGATGCAGAAAAATCTCGGACATGGCAGCTGGCCAACAGCACAGGTTGTGATCCTACAAATGCATGCGTTCGCTGGCGCTTCTATGAATTGGTCCCAATTGCTCATTTCTCCAGTTGTTCTTCAGGCGGGTGTGCATGGAAATGTTTTTCATGTCGAGACAGCAAACTTTGTTGAGGTTCTTGTTTGGATGTACTTAGAGATGTTTAAGGTTAAGTTGATTTTGTTTTTATTTGAACGCTGGTGCAGGGATCGAAGTATTTGGTGTCCGGTTTTGTGCAACATGTGAATGGACACTTCCTTGCCTTTGTGCGATGCGGTGGACGATGGTGGAAATGCGATGATTCCATTGTCACTGGTCCTGCTGATGTGTCCAGGATTTGGCCAACTTTGATTTTTTTTGGAAAAGTATCTTTGACGCCTTACGGCAATATCGAAGGACTACGATGCTTGCCCTTGCATCTGTCACGGGCCGTCTTGGAGGCAGCTCGTGCTACAAAATCTGGAAATGATCAGCCTTGCCGAAGTGCTGGATCACATCGTTGCGTGGATCACATCAGCTATGTAGGCCGTTTTGCATTGGGCGAACGGTTGCGCCGACAGGAACGCCAAAGGCGTCGCAAACGGAAACTTTCTGCAGATGGCGCTTTGCCGGATAGGGTGGCCAAGAGACGCAAGAGAGATGTGAGGAAACGAACTGGAAGAAAGCAGCAGCGGACTGGAAGAAAGCAACAGCGGACTGGAAGAAATCAGCAAGAAGAGCGTACTCAGAGAAACCAGCAGCGGCTTGAGAGCCGCAGGCGGCAAAGAACTGCTTTTGGTCGTACCGGCGCTGCAAACATGGATGGTAGAAGACAGGACCCCTGGGCAGAGGAAGACCATCCATTCAATCGCTTCAAGGCCAACCACGGACTTTTTCGAGCCGCAGTGGAAGAACAACTGCGAGAATGGCCGGAGATGGCCATTAGCATGCCGCAGCAGCCTTGCTTGTTATGCGAAGCAGATTTTGGGGATCGCTCTGCGTTGTTACAACATATTGACCAAAAGCATGGCGGCTTGCAGCGGTACAGAAATGCTATGCTCCTGTTGGAATCTTTGTGTCCTCACGTGGTTGTTGGCAGTGAGGTTCGTCAGTATGTTCGAAACTATGCAACTTTTCTGCGTGAAGCAAGAATGGATTGGGACGGCGCGGAGGACGCCTCCCTTCGTTGCCGCCTGGGCTGTTGCTTTTGTGCCCGATCCTTTTGGAAAGAAGAACTCATGGGAAGTCTTCCTCGCAGGAGAGCAATGTTTTATGTTGAATCCTGATGCTGTCTGGAAGTTCTTATCAGTCGAGCGCTACAAGCAACGATGGCCTTTGATACCAGAAGCAGAATTACTGGCCAGCAGCGTATCGGTATACGACAGCTTCGGGCAGAAAGTGCAAGTGCTACTACACAAGCGTCGGGTGGACGGTGACATGACTTGCGACTCCTGCATCTGTTTGTCGAGATTGTTATTATGCATTTTCCCCGATGCAACCCAAGCTATGCAAGTTTTCGCTGGCCAACGATCTTTGGCTTGGGCGGCCTGATCCACTTCTTTGGCAGGCTAACATGACCCACGAGATGGTGGCATGGCCTTTGCCAAGACTTTGAAATACTTTGAGTGCTTTGAAAGCAGATGATTTGGCATCTGCGGCACGGGTGGTAGATCCTTCCTCTGGTGATTCTACGCAGCAATTGCTGCAAAATACCAGTGTGCCAAAAACTGTCAAGGATGCCTTGCAAGCGATGCAAAGCGCTTCGGCCACGGTCTTGGGTACCGATGGTCATCGCAGGCAGTGCCGGTACGAAGGAGTCGCCTACATGGAGACTTTTGGACCGCCGCATTTGAAGGTCTGCCTGGGTCAGCTGAACCCTTCTGCTTTGCCACGCAGACAGCGTGAAAGATACAGAAGCCAGGCGAGCAAGCCTGAGAATGCTGGTGTCATGCGTGCGTGCGAGCTGCTAGTGTCTGAATATCAGTTGGCAGAGGGCCTCGCTTCGGCGGCTTCGACAACGCTGCTCCCATCAGTGGATTGAGAAATTTGGGAAACAGCTGTTGGCTCAATTCAGTGTTGCAGTGTTTTCTTCATTGTGGCCCGTTGGCCAGAGATCTTTTAGACCAGACGTGTGAGAAAGGTCCGCTGAGGCACTGGCTTACAGCGACGCTGGTCAAGTTACGCAGCAGAGATTTTGATTATGTAGCTCCTTTTGAATTGCTGCATCAGATGTACTCGACCCGGGCGGATCTTTTCCGTGCGGGGGACAATGCGGACGCGGCTGATGCGGTTGCGTTGTTGCTCGAGTAGGCGTTGTCCGAGCAGTCCCTGGTGGCGCCAAGGAGCAGAGTCACAGGAGATGGAGTCTAGGGATGGGATGGGATCAAGGGTATATGATGTTGCCAGTCGGTTGTTCTTTCGGAAACTCAAGATGTTTACATTGAAAGACATTTTTGGTGACCCCAAGGAAAATAGAGACTGCTCCCTGTCATGTTTCTTTGTTTCGTGGATGTGTGTTGTCAGTAAATGTACTACTACCCTCGCAGAATTTAAGGACAGCTCTCTGAAATGGGTGTGTTGTGAAGGACAGCCAGAAGATCAGCTCCGGGTTATGGTGGATTTGCCTGGAGATGTGTCGGAACGAGCTCTCACCCACCATCACCCCTCCATCACTCTTATACTTCCTCTTCCCTTCTTGCTTTTCTATGCTCAGTCTAAGTCTAGAGAAGTTGGTAACATGTCGGGTTATCCGGTCCTATGTTTTTCTTTGTCCTTACCCCCAGGGGCTTCAAGATTTGCCTGGCTTAAATTCTTAGCTGGCTATAGCCAGTGGGCACCAGTCCGGGGATTTTAGATATCTGGCCCAGTATCATCAACACCATTCAAGTCCAAAATTTCAAAATCACAAAAAATGATAGACAATGTATGAACATAAATATCTCTTTATTTATGAAACCAATTGAAACTGCGTGAAATCATATAAAATCATAGTGTAGCCAATTCCTCTACAAAACCAAAGACATCTCACAAAATCTCACCATCTCCCACAAAAAATGCGTTGTGCCACACGTTAACGTGTTATATTTTGAAGGAACATTTTTGGAAATATCAAAAACATACGCATAATAACAGGAAAGAAAAGGTCGGAGTACATTATTATTATTATTATTATTATATATTATTATTATGTTGTTTTTAAAATATTTTATAATGTTGTCCTTGGATTTGGCGTACTTTTTTGTGATGAGAGTTATTAATGCGATGCCAACCATAACTTCTCGCTCCTTGTGAAAGCCTTGTCCGATTGTACCCCTCTATGAAATGACCCCCCTCTCTGTCTATGAAATGACCCCTTATTTCACTATATAATGTATGTCGAACCCTGATTTCCTAACCATTCCTCATCAATATTTGAACCCTCTATGCAATGAGAACCTAGGCAGTAGACTCACCAAGCATGTGCCTCAAACATAGATACACACATCTTCCAGCATTTAGCCCTCTATTGAATGACTTTAAAAAGTACCAAAAAAACGCATTTCATAGTGACAAAGGCTAGGCATTCGGGGATCCTAGATAGAATTACAAAACCCAAAAAAACAAAACCTCACCATTTCCCACAAAACAAGCGTTGTGCCAAACGTTACCGTGTTATATATTTGAAGGATTTTTTTTGGAACCATAAAAAAACATAAAAACAGATACAGATCGGAGTGCATTATTATGAGGTTGTTTTTGTAATGTTGTCCTTGGATTTGGCGTACTTTTTTGTGATGAGAGTTATTAATGCGATGCCAACCATAACTTCTCGCTCCTTGTGAAGGCCTTGTCCGATTGTACCCCTCTATGAAATGACCCCCCTCTCTGTCTATGAAATGACCCCTTATTTCACTATATAATGTATGTCGAACCCTGATTTCCTAACCATTCTCATCAATATTTGCATCCTTTATGAAATTAGAACCTAGACATTAGACTCACAAAGCATGTGCCCCAAACATAGATACACACATCTTCCAGCATTTAGCCCTCTATTGGATGACCTTAAAAAGGTACCAAAAAATGCATTTCACAGAGACAAAGGCTAGGCATTCATAGGCCTTCGTTGACCGGGGATGAAAAGAGAAAGGAAATACAGAAGGCGAACAAGATGAAAGGCTATGAGGAGAACACTTGGCAAGACTGGAGCGACTGGCCTGACCAAGACTATGGTGGGTATGGTGGATCCTCCGCTTCATCGTCCAGAACATGGAGACGCAAGTGAGTGTATACTTCTTTAGATGAAGATAACACAGCCTGAGAGAAGCCGTGTGCAGTTTTTCTGTGCGCTCACTTTATTTCAAAAATGTATAGACTCATTCATGTTGAGATAACACCAAGGACAAGATTTCATTTTTACACTAGATGGCATAAACTCTTTTAGATGGAGATAATGCCACTACTGTGTCTGATTTTGAATTCAATGTAGATAGATACTTCTGCAGGTAGAGATACTATTTGCATTTTGTCTCCGTAAACCTTCCGCCGAGCAGAACAGCTCCGAATGGAGCGAATCAACATTTTACCAACTCCGAATTTGGTCCATTGTTTGCTTGAATGAGCGACTTTGGAGATCCGCTGTATCCGTTTATTTTGTGATTCGGTCAACTGTTTTTCATCTGACCTCAATTTCTGAATCTTGCGAATCCTAACTTTTAAGGACGAATACTTTCACACCGGTAGAGCATTTTGCTTTGAGCGACCGTGCATTTTGCACCATTGTCGAGAAAAATAATTAGCGCGAATCCGCTGTCTTCACTTCGACATGTCCTTAGGACACTGTTTGATTTTTCAATCCGCATGCATTCGCTTTGCTACTTTTGTTGAGACACCACTGCGTGACTTCCGCTCAGTTTTTGCCGATTTGCCATTGTGTAGGATAGAACAGGAAGATACTCTTAATATCTCTTAATCTCGATTGAGTACGACAAGGCGTAGTGCTCTACTCATTGCTTTTGAGTTTGTGCCTGTGTTTTTGTTTTGACTTGAATCCTACGTGGGTACTGCATGAGTATTGAGCATATTTATAAGCGCCCTTCAAGGCTCAAGAGAGAGATATAGAGTAACCCTGTGGACACCGCACCGACTGGCAATACGCCGTGAGTAAAAGGGTGTGAAGCTGTCTTGGGAAGACGCTCTAGCTGATCTATACTAGACGCTAGTGCCCCTCTTCACCCCCTCCCCCCTCCCCCCGTCTTCATCTTTCCTTACGTTGTGGTGGGCTCAACTCTGCCCACGCCTCGCTTAACACCGGCTTGGTTTTCACATCTTGCTGTCATTTCGATGGTTGCTTCTGTGTTTTTGGTTGTGTTTGCCATCGGTTTGCTCCGTCGCTTCTTATATCCAATACTTGATCCACTGGCTTTTGTGCCGAACACCTTTTACACGCATAATCTTTCTAAATATGGCCTTTTCCAATTCTCAATATGGCCTTTTCATGCCTTTTCCAAAACTCTGGTTTACAATGGTTTACACACATGCTTTGGTTTTAACCTAAACCGAGGTTTGAACAAAACCAATGTTTTTGCATCCAAACCACCTCTTTTACACAAAGAACTGTTATACACAAAAACTGTGTTATCCACAAACATCATGTTTTACACACAAACAATGTTCTTGCTGGGCCTGTGCAAGAGCTGTTTGCAGCTTACAGGATAGCTCTTTCCATGGTGGCCGGCGGAACGCGCCGAAGGCGGTTATATAAATATATTATACTATAGCATGTGCTGGGCTCCATCGCAAAACACAGACTATTTACTCCGCCCTCACTTCAGTCAAGTGGTCAATGCTGATGTGCTTGCGTAGATCAAAAACACATAGAAACACTACTACACCAGCTGGAGCTGTGCACTGTGATTAGAGAAGAAGTCGAAAGCCAACTCTTGGCTTGGCGGTTTTGCTGTTGTATGATGTTGTATGTTCGTCATGAGTCATGTTGTGGTTCTTTCATTTCATATTTCATAGACATGAGATACATGAGATGCCGGCCTGGCGAAAGGAGGCTCTTGTTAAGAATGATTCCGACGAACGACCTCAATAAATTCGGCGGTCACTGCGGTCGCCACGAAGGCGTCATGCGAAAGGCCAACGGTTGCTACTTGAGGTTCCAAACTCCGAGAAAATGCAATCAAATAATATCAAATACTGTACTAGCCATCAGCATTCCGTTTTGAAATGTATGAAGAGATGCTTCTGAAGTTAGGATACGGTCAGGACACCCCATGCAGGGTACCTAGTGTCAGTGGGTACAATGTCTGAGGTGGAAACAACAAATACCAAAGTGCAACCTTGGTGGATCACAAAGGTACGGCAGAAGAAACAACGAAATGAAAAAGGCCTAGTCAGGTGGTCAAACAATGTCAAACATGTGCCATGTACTTGCAAAGGGCACTAAACCTGGATGCAACTTACAGCCAGTTGCTATCTGCACATTGGCTCCCAGGCAGTGGAGCACAGCGGCCTCGCTAAAATACGTAAGTAGGTATTTTCTATCGTGCAATCTTAAATAAAATCGTAGCCCTAGCCGCCTGAAAAGAAGCAACATGATGAAGCAGTGGTTGGCACGGGTGACGACAATCATAAACTCGTAATTCACAATGTCACAAAATTGGCCAGCCACATGCTGACATCCATATTTCATGCAAAGTCATGCGAGCGTTCCAGACCTTCCGAACAAAAGCAAACAGACGAGCAAACACACAAACAGAAAACACTTTCACCCATAGTTCAATAAGTGTGACAAAATCGGCTGATGAAAACTGGTCGCCATGCCAAGAAGTCCTGTTCAAAACAGTTAATGTTAAGTTCAAATTAATAAGCAGCCCAATTAATCAACACCCACATTCCAAAAAATGTGTGGCAATACTACTTTGGGTTGTTCCCTCCCTATGAATAAACATGTGCGACCCCCCGCTATTAAACAACACCATGCTCAGAAATCCTATATAATTTTGTCGTAGTCAGGATGTACTTATTATCTTTTAATGGTTTAATAGTTTCTGAACGGTTGAAAAAGTAATGTTTTGAAGGGATGTCCCATGCCCATCTCACCATTTCATCCCATTGGGAAGGAGGTTGCCACTGAAGAGAGAAATCTCGACCCATTAGCAAGCAGGTTGTTTTTTTTAATGTATGACAAACCCTAGTTTTTTAATTGGGGGAGACCCTTACTTTCTATAGGGGGAGGGGGCGGTTCATTAATACGAACTTGGCACTACTTTGGTTTGAGGTATCCTACCACTCCATCTATCATGCGGCAATTTGGCTGGGATCTATTTTCATAGACGAGCCCGGGGGGGGTAAAAACGACCCGACAAAACGCACAATTTTGAAGCTTAACGGTGTTGAAAAGTGCTGGCGGGCAGCGTCCGAATCGGTCACCAGGATCGGTCACCAGGATATCCGAATCGGGAACTAAGAATCGGACACCAGTATATCTGAATCGGTCACCGGATTGTCAGGATCGGACACCAGGATAGTAGAATCGGACACCAGAATCGGACACCGAGAATCGGTCACCAAGCAGATCAAGAAAGGTTAGGGTATAGCAACTATACCAAACCAACCCGAATCGGTCACCAAGCAGATCAAGAAATGTTAGGGTATAGCAACTAAACCAAACCAACCCGAATCGGTCACCAAGCAGATCAAGAAATGTTCGATTAGACCAACTATACCAAACCAACCGGAACCGGTCACCAAGCAGATCAAGAAAGGTTAGGGTATAGCAACTATACCAAACCAACCTTGCTCTTCGTGCGCAACATGCCTCTGGCAGTTGCTGCCCGGGATCCCTCCACGGAGATACCATTGCTAGGCACTCGGCAATGCTCGTGCGCAGGAAGCTTCAAGTCCATCTTGGTATCCCTAGACGTCCCTAGGCCTACAAAAAGCAGTTGCAGCGACTTGGTCGTCTGCAAACAGCACTCTACATCAAAGGATGATCATTTAACAGTTCCGTACATTTCATACGGTTAAAAGAAAATTCAAGAGGCGGATCAACATGATGAACTTGTAATGCAACATCTTGAGATGAGATCACACCACGTTATGTATGTTTGCGTTCAACCCAGCGCTCACTCTCAATGATCAGTGGAGGTCCACAGTAGGTAAAGCAGCGAGTTCGTGCCCTTGGCCCAGGCTTCAATGGGATTTGTGTGGAGTTGTTTCCTCAACCCAAGCCAAGCAGAAAGTAGGCTACTTTGGGTTGAATGCGAAACTCTGCATTTCCAAACAATAAATAGAATCAGTGCGATCAATGAATTCTATCTGCATCATTGCGCATCTTGCCTCGGATGAAAATGTGGCCACATAGCTTTAGTAACTATGGGTGAAAGGATACGGGCTGAGATCTTTTGACGCCCTTCACACACATACAGATATGTTCGGGTCTGAATGCTAGCCAATGTTCCGAGTATACGGTAGCGATCCAGGCAATCAAAGTAGTTCAAGAGCCCTGCTCAACAACACTTCAAACATTTTCAATCAAACCCTTCTGCTTAAAGATAAAGTAATGTCTATTGGACATCTCCCACTCTGAGCATCTAGCCTCCCAACAGGGCCAGACGAAAAACGCGTCTCGGAAACAGGAAATGATAGTGGGTGATGCGCGGCAAGAAATTTATCAACAGTAAGGGCCTCTAATGTTGATGAATTCGTCTGACATCAATAAGACCATTTCGTTTTCATGCGAGACTAGTCATGCCCTGCTCAACAACACTTCAAACATTTTCAATCAAACCTTCTGCTAAAAAAAACAATGTCTATTGGACATCTCCCACTCTGAGCATCTAGCCTCCCAACAGGGCCAGGCGAAAAACGCGCCTCGGAAAGGGGAAATGATAGTGGGTGATGCGCGGCAAGAAATTTATCAACAGTAAGGGCCTCTAATGTTGATGAATTCGTCTCACATCAATAAGACTGTTCGTTGTCATGCGAAACTAGTCAGACCCTGCTCAACAACACTTCAAGCATTTTCAATCAAACCATTCAGCACAAGAAACAACAGCTTCCAATCGACATCTTCCACTCTGAGCATCTAGCCGTCCAACAGGGCCAAGCGAAAAACGCGTCTCGGAAAGGGGAAATGATAGTGGGCGATGCGCGGCAAGAAATTTATCAACAGTAAGGGCCTCTAATGTTGATGAATTCGTCTGACATCAACAAGACTATTTAGTTTTCATGCGACACTAGTCATGCCCTGCTCAACAGCATGTCAAACTTTTTCAATCAAACCACTTAATCCATTCTGCAAAAAAATACTTTGCTTTGAGTGATCCCCACCATGGCATTCAATTCATCCCATCTGACATTCTATCTGGCAAATCTTCTGGCATTCTATTTGGCATTCTGTTTGAGATTCTATCTGGCATATCTTCTGGCATTCTATCTGTCATATCTTCTGCCATTCTATCTGGCATATCTTCCGACATTCTATCTGGAATATCTTCTGACATTCTATCTGGCATATCTTTTGACATTTTGTCTGTCATATCTTCTGACATTCTATCTGGAATATCTTCTGACATTCTACCTGGCATATCTTCTGACATTTTGTCTGTCATATCTTCTGACATTCTATCTGGAATATCTTCTGACATTCTATCTGGCATTCTATGTGGCATATCTTCTGACATTCTATCTGTCATATCTTCTGACATTCTATCTGGAATATCTTCTGAAAATCTATCTGGCATATCTTCCGACATTATATCTGGCATTCTATCTGGAATATCTTCTGAAAATCTATCTGGCATATCTTCCGACATTATATCTGGCATTCTATCTGGAATATCTTTTGACATTCTATCTGGCAGATCTTCTGACATGCTATCTGGCATATCTTCTGACATTCTATCTGGCATATCTTCTGGCATTCTATCTGGCATTCTTTCTGGCATTCTATGTGGCATATCTTCTGACATTTTATCTGGCATATCTTCTGACATTTTGTCTTTCATATCTTCGGACATTCTATCTGGAATATCTTCTGACATTCTATCTGGCATATCTATCTGGCAGATCTTCTGACATGCTATCTGGCAAATCTTCTGACATTCTATTTGGCATATCTTCTGACATTTTGTCTGTCATATCTTCTGACATTCTATCTGGAATATCTTCTGACATTCTATCTGGCATATCTATCTGGCATATCTTCTGACATTCTATCTGGAATATCTTCTGGCATTCTATCTGGCATATCTTCCGACATTCTATCTGGCAAAAGTGAAAGTTGTGAGGGTCTAAAACTTAGTGTAAGGTGTAAAGTGTGAAAGTGTAAAATTTGACACGTAGAGTGTGAAGTGAAAAGTGTACAGTGTGGAGCGTACAGTGTGCAGTGTGAAGTGTAAAGTGTAAGCTGTGGAGTTTAAAGTGTGCAGTTTAGAGTGCGGGGTATGGGGTGTCAAGTGTAGAGAGTGGAGTGTAAAGTATACAGTATAGAGTGTAGAGAGTGAAGTGTACCATGTAGAGTGTAGAGTGTCCAGTGTAAAGTTCAGGGTGTGGAGTGCGAAGTGTATGCTGTGGAGTGTCAAGTGTCAAGTGCAAAGTGTAGAGTGTGGAGTGTCAAGTGTAAAGTGTGCAGTGAACAGTGTGGAGTATAAAGTTTAGAATGTAAAGTAAGGAGTGTCAGGTGCAGAGTGCAAATGCGTAAGGGTGTAGAGTTTGGAGGGTAAAGTGTAGAGGATGGGGCGTAAAGTGCAAAGAGTAAAGTGTAGAGTGCGGAGTGTCAAGCGTAAAGTGCGAAGAGTAAGATGCAAAGTGTGAAGTATAGAGTGCAGAGTGCGGAGCGTAAGGTGTAAAGCGTGGAGTGTGGAACGTCACGTCTAAAGTGTGGAGTTTAAAGTGTAGAGTGTGGAGTGCCAAGTGTGGAATGTGGAGTGTAAAGTGTAGAGTGTGGGGTGTAAAATGTGAAGCGTAAAGTGGTGTGGATCGTAAAGCAGCGCGGACTGTAAAAGTTTAGGGTGCGGAGTGTAAAGTGCAGAGTGCAGAGTGTAAAGCGCAATGTTTAGAGTGTGAAGTGCAAAGTGTAAAGCGTGACGTGTAAAGATGCAGAGGACCATGCTGCCAAAAGGATCATGCCGGTGCTATTGCCGACGGTGTCTTAGGGGGGTTGAGCCCACGTCCAAACGCTTGTGAAAGGAAGGGGGGTAGGTAACTGAGAAGTTTCACGTGATTGGAGATTCCATCCACCCCAATACCTTGCTAAAGCAAGAGGGACTTCAGCTAGCAGAAGCAAGCTTTCGAAATTACGTTGATAGAGAGGATGTTGATTGGTTGATATTGACATTGACATTCATACAGAGTCATAGATTGTGATATAAACAAACATGGCAATCGAAAATCAACTCTCAATGGCGGTTTCATGGGCAATTATTGGAAATTCCTTTGCCGGTAACCAAGTTGCATTTTCCTAGCCATATTTGATGACACCAGAGGAAAAGATGTGAGAATCAGTTACGAACTATTACGAACCAAAAGGAATGCAATTTGCTACTCAGGAGTACATAGGTGGGTTTTGCACTATAGTTTTACATTATCCATGTCTGAAACTGCGATACACGGATACTGATACGCCAAGAGTCCATCCGTGTGCCCAGCACCGGTACCAACAAGCCCAGGGCAATGCAACGGAAGGCGATCGGCATGCAGCCGTGGCGTATGTCGTTCGAAGAAACTCTTCGAACAATGGGAGTGAAGGGATCTGCAAACAGCACACTGGTTATTTGTTCAGGGTTAATCTGGGTCGAACATGTTAAACTCCGGCCATCCAGTCTTGCTATACGAACCAGCTGCGACTGCGAGTCGGCATTTAATTGCGGAAATGTACAGCCAGCAAAAAGTACGGTTGAGCAGAGACTTACTGTAATGCGACTACTAGAAATCTGTTCTCTCAGATAGAAACATCATGGCTAGTCACTGCTAGATTTGCTATGGTGCAAATCGCACCTTTCTTATAGATTGCTCGTGGCTCATGAGTGCATGATCTTGTGTCTGCATCTGAAAATCGTTTGGCGGCAGCATTCGGTGATATTGAGATGATATTGCAACATCACATGGATTCAAAGACTAGGTCGTATATGCGCAAGGTGGGATGCCCGCGGGTGGTTTGAGAAAATTTCAAGCCTACCAACTGTCAGGAACTATCCAGGTCTCCTGCAGACATCCATGTTCATATCCCCCGCCACTTGATAAAATATGACAAAACCCTGACAGATTCGTGTACCCCCAAGAAATAAAATACGCCAACCTGTTGCTTTTTTCTCAATGATGCATAATGATGCAAAACAATTTACCTGTTTGTTTAGCTTTATCTGTTGCCCCACACTGTTTGAAGGGGTGTATTTATCGAAGGAAGTTTAGAAATCAAACGTCCGACAATATGGACAGATGGAATAGCAGAGGCGGGAAGAGTCAGAGAGGAGAAGAAAAGAAGAGAGAAGATCAGAGAGGAGAAAGAGTGAGAAGGAAGAAGATGCAGGTGCGCGAAAAAATAGGAAAGTCGCGATTCACTGTGTTTTTCCAATGATTTGTGGCTCCAGAGGGTCGAAAAGTAACCTCGCTAAAGCGGCGGGATGCGGAGCCATCTGGCCAGATGAGAAATGAAAAGTTACACGCCGTTGTAGCGCGAAGCACATTTCCAAGTCAAAATGCGCAAAGCACCTCAGCTTCGGAGCAGTTCTAGAAGTCGCGATGTCGAAAAAGTGTACGCCGTTGTGGCGCGAAGCACATTTCCAAGTAAAAAAAGACATAAGACACCATGTTCGGACCACTTTTGGTAGTTGAGACGGCGCAACGAAGCACATTTCCAAGTCATGCACAAAACACACCAACGTCGGAGCACTTTTGGAACTTGAGATGTCGAAAAAGTGCACGCCGGTGTGGCGCGAAGCACATCTCCAAGTCAAAAGTGTCAAAAACTGACGGTCCCAGACCACTTTTGAAAGTTGAGATGTCGAAAAATTGCACGCTGTTGTGGCTTTCCAAGTCAAAATGTTAAAAACACCACATGCTCGAACCACTTTTTGACGTGCAGATGTCGAAAAAAGTTGCACGCTGTTGTGGCGCGAAGCACATTTCCAATTCAGAATGCACAAAGCGCCAGATGTACGGACCACTTTTGACGGTTGAGATGTGGTTTTGCGTGGCAGGCGCAAGGGATTTTGCACCTTGTCAAAAGTGAGCAAAAGGTGAAGGTCTTGTAGCAGTTTCAACTACAACTACAACTACAATACACTACACTACAGTAGACTACACTACACAACACTCCACTACACTAGATAGATTACACTATACATTACACTACACTACACCCCACTACACGACACCGCACTGCATTACACTACATTACGCTACACTACTGTATACTACACTACACAACGCCCCACTACACTACTGTATACTACACTACACTACACTACACTTCACTCCACTACACTACATTACACTACACTACCGTATACTACACTACACACTACACTTCACTCCACTACACTGCATTACACTACCGTATACTACACTACACAACACTCCACTCCACTACACTACACCCCACAACACTACACTACATTGCACTACATTACACTACAGTACACTACACTACACTACAATATACTACACTACACAACACTCCACCACACTACACAACACTCCACTCCACTACACTACACTACACCCCACAACACTACACTACATTGCACTACATTACACTACAGTACACTACACTACACTACAATGTACTACACTACACAACACTCCACCACACTACACTACACTTCACTACACCACACTCCACCACACTACACAACACTCCACTCCATTCCACTCCACTCCAGTCCACCCCACTACACTACACTCCACCACATTACACTCCACTACACTACATTGCTGAGGCGGATCAACATGATGAACTTGTAATGCAACATCTTGAGATGAGATCACACCACGTTATGTATGTTTGCGTTCAACCCAGCGCTCACTCTCAATGATCAGTGGAGGTCCACAGTAGGTAAAGCAGCGAGTTCGTGCCCTTGGCCCAGGCTTCAATGGGATTTGTGTGGAGTTGTTTCCTCAACCCAAGCCAAGCAGAAAGTAGGCTACTTTGGGTTGAATGCGAAACTCTGCATTTCCAAACAATAAATAGAATCAGTGCGATCAATGAATTCTATCTGCATCATTGCGCATCTTGCCTCGGATGAAAATGTGGCCACATAGCTTTAGTAACTATGGGTGAAAGGATACGGGCTGAGATCTTTCGACGCCCTCACACACATACAGATATGTTCGGGTCTGAATTCTAGCCAATGTTCCGAATATACGGTAGCGATCCAGGCAATCAAAGTAGTTCAAGAGCCCTGCTCAACAACACTTCAAACATTTTCAATCAAACCGTTCTGCTTAAAGATAAAGTAATGTCTATTGGACATCTCCCACTCTGAGCATCTAGCCTCCCAACAGGGCCAGACGAAAAACGCGTCTCGGAAACAGGAAATGATAGTGGGTGATGCGCGGCAAGAAATTTATCAACAGTAAGGGCCTCTAATGTTGATGAATTCGTCTGACATCAATAAGACCATTTCGTTTTCATGCGAGACTAGTCATGCCCTGCACAACAACACTTCAAACATTTTCAATCAAACCCTTCTGCTAAAAAAAACAATGTCTATTGGACATCTCCCACTCTGAGTATCTAGCCTCCCAACAGGGCCAGGCGAAAAACGCGCCTCGGAAAGGGGAAATGATAGTGGGTGATGCGCGGCAAGAAATTTATCAACAGTAAGGGCCTCTAATGTTGATGAATTCGTCTCACATCAATAAGACTGTTTCATTGTCATGCGAAATTAGTCATGCCCTGCTCAACAACACTTCAAGCATTTTCAATCAAACCGTTCAGCAAAAGAAACAACAGCTTCCAATCGACATCTTCCACTCTGAGCATCTAGCCGTCCAACAGGGCCGTGAACACAAACGAAAAAAATGTGCCTTGGAAAGGGGAAATGAGAGTGGGTCATAGTGGGCGATACGCAGAAAGAAATTTATCAACAGTAAGGGCGTCTAATGTTGATGAATTCATCTGACATCAATAAGACTGTTCGTTGTCATGCGAAACTATATAGTCAGACCCTGCTCAACAACACTTCAAGCATTTTCAATCAAACCATTCAGCACAAGAAACAACAGCTTCCAATCGACATCTTCCACTCTGAGCATCTAGCCGTCCAACAGGGCCAAGCGAAAAACGCGTCTCGGAAAGGGGAAATGATAGTGGGCGATGCGCGGCAAGAAATTTATCAACAGTAAGGGCCTCTAATGTTGATGAATTCGTCTGACATCAACAAGACTATTTCGTTTTCATGCGACACTAGTCATGCCCTGCTCAACAGCATGTCAAACTTTTTCAATCAAACCATTCAATCCATTCTGCAAAAAAATACTTTGCTTTGAGTGATCCCCACCATGGCATTCAATTCATCCCATCTGACATTCTCTCTGGCAAATCTTCTGGCATTCTATTTGGCATTCTGTTTGAGATTCTATCTGGCATATCTTCTGGCATTCTATCTGTCATATCTTCTGCCATTCTATCTGGCATATCTTCTGACATTCTATCTGGAATATCTTCTGACATTCTATCTGGCATATCTTCCGACATTCTATCTGGCATTCTATCTGGAATATCTTCTGACATTCTATCTGGCATATCTTTTGACATTTTGTCTGTCATATCTTCTGACATTCTATCTGGAATATCTTCTGACATTCTATCTGGCATATCTTCTGACATTTTGTATGTCATATCTTCTGACATTCTATCTGGAATATCTTCTGACATTCTATCTGGCATTCTATGTGGCATATCTTCTGACATTCTATCTGTCATATCTTCTGACATTCTATCTGGAATATCTTCTGAAAATCTATCTGGCATATCTTCCGACATTATATCTGGCATTCTATCTGGAATATCTTCTGACATTCTATCTGGCATATCTTCTGACATTTTGTCTGTCATATCTTCTGACATTCTATCTGGAATATCTTCTGACATTCTATCTGATCTATCTGGCAGATCTTCTGACATGCTATCTGGCATACCTTCTGACATTCTATCTGGCATATCTTCTGACATTCTATCTGGCATTCTTTCTGGCATTCTATGTGGCATATCTTCTGACATTTTATCTGGCATATCTTCTGACATTTTGTCTTTCATATCTTCTGACATTCTATCTGGAATATCTTCTGACATTCTATCTGGCATATCTATCTGGCAGATCTTCTGACATGCTATCTGGCAAATCTTCTGACATTCTATCTGGCATATCTTCCGACATTCTATCTGGAATATCTTCTGACATTATATCTGGCATATCTATCTTGCCAAGCCCGTGTTTGGCTTAAGACTGGTGGGGGGGGGGTCCGGAGGGGGGGGGGGGGGGCACGGCAAGGGGCTAAAATTTCAAAAATAGGGGCTCAAATTTAAGGAAATAGGGGTTTTTTTGAAGAAACCGGGTCGGGATCCAGTCGGGACCCAGTCGGGACCCAGTCGGGACCCAGTCGGGACCCAATCGGGCACCAATTTTTGCATTTTTGGGCACCGCTTTTGGCCAGTCGGGATCCAGTCGGGATCCAGTCGGGCACCAATTTTCGAATTTTTGGCACCACGTTTGGACCTGTCGGGAAGCAGCCAAAATCACCGAAAAACATGCAAAAACACTGCAAAAATGCTATTTTTTATGAATTTGGCTGCCTCCCGACATTGGTGCCCGACTGGATCCCGACTGGATCCCGACTGGCCAAAAGCGGTGCCCAAAAATGCAAAAATTGGTGCCCGACTGGGTCCCGACGGGATCCTGACTGGATCCATAGATCGGCAAGAACCCACTCCCGCACCTATTTTTCCCTTCCCAGACCCACCCTTGCCCCTATTTTCCTTTTCCGCGCACCAGCCGTGCACCAATACCCCCCCTCTCCTGCACCAAAACGGCAAAAGCAGTCTTAAGCCAAACGGGGGTTCTACAATATCTATCTGGCAGATCTTCTGACATGCTATCTGGCAAATCTTCTGACATTCTATCTGGCATATCTTCTGACATTCTATCTGGCAAAAGTGAAAGTTGTGAGGGTCTAAAACTTAGTGTAAGGTGTAAAGTGTGAAAGTGTAAAATTTGACACGTAGAGTGTGAAGTGAAAAGTGTACAGTGTGGAGCGTACAGTGTACAGTGTGAAGTGAAAAGTGTAAGGTGTAAGCTGTGGAGTTTAAAGTGTGCAGTGTAGAGTGCGGGGTATGGGGTGTCAAGTGTAGAGAGTGAAGTGTACCATGTAGAGTGTAGAGTGTCCAGTGTAAAGTTCAGGGTGTGGAGTGCGAAGTGTATGCTGTGGAGTGTCAAGTGTCAAGTGCAAAGTGTAGAGTGTGGAGTGTCAAGTGTAAAGTGTGCAGTGAACAGTGTGGAGTATAAAGTTTAGAATGTAAAGTAAGGAGTGTCAGGTGCAGAGTGCAAATGCGCAAGAGTGTAGAGTTTGGAGGGTAACGTGTAGAGGATGGGGCGTAAAGTGCAAAGAGTAAAGTGTAGAGTGCGGAGTGTCAAGCGTAAAGTGCGAAGAGTAAGATGCAAAGTGTGAAGTATAGAGTGCAGAGTGCGGAGCGTAAGGTGTAAAGCGTGGAGTGTGGAACGTCACGTCTAAAGTGTGGAGTTTAAAGTGTAGAGTGTGGAGTGCCAAGTGTAGAATGTGGAGTGTAAAGTGTAGAGTGTAGAGTGTGGGGTGTAAAATGTGAAGCGTAAAGTGGTGTGGATCGTAAAGCAGCGCGGACTGTAAAAGTTTAGGGTGCGGAGTGTAAAGTGCAGAGTGCGGAGTGTAAAGCGCAATGTTTAGAGTGTGAAGTGCAAAGTGTAAAGCGTGACGTGTAAAGATGCAGAGGACCATGCTGCCAAAAGGATCATGCCGGTGCTATTGCCGACGGTGTCTTAGGGGGGTTGAGCCCACGTCCAAACGCTTGTGAAAGGAGGGGGGGTAGGTAACTGAGAAGTTTCACGTGATTGGAGATTCCATCCACCCCAATACCTTGCTAAAGCAAGAGGGACTTCAGCTAGCAGAAGCAAGCTTTCGAAATTACGTTGATAGAGAGGATGTTGATTGGTTGATATTGATATTGCCATTCATACAGAGTCATAGATTGTGATATAAACAAACATGGCAATCGAAAATCAACCCTCAATGGCGGTTTCATGGGAAATTATTGGAAATTCCTTTGCCGGTAGCCAAGTTGCATTTTCCTAGCCATATTTGATGACACCAGAGGAAAAGATGTGAGAATCAGTTACGAACCAAAAGGAATGCAATTTGCTACTCAGGAGTACGTAGGTGGGTTTTGCACTATAGTTTTACATTATCCATGTCTGAAACTGCGATACACGGATACTGATACGCCAAGAGTCCATCCGTGTGCCCAGCACCGGTACCAACAAGCCCAGGGCAATGCAACGGAAGGCGATCGGCATGCAGCCGTGGCGTATGTCGTTCGAAGAAACTCTTCGAACAATGGGAGTGAAGGGATCTGCAAACAGCACACTGGTTATTTGTTCAGGGTTAATCTGGGTCGAACATGTTAAACTCCGGCCATCCAGTCTTGCTATACGAACCAGCTGCGACTGCGAGTCGGCATTTAATTGCGGAAATGTACAAACAGCAAAAAGTACGGTTGAGCAGAGACTTACTGTAATGCGACTACTAGAATTCTGTTCTCTCAGATAGAAACATAATGGCTAGTCACTGCTAGATTTGCTATGGTGCAAATCGCACCTTTCTTATAGATTGCTCGTGGCCCATGAGTGCATGATCTTGTGTCTGCATCTGAAAATCGTTTGGCGGCAGCATTCGGTGATATTGAGATGATATTGCAACATCACATGGATTCAAAGACTAGGTCGTATATGCGCAAGGTGGGATGCCCGCGGGTGGTTTGAGAAAATTTCAAGCCTACCAACTGTCAGGAACTATCCAGGTCTCCTGCAGACATCCATGTTCATATCCCCCGCCACTTGATAAAATATGACAAAACCTTGACAGATTCGTGTACCCCCAAGAAATAAAATACGCCAACCTGTTGCTTTTTTCTCAATGATGCATAATGATGCAAAACAATTTACCTGTTTGTTTAGCTTTATCTGTTTCCCCACACTGTTTGAAGGGGTGTATATCCCCCCCCCTTTAAGGGGGGGGTGGGGGGGGGGTAAAAACTGAAATATTTCACTTTAGGGGGGGGTCTCCCCCCCCACACACCTTGAAATATTTCACCTCCTAAAGTGAAATATTTCAACTAAAAAATTCTGGTCTATAATGGCTTTGGGCGTGGTTGAATTCAAGGCTGGACCAAGGGGCTCCTCCAGGGATGGCAATGGATTTTATTGGGGGGGGACCCTCCTAGAACTGTAAAATACCATGGTTTTGCACCTACCCCCCCTCAAAAATGTAAAAGTTGCATTTTTTCCAACTAGGGTAGAAAACAACAAGGGGCTCCTCCAGGGATGGCAATGGATTTTATTGGGGGGGGACCCTGCTAGAACTGTAAAATACCATGGTTTTGCACCTACCCCCCCTCAAAAATTTCACCGTGGCATTTCTTACCACCAGGGTAGAAAACAACAAGGGGCTCCTCCAGGGATGGCAAATGTGGCATCCGGAGGAACCCCCCCCCACGTCTTTTAGAAGCCAAAAAAAAACGTGGGGGGGGTATATTTCACGTGGTCAGGTGAAATATTTCTCAGAAATTTCTTGCCTTACCCCCCCCAAATATTCCAGGGTTAAAGGGGGGGGGATGGGTGTATTTATCGAAGGAAGTTTAGAAATCAAACGTCCGACAATATGGACAGATGGAATAGCAGAGGCGGGAAGAGTCAGAGAGGAGAAGAAAAGAAGAGAGAAGATCAGAGAGGAGAAAGAGTGAGAAGGAAGAAGATGCAGGTGCGCGAAAAAATAGGAAAGTCGCGATTCACTGTGTTTTTCCAATGATTTGTGGCTCCAGAGGGTCGAAAAGTAACCTCGCTAAAGCGGCGGGATGCGGAGCCATCTGGCCAGATGAGAAATGAAAAGTTACACGCCGTTGTAGCGCGAAGAACATTTCCAAGTCAAAATGCGCAAAGCACCTCAGCTTCGGAGCAGTTCTAGAAGTCGCGATGTCGAAAAAGTGTACGCCGTTGTGGCGCGAAGCACATTTCCAAGTAAAAAAAGACATAAGACACCATGTTCGGACCACTTTTGGTAGTTGAGACGGCGCAACGAAGCACATTTCCAAGTCATGCACAAAACACACCAACGTCGGACCACTTTTGGAACTTGAGATGTCGAAAAAGTGCACGCCGGTGTGGCGCGTTCACATCTCCAAGTCAAAAGTGTCAAAAACTGACGGTCCCAGACCACTTTTGAAAGTTGAGATGTCGAAAAATTGCACGCCGTTGTGGCTTTCCAAGTCAAAATGTTAAAAACACCACATGCTCGAACCACTTTTTGACGTGCAGATGTCGAAAAAAAGTTGCACGCTGTTGTGGCGCGAAGCACATTTCCAATTCAGAATGTACAAAGCGCCAGATGTACGGACCACTTTTGACGGTTGAGATGTGGTTTTGCGTGGCAGGCGCAAGGGATTTTGCACCTTGTCAAAAGTGAGCAAAAGGTGAAGGTCTTGTAGCAGTTTCAACTACAACTACAACTACAATACACTACACTACAGTAGACTACACTACACAACACTCCACTACACTAGATAGATTACACTATACATTACACTACACTACACCCCACTACACGACACCGCACTGCATTACACTACATTACGCTACACTACTGTATACTACACTACACAACACCCCACTACACTACTGTATACTACACTACACAACACCCCACTACACTACACTTCACTCCACTACACTACATTACACTACACTACCGTATACTACACTACACACAACACTTCACTCCACTACGCTACATTACACTACACTACCGTATACTACACTACACAACACTCCACTCCACTACACTACACCCCACAACACTACATTACATTGCACTACATTACACTACAGTACACTACACTACACTACAATATACTACACTACACAACACTCCACCACACTACACTACACTTCACTACACTACACCACACTCCACCACACTACACAACACTCCACTCCATTCCACTCCACTCCAGTCCACCACACTACACTACACTCCATCCACCACATTACACTCCACTACACTACATTGCTCTACACTACATTACACTACATTACACTACCCTCAACTGCACTATGCTACACTGCACCTACAACTACAACCACAACTACAACTACGCTACTTTACACTACACTACACTACACTACACTAGACTACACTACATAGCACCTCCGTACATTACATTACACCAGCTCCATTACACCGCCACAATTTAACTGCAAATACACTACGCTAACTACACTACACCGCAACTACAACTCCACTACGTTGCAACTACAGCTGCACTACACCACACTCAATCCAGCAGTTGTGGGTGAGGTGATCACTGCAACCATTACAACCACTCCAACAAACACAAACCCAACCACCTTTCGGTCAATCAGTGAATTCCCTCTGCCATCCGTGATTCACAACGACCAGCCTCTCCTATAGTTTTCCTATTCTAAAACTTCCGCCACCGCCGCGCGCGGTACTACTGGTATGATGGGGACATTAGAAAAAGAAACAGCGCCCAAACTTCATGGCTAGCATGTAGTCGTTGAGTCGTGGTCGTTGATTCATGGTCGCTGATTCGCCTATGTGGTCGCTGATCTGTGAAATGTGGTCGCTGATTCTGATTATGTGGTCGCTGATTCGTGGTCGCTGATTCTTGGTGACTGATTCGGAGGTCTGGTCTCTGATTCGGAGTTTTCTCCTAGCAAACACTATTAGTGTTTAACGGTGTTCGAGGAAAATGGCCTCAAACGGTTTCAAAATAGACTCAAAATGAACTCGGTAGTGCTCAATCGGTTTCATTTTGGAGAAGATCATTACATTTTGGGAAGCAACATGGCAAATAGTGCGCCTCAAATTGCCCCAATCTGGCTCTAATCAGGTACTTTTGGAAGAACACTATGCATGGGGAGACACATACAAAGTGAAACATATTTTACCAAGAGAAGCCATGGAACAAATAATGCCATTATTTTAGTCTATATTTTTATTACGAAATTGAATTGCATTTTATCAGGTACATTTAGAGGAAGACTGTGCATGGGGAGACACATACAAAGTGGAAAATGTTTTCCCAAAATTGGCAAAAAATCAATGCTAACCACCGGTTCTTGTGAGGGTAAAAGGTAAATGGTTGCATGCAGAAAACACGGCAACAAATTGCCATCTTCCCCAAACCAATTGGATTCAAATTGTTTTCCTTGTGCGTGGCTGCATGCAGCAATTCACATAGCAAGCCCGCCTGCTCTTAGTTAAGCAGGGATTGGTACCATCTGCTTAACAGATTGGTGCGCACCGCCCAAACCAAACTGGCTGAGTAATTCCCACGACAAATCAATGATGTTATCAGTTTTAACTAAAAGGATCTAAAATGTTTTGTATTCAAAATACAAAAAACGCGTTGCTCGTGGAAGTTTCAACTTCATGACTTAGATCCTAAATGGATAGATGCCCCATTGAGCCCATTGAGCCCCATCAAGCCGTAGTGATTTTCTGGCTAAATAACAATTTATGCATAATTCCCCAAGTCCCTAGATTTGACTACACAATGTATGCCTGAATTTCAGGTAACAACATTATGAACCATATTCTACATGAATTTGTTTAATATCTACCCTACCTAAACTACCCCCCCCTCCCCGCCCTCAAAATAATTTCCAAAATTATTTTGAGGGGGTTGATAGTGTCTTCGGTTGTTATACGAAACAACCCTCTTTAGGGTAAAATAATTTCTTACGATAGACCCCCCCCTCCCCTTCATCGACGGTGGTGAACCTTCGTAAAAATTATTTCAACCCCTGGGGAGTTAATTATTTTGCCCCCCTCCGGAGACTCCAATCTTTACATATGTATACTTTGGGACCCCCCCCTACCCGACATGATCGCCTTCGCAGGTGTACCGGGGATATTCCATCCCTTCAAGAAAAACGCGGGGATATCAACCAGGTTGTGGAATATGTTTAAAGAAAACATGTTGTTAAATAATTTTCCTAAGCAGTGGGCCTACGGATGTGCATATTGGAATATGCGAGTTATAATCTAAGCCTTCAATATACCCTAGAATAACTATGTGTTGAAATAATTTCATATAAATTTTAAATGGTTGAACAAAAAAAGATTAAAAAAATCCCCTTGGGGATTCCCGCAAAATGATGTTCAACCATCATCTTCATCACTGGCTCTTTCCTACATACTTCCCCACATTTCTCTCACATTCCCTTCATTTCCTTCCAAAGAACACTCGGTGGGAATGAGTGTGAAAGGGAAAGCATTCGGTGTTTATAGTTTTTTTCAGCTGGCAGCTGCTCACTTTGATTTTTGATGAGTGCAGGGTATCTCCAATACCCCTAGAATAATTTCTCCCCTTGGGAAATCCCACGGAATGGTATTCAACCTGACCTTTTCCTGTAGTGATTTTCCTAACCTGTCATATTTCCCATTATTTCTCCCATATTCCCTTCATTTCCCTCCAAAGAACTCATTTTTGGGAAGCGTTCGGTTTTGATAGGTTTTTCATGTTTTTCCAGTTTCTGGACGAGTTGGATGGTTCTGGCAGCTTCCCACTTTGATTTTTGAGGAGCGCAGGGTATCTCCAATACCCCTAAAATAATTTCTCCGCTTGGGAAATCCCACAAAATAGTATTCCTTTCCTGTAGTGATTTCCTCTTATTTCTCCCATATTCCCTTCATTTCCCTCCAAAGAACTCTTTTTTGGGAAGCGTTCGGTTTTGATAGATTGTTCAATTGTTTCCAGTTTATGGGCGAGTTGGATCGTTCTGGCAGCTGCTCATTTGAATTTTGGGAAGTGCAAGGCATCTCCAATACCCCTAGAATAATTTCTCCTCTTGGGAAATCGCACAAAATGGTATTCAACTTAGCTCTTTGCTATAGTGGTTTTTCTAGCCTTTCATGTTTTTCCCTCTTTCTCCCATATTCCCTTCATTTCCCTCCAAAGAACTCTTTTTTGGGAAGCGTTCGGTTTTGATAGGTTGTTCACTTGTTTCCAGTTTATGGGCGAGTTGGATGGTTCTGGCAGCTTCCCACTTTGATTTTTGAGGAATACAGGGCATCTCCAAGATCCTTTGAATAATTTCTTAAAGAACGAGTTTGGTTTCGAGTTGCAAGTTTTGATGCGTTCTTGCTGCAACTTAAAATTGAGGGGAGATTCTGACATGACTACCAGGGAGCACACATGAAACATGATGTTGAATTTATTTGTGTTGTAGGATTCGCAACGCATCAATCCAAACAAACAAAAAGCAACCTAAAAAAATAATAAGCCACTTTTGCAAGTCCAACATTGCGCAAGATGGGATATCGCATTGTTCTACATCGTTTCCTCCGAAAGTTACAACACTGCCATCACTGCGAAGAAGTACTGTGTGAACACAGCCTGCAGAAACTTGAGTGTACGACATTCCTTCATCCAAAGATGGAATATGCCATCGGATCAAAACAAGGTCAAACACCAAAATTATTTTGAAATATTTTTTTGCTGTGAGAGTGTTTTCGTCAAAATTATTTTGAGGGGGGGGTAACCCATCAAAATAATTTCCAACCAGAAATTATTTTGGTGATGGTTAGAGTCTATAAATCTATACATCCAACATGTTAGATTTTTGAAATTATTTTCAAAAAATTATTTTGGAGGGTAACCCCTCCCCTGAAATAATTTCATTAAGGTAGGAGGGATTGTTTAATAATAATTGTCTGTTGATTTGACAATAACACTGGTGATTTTGGCTACAAGCCACCACACACACAACAAATCATGTTTTTTCACCAATTTTACACAGTATAACGAGCCCCATTGAGCCCCCATTGAGCCCCATTGGGCCCCATTGAGCCCCATTGAGCCCCATTAAGCCGTAGTGATTTTCTGGCTAAGTAGCAATTCATACATAAATTCCCCAATTCCCCAGATTTGACTGTATAATGTATGCCTGAATCATTGATTTTCAGGTAACAAACAATAAGGGAAACACATACAAGATCGTGAATTCTCCTCCATAAAGCTCCGAAATGCTCCGAATTTGTTTTTGAGGCCTTCGGAAAAAGCTCTTCTCGAGGCAATTGAGAAGCTAGAGGCCCGATTGGCCAAGCCAGAGGCCGCCAGCTAGCTTAGATGCTGATCTGTCAAGCAGTGCTCTATTCTTTGCACCGATTGCCAATCTGTGCCCTCAATTCCTTAATGGTAGCCATTTGATATTGAACCAATTCCCTGGGGTATCTATCCATTTAGGATCTAAGTCATGAAGTTGAAACTTCCACGAGCAACGCGTTTTTTGTATTTTGAATACAAAACATTTTAGATCCTTTTAGTTAAAACTGATAACATCATTGATTTGTCGTGGGAATTACTCAGCCAGTTTGGTTCGGGCGGTGCGCACCAATCTGTTAAGCAGATGGTACCAATCCCTGCTTAACTAAGAGCAGGCGGGCTTGCTATGTGAATTGCTCCATGCAGCCATGCAGAAGGAACACAATTTGAATCCAATTGGTTTGGGGAAGATGGCAAGTTATTGCCGTCTTTTCTGCATGCAATCATGTAAATTTACCCTCACAAGAATTTGCAATGGCAGCTCTTTTAACTGTTAGGGCCAAAGGTGCACCTTCATGTGCGGGCTCATGTGACTGTTCCACATGGCATGTGAAAATGGACATGTAGAGATACCCAAAAGTCGAGTCTGCTCATCGTGTTATCGTGCTGCTTGGTGTTCTCAGATGCGCTGGTAGTGCATCAGGTAGTTCTGGATTCTTCCAGATCGTTCATGAGGCAGCAAGCTTGGGTCTTTCCTGGCTGTCAATCTCGAAAGGCGGAATCCATGCAAACCTTCCAGTGATCGAAACTGGAGTTGTTCTTGTCCTTCTTGCAGGATGAAATAGTTCTCTCCGCGCACTCAGATTGTCAGTACTGCTTCATCTCCTTCTTGTCCCGCCAACGGATGGTAGGGAGCATGCTCGCTGTAGAGCATGTCGATGGTTGCCGAAGGAATTCTCCCATCGTTGAAGTACTGCTGCACATAGGTGTGAATCGCCACCTGTAGGTTGTTGCCCTGGATGGTGAGATGGTGTGTCAGATGTTCTTGTCGAGCTCGAGCATGTGCTTGTTGAGTTCGTCGTTCATACTCGGTCTGGTCATGGATGAAATCATCCAGAGAAGGATCATCTGCGTGGTCGTACTCCTCCTCAAAGTCTTCGCTCTCTGGCCCTTCTCGGTCTCCATCTCGTGATCTCGAGGCATCACTTCTAAAGGGTCGTTCTCTCGGTGACTCAGGTTCAGGTTGAGGTGATGTCACTCCAGCGTCTCTTTCTCCATCTGGTTCTTCGGCTCCAGGTCGTGGATCTTGAAGACGTAGACGTTGTCGTGCAGGTTCTTCAGGATGTGGTGAAGCGTGTCGAACTGCTCGGAAAAGTATTTCCAAGTCGCCACGGCTGTCGGCAGACTGTCTTCTCAAAGCATCTAATTCCACTGTCACTTCTCCATGATGACATTCCAAGTCGATCACCCTCTCGACGATCGGCATGATAGTTCTGTTGGTGTGCTCTTCTAAAAGAGTCTTCATGGCCAACAGTCGCCTCCAAAAATGCCATAGTGCTCCACATAGGCAGAAAATCGCCACCAAACTGACTGACAAAATGGTGACCTGTACGTATTGCCGGTCTTGTGAAACTGGTCCTCCTCCAAAGTCGTCGGCGCTGCATTGCGCCTGGTCAGAGATCTTGTTCGGCTGTGCTCGGCTGATCACGTTGGCGAAGCACAGGAAATTCAGCAGCCAAAAATTGGCCTTGGTGTTCCACCCAGTTGATGTCGTCCAGGTACTTTGTGATGTGGTGTAGAGCTGGATGGCCTGGAGGTCCTTGGCAGTCATGTAGGACTCAAGCCACTTGTCATCTCCCAGCTCCAAATCATCTTCTGTGAAGTCTTTGATCTTGGGAAGCCGTCGGGCTTCGATTGCATGGCCAGGCTCGTTGGCAAAGTTCACCTGTCCAGTGCTCATCAAAGAGAGTAGAGGTCGTGAGATCATCACCTTGGTCAATGGGTCGCTCGTCATTGACTGTGTTGGGATGAGTATCATCCATCTAATGCGTCCTTGAATTCTGGCTTCTCGGATCGCAAGGATGTAGATGCGTTGGCTTTTGTCTTGAGGTAAGGCTGTCGAGCCCACTGTCAGCGACCAAAAGTCTCGGCAGTCTGTGTAGGAGTCCACAGGCAAGTAGGGAATGCCAGATTTCTGCAATGCTGCCAGCTGTTGAAGTGTGGGCTTCTTCTCAGGCATCAAGAGTTCTGCTAAACGTAAGCTAACCAGAGTCGCAGTCTCCAAACCGGAGATAGCAGCCAAAGTCTCAGAGTGGCTTGTGGGGTATGATACCCTTTTGGCCTTTGAGCCATGAGAGAACAGTATGTGTGCTGTTCCTCCAAAGATCTGCTCCTCCACATTCTCGCCGTTGATGGTGTGAACCTTCGGGTCAAACTTCATGTTGTCGGGTGCTAGCAGGATCAGCACTCCTTCTTGGGCATATGTGCGCCCCTTGGACGCGGCAGAGGCATCATGGATGCACAAAAGTTTCCAAGGAACGTCCTTTGGGAACTTCTTGTAGATCAGGCCCAGGTTCTCGTACTGCTTGAGCTTGGCTTTGCGAACCACTGCATTGGCTTGTAGGAAGTCATTCACAGTGGCCTTGGTGACCTTGGACTGAAGGATGCCCACGTCGGCTATCGGGTCCAAACGTGTGGCCGTAAGCCAAAGCAAACCACCAAGTATGCTGCGGAACTTTGTTGTTTCAGCAGCAGTCAAAGGTCTGTTGCCGTCCTTGGTGTTCTCGATGTCCTGGGTCTTCAGGGCGTTGACAAACGCTTGTTGATCCATCTTGTACCCGTTGGGAATTTTGGTGTATTGACATCCACAATGGGTGAATGGAGTCATCTGCAAAGAGATCTTGCCGAAGGCTTTGGTCATCAGCTTGAACTGCTCGTCCAGGAAGGTCTGGCGGCATGTGATGGCAAGGTCGTCCACATGGGTCGTGATGACACCTTTGATGGATCCGTCAGGATTCTTGTAGTGCCACAGGCAATCGTCCAGCAGTGATTGAGTACCTCCATTCTCCTCCAGAAACTGGTGTAAAGTCATCTGCCAAGCCAAAGTTGCATCCACCAGGCCATACGCAGGTTTGAGGCATTCCAAACCATAGGCGCCATGGAGCTCTTCAGGGACGTTGAAAGACGGGTCAAAGGAAGACAAATGTCTCCAGACATTTGGAGGTGGTACTATCACCACTCGGCGAGGCGGTGATGCCAAGCCCTTTTGTGCCAGTATCTGGCGGATCTTCTCAGATGTCAGCCCTTTCAGAAAAGCTCCAGAAACGTCCAGCGAGGCCAAGACAAAGTCATGTGTGGATGCCACACTGAGGATGAGGCGTTGAGAAAGTCTTGTGGCTGTGGTTGAACGTGTTGGCAACTCCTGCTTTTGTGGGTCTAAGAAACCCCGAGCGCAAAGTCTGCTCTTGGCCTTCATCTTGCCGCAGGGCATGCGCTTGTACTTCCGTACCCAAGTTGCGTCCACCACCACAACTTCATCTGGTAAATCTGCCAGAGAAACTTTTCTAAAGACCTTCTCATTCACAAACTGTTCCAGCTCCTGGTGGTCGGAGTTCTCAAAATCCTGCCAATTGTTGATCAATTGATCTTCTGTCAGCGTGTCAGTGTCAGAGTCAACTCTGAAGATCTGGCCATCTTTGAGGTCGATGTTGAGGTAGGCTTCAGTCTTGCAATGCAAGTGAAGCAAGTAGTTGGTCTTGTTCACCTTGATGTCCGGTGCAGCTTTCTTCTGTATCCATCTGTCATCGAGCTCGTACCAAATTGGTGTTGGCTCCAGGTTGATCTTTCTTGATCGCTGCATCATCCACCAGATTGATCGTTGGTGTAGAAGTTCCGTTGAAGTCCACAGGATCTTCTGCTTCTTCTTCTCGGGAGCGATGACAACTGTCCTCGTCTCTGGGTCTTTTCTTTTGTGGTCATACGAAACTTCCATCTCACCATCATCAGGCAGTTGATCTTGTCCAGGAGTCTGAAGAGGTTTTCTTCGGGTGATTCTTGCAGGCATGGTTGAGTCCTCCTGGTTGTACTTGACATAGCCATAGAGGTAGATGTGGCAAAGGTCTTCAATGTTGTGTTTGAGGTATTCTTTGATGTGGATGTGAGAGTCGTTGGGGTTTTCAATCAATGAAAATTCAAGTGTGCCAAATGGCCAAGTGATCAAGATGCCTTTGGAAAATCTTGGTGTTGAGATAGTTTTCATTCCTCTTCCAAAGCGGATGCCATGTAGTGTGAAATGCTCGAAGTGGTACTCCATGAGAGTTTTGGCATCTCGTAGCATCTGGTCGCCAGATGGGCTGTCGTTCTTGGGGAACTTGACCATCTTCCAGTCGCCCTTGTCTTCCGTCAAGATCTCGCCAATGGTGAATGGCCGAAAAGGCGAACACTCTTCCACCACATGTTTCATCCTCTTCACTGCCTTCTCCACATCAGCTGATGTCAGAGAGCTGTTCTCATTGAGGTAGATGAGGAAGGAATCTCGTAGTGGTCGAATGTGCCTCAGGCTCATCAAGTAGGGTTTGCCCTGGAACTCCACGATGGCGTTGCCAGCTTCTTCATGAACTTTCAGCAAGACGGCTGGTCCTCTCCATCCTTGTCCAGAGCCATCTTCACGGTAGATCTCAATGGAAGTAGTGCCAGGGACCATATCTTCCAAAGCAAGGCGATGAGGTCTTGAGCGATTTGCCCGTGCAATACGGGATTCCAGTATGGCTCCTTGTGCAGCTTGTAGTGCAATCTGCCTCAGTCGTAGTGATCGTTCAAAGCTGCTTTCTGCAGTGATGTCTCCAGGTGGTTGTTCTGCATCAGGTTCAAGGAAACCACGTGGAAGAACTCCAAAGAGTAGTATGGACGGGGTATACCCTCCAACGCTCATGGTCAAGTTTTGTGACATAGCTGCTTCTGCAGCCAATTCTTCCATCTCCAACTCGATGCCATAGCGTCCACTTTCGGCCTGAATCTTCAGCATGGACATCTTCACCAGGTCGATGTGGCGCTCGACCAAACCGGTCGTGGTGTGCATCTGACCTTGCTTCTTGGTCGTTGTACCAGCAGGTCTTCTCTCGATTCCAAGTCGTTGGAACTCCTCTCCAGCTTCGATGGTCATCAGTGCTGATTCTTGATCAGTGACGAAAACCTTCATTGGACCAAAATAGCGAATCCAGCATTTCATCAAAGTTCCCAGGGGATCTTTGAGATATCTCCCAGGGCAGGATGTCGCCACCTTGTATCTCGTGGCTTCGTCAATCACCAGCATGAAAAGATGGTCTTGAAATTGAAAAACATCCATCTGGACCAAGTCGTTGAAGCTTGGAGAAAGATGAGCTCCTCGATGTTGGGGACGTCGTCCTGCTCGAGAGTACTTGCGACAAACAGCGCAAGATGCCACAGCTTCAGCTGCCAGTTGTACAACTTCCCATGGTTGTCCACATCTTTGGAGGATGTTTCGAACATCTCCAACTGGAGCATGCCATAGTCGTTCATGTAGACCAACAATGAGTCGTTTCGCCTGTATGGGGTCAGAAGACGCCAGGCGAGGCAGCTTGTGGAAGATCCTCCGAAAGTCATACAGAGGTTTGAGTGAACCAGGTCGCACTGCTACTTGTCCTGGTTCTTCGCTGTCGCATTCAGGAGGAGGTAGTTGTGCAAGTTCTCCATCTTGAGTTTCATCATCATCTTGTGCTGGTTGAGCGGGAACCAATGCTGAAGATGAGCTGGCTGTCTTGGTGGATTCAGGGTCACTTCCAAAGACAGCTACCAACCAATCTTCTTCAAGGTCAATTGGTTCGTGCCACTGACTGGCACTCATTTCTCGCAAGTCCTCAATCTTTCCAATGGACCGTTTTTCTGCAGAGCCTTTGATGATCAATCGCAAAGGAGCTTCCTCAGCAGTGAGGTATGGAGACGGTGTTGGAAGACTCCAAGGTTGTAGGCATGAAAGAGCTCCCTTCACATCCATGTAGTCGACAAAGATCTTGCGCAACCATCCAAGAGCAACAGGATCTTGTAGCCATTGAGCTTCAGGAAGATCCTTCTTCTCCTTGTCAGCCTCCTCATAGCCCTTGATGGACTCGTCCAAGAGCTTCACCATGATCATCTTGAAGATTGAAGCTTGCTCGTTGTTGAAGGCAATATCGGAGTGAATGGACAGCTTGCCCTTTTGGATCTTGTCGTTCTTCATGGACTCTTTGCGAAAGAGATCGAACAGGTCTTCCTGCTCTTTCTGCTCCTTCTCGGCTTTCTTTCTCTCTCTCTCTGGGATTTTCTCCTTCAGGCCAGCGTCCATGGCGGCATTCACCAGGCACAAAAGAGTGCACAAGATCATCAGTGGCGGCTCTTCCAAGGGCACAGCGCTCACACTTGTAGTAGTCATTGTAGACTGTGGACTTGTTGCTGATGAAGCGCTTGATGTCCTTCACAATGGCTTTCCGACTCAGGGTAGACTGCAGCAGCTGTAGTGCGATTGACACCTTGTACTGCTCCTTGAAGCCAGCCATGTTTCTGACCTAAATGGCCAGTGCACCGCTTGACACAGTGCTTCAAAGCAAGGTTGCTCTGCAATCCAGTTGGTTTCAAAATTGGATTGCCAACTTCATCTTGTGCGCCAAAACGGCATTGATCTGTGCGATCTGCATGGCCGGGGTTTTCTTGAAGTCTTTCCCACATCGCTGAGGACCATGGCTGTTCCCATATGTAGCCCTTCTTTTTCTGGCATTGTTGTTTGGCCTTCTTCTTGAGGTAGTTGATCACAGGCATTTCTTCCTCTCGTTCTTGTTGAGTTTGTTGTAGATCTCGTCGAACTGATGAGATACTCCATGGCCTGCAACTTGGACTCATGAAGTCAACGTCAGGCTGGAAGGTCTCTTCAATCTCATCGATGAGTCGCCTGTGAGCAGGGCTTCCAAGATCCCAGCCATATCGGTAGTCCAGCGGGAACATCACCGACAGTCCTGCGCAAAGTGCGAGGAAGGACAAACGGCCAGAGCCGCTACACATCTCCCACAAGTGAAAGTGGGCACCTCTTCTCTTCTTTGCCCATGACCTTGCATTTCTCGGTGTCACAGGTGTTCGCTGAGTCTTTGTGTAGAACTCTTCAGGGATCGCTTTGTAGAGCTTGCTCAGGTATCGGAGTTTGCTGGGTTTCAGGTGTGCCGGAAATTGATCGCCTCCGTAGGGCTGTGGAGCTTCGTTGTACTCCTCTTCCAAGTTGTCTGATTTCAGGACCTGGATCTCAGGCTCGTCATCAGCCACTTTGATCATTTCCATCTTGTTGTTGAACTTGTCATTCTTGGGCTCAGTGTCAGCTGCAAACTGCAGCTTGGGGTTCTCCGCATTGGAGTCAGGGACATTCTCAGTGTCGGCAACGTCGATGGACTTGATGTCGTAGTTGCCAGAGTTGTCATTCAAGTCGGACTGCTCACGTGCTACCGTGTGCTTGGAACTTCTTCCTTTCCACCAAGCAAGGATTTCCTTCTGCTCGTTGAGCGACATGTCCTGGTCTTCCTTGTTGACGGGAAGGATATAGTGTCCAGACTCGGCAAGCAGGAGCTTCATTGCCACAAGGTTCGCAGCAGGGTCATCAGGTCGATGTCCATTCAGGCTGCAAATCATCACTCCATCTCCATTGTCATACCATTGTGTCGTCATCGTAGTTCGAAGTTGGCGAAGGCTTCCATTTGGAAGAAGTGCAGGGCAGTTACTGCCGTCACCACCAATGATGTCAGCTGTGTACTCTGCATCTTCAGCGCCAATGCCAAAGGGAATGGAGATCCTGGCACTTGTTTGGTCTGACTGACCTGAGATGCCAGTGACTGTTGTTTGTGCTGCTCCCCAAGTGATCTCGTTGGCCTTCTCAGGGGGCACCATTCCAGAGTCAAACAGGTCGCGAAGTGTCTCGCTTCCAATCAGGCCTGAACTGGCCCCAGGGTCCACCAAAAGTCCTCGAACTCGTCGTCCTCGAACTTGATGGAAAACCATTTCACCAACTTCTTCGGTCACTGGGAAGTTCAGCTTCTTTGCTGTGGTGTCATCAGCTTGATCACCTTCTGGTGCATCACTGAACCGCACACGCCTTGTTGGCAGCGGCTCCACTTCGTTGAAGGTGTCCCGAATGATGACCTTGTCCAGCTTGTCGGCATCCTCCTTCTCAGGTGAGCTGATGTTGCTCAGCAGGTAGGCACCACCGTAGTAGTCATTGAAGTTCTTGGGCATGTCTTCAAGCCAAAAGCCTTTGCGTCCTTGTCGGTTGCCATAGCCACCTTTGCCATAGGACTTGCTTTTGCCGAAGCCTTTCTTGCCATAGGACTTTCCTCCATAGGGTCTGCCACCATAGGATTTTCCTTTGCCTTTTCCATATCCTTTGGACTTGCCTTTGCCCTTCATCGGCGTCTTGCCCTTGTAGGTGTCGTTCATGGGGCACGCATGAGTGTTGTGCCACTTTGATCCACAGGTGCTGCAACCCAGTCCCATGGTGGGAGTACGGCCTTTGCCCTTGTAGTAGTCCTTGGACTCCTCTGCATTGCCATCTTGTTGAACTTCTCCATCTTCTGCAGCAGGGGCTTCATCATCGTTCCATCCATAGTCGTAGTCAGGCCACTCCTCATAGTAGGTCTCGGCATAGTCGTAGTCCCAAGGTTGTGGTTGGCTGTACCAGCCATCATCTTCGTACCAGGCGTAGAGCTCGTCCATGTAGTAGTTGGACCCATCGGCATCAGAAGACCACATGTCGGTCACCGCACTCCAGCTCGAGGCATCGTCCGTGGTGATCTCCTCATAGTGGGCCGCATTGGAACCAGAGTCGATGTTCCTGTGGGCCATGCGCAACATCAATGTGCGCACTTCTTCAAAGCGCCGCATGTCTCCGTGTACCTGCAAAAGCAGGTCATCCAGGGACTTCTGATTGAGTCCAGAGCTCTTGAAGTACAGGTACGTCTTGGCAACGTTGTTCAACTCCAAGCCGCTGTGGGTCATCGCTTCATCCAGGTTCAACTGCCACTGGACGCTCCATTCAGGAAGCGTCATCCTCTGTCGCTTGAACTCGAAGAAGGTCTCAAGCGCTCTGGTGGCTTGTAGTTGATCTGCTTCTCCAAAGGCTGCCCTCAAAGCGGACATGAGGGCTTGCACGCCCGATGGGATCGCCTGCTGGATGATGATGCCACTGCTTGGATCTCGAACCTCGTCGACACATACTCACACAAGTGCAGCGTCGCCAGTGTCGATGTGGCCGTTGGGGTCTGGCAACCTCAGTCCCAAAGCTATCTGTTGGGCACGGCCTCTTAGCCTGCCGGCTAACAGTGGGCCGACTGATTCGTCAGCTCTTTCATATACTCGGTACCATAGTCTGACTCGCTCCATGTAGAGCTTCAGCGGGTAGTTCACCAAGTTGGGCTCCCATCCTGGCGGTATGTCTTTCCGGTATTCCTCTAAGGGAACTCCGCCAGCTTGACCAGGTGCCGTAGACATCCTTTGCGGTCGTCACCTCCAGGTTGTCCAGAAGCACAGCAGCCAGCCAAAGATCTCGTAGTGCTCGTGGTGCAAATGGCGTAGGCACAGAGGCGGTTGAAAGGAAACAACGTGGGGCTGGAGCCTGTCAGCTCCGCTACCAAATTTGCAATGGCAGCCCTTTTAACTGTTAGGGCCAAAGGTGCACCTTCATGTGCGGGCTCATGTGACTGTTCCACATGGCATGTGAAAATGGACATGTAGAGATACCCAAAAGTCGAGTCAAGAATATGTGGTTAGCATTGATTGTTTGCCAATCACCGAACTGGAAATAATTCTATGTGGAATTGTCCACAACTGTTTGACACATTGCGGTCCCAACTTCATTTGTTCGCAACATACTGATTATTTTTTGGTTGTTTATGGTGTTTCCGAAGTTCAAGCAAACAACTATATTTTTATTGGGGTGAATTCCATTTGATCCTCTTTAAGCCCGTTTGAGCCCCAATGAGCCCCTTTGAGGCCCCTCAATTGGGTTTAATTGGGTTTAATTCGGTTTAATTGGTATTCATGAAATTTTGACAGTATATTAACACTTGTGCCCCTCAAACAGTTTCAAACGGGTATCGGTATTTGTCGGGTCGGTTTTACCCCCCCCGAACTCATCTATGATATTTGGCACAAGTCTACAAACCTCCAAAGCCTGTCAGAAGCTTTCTTCTCGCTGCTTAGCAATGCATGTTGCATCATGCATATCATCCTCCTAGGAATTACGAGGCCCCGTTTTATAAGTATAAAAAGGGTGGGGCCAACATGGGTCTCGGTAAAAAATCAAAGGCAAAGGGCTTCCCTTAAAACCTTGAAAGATGAATTGGATACCAGTGCATTTATATAATATAGAATAATATATATATATAAGGTACCCCGCCCACTTAGAATATGGAATTGAAATTTTGGTTCCCAGGGCATCCCCATAATTGAACTTGAAACAGGATACTTAGAATACAGTTGACGTCTAAAAACCTATACTTAGAATATCGTTGGGCCATATAAATTCTTTCACTTTTCCAGACGAATTCGTCATTTTTCCATAGAAATTCTTCACTTTTCTTTATAAATCCTTCACGTTTCCATACAAATTCTTCACTTTTCCATATTTTTGCCATACAAATTCTTTCACTTGTTCAGTCAAATTCATCATTTTTCCATATATATATATTTCTTAATAAATCCCTCACATTTCTATACAAATTCTTCACTTCTCCATATTTTTTCCATATAAATTCTTTCATGTTTCCAGACAAATTCATTATTTTTCCATATAAATTCTTCACTTTCCTAAAACAATTCTGCACGTTTCCAGCGAAAATAGTTAACCATCTTTTTAGGAACACCAACTAATTCCATCAGTTTTCATTGCAAACTAGTTTTTTTTCATAGTTCTACGACGCCGGTCGTGGGGGGTACCCCTCGGTGAGCTTGAAAAATTCATTTTTTTAATACAATATGAAAAGAAATTGATCATTTCGGGGGACCCGTTTTTTTTGTTGAAACGTTCTAGTTTACGGACTTCAGACATCCAGGATTGCTGCTCCCCAAAGGGAATTACGTATATAATAATCATACATGAAGGGGACCCTATTCCTTGCAGAACTACATACATAGAATATAGGTCCCCAGTGAAAATATTCATCAATTTTTTTAGGAACGCCACCTAAGTCCATTGGTTTTCATTGCAAAATAGTTTTTTTCATAGTTCTACGACGCCGGTCGTGGGGGGTACCCCTCGGTGAGCCTGAAAAATTCATTTTTTTAAATACAATATGAAAAGAAATTGATCATTTCGGTGGACTTTCTTTCGTTTGTTGAAACGTTCTAGTTCACGGACTTCAGACATCCAGAATTACGTATTTAATAAAGGGGACCCTATTCCTTGCAGAACTACATACATAGAAAATAGGTCCCCAGTGAAAATATTCATCATTTCTTCAAGGAATGCCACCTAATTTCATTGGTTTTCATTGCAAAATAGTTTTTTTCATAGTTCTACGAGGCCGGTCGTGGGGGGGTACCCTTCGGTGAGCTTGAAAAAATCATTTTTTTAAATACAATATAAAAAGAAATTGATCATTTCGGGGACCTGTTTTTTTGTTGAAACGTTCTATTTTAGGAACTTCAAACATCCAGGGTTGCTACTCCCCAAAGGGAATTACGTATATCACATACACCCTTCTGTATGGAAGAGACCAAATTCCTTTCAGAACTACATATAATACATAGAATATAGGTCCCCGGTGAAAATATTCATTCATTTTATTGGTGTTCATTGCAAAAATATGTTTTTTTGTCATAGTTCACCAACACCGGTCGTGGGGGATACCCTTCGGTGAGCTTGAAAAACTCATTTTTTTAATACAATATGAAAAAAAAACATTTCGGAGGACCTGTTTCTTGTTGAAACGTTCTAGTTTAGGAACTTCAGACATCCAGGGGTGCTACTCCCCAAAGGGAATTACGTATATGATATATATTGATATATACCCTTATACTTTTACATGGAAGAGACCCAATTCCATGCAGAACTACATACATAGAATATAGGTCCCCAATGAAAATAGTTAACCGTTAACCATTCTTTTGGGAACACCAACTAATTCCAGCAGTTTTCATTGCAAACTATTTTTTTTCCATAGTTCTCCGACACCGTTCGTGGGGGGTACCCTTCGGTGAGCTTAAAAAACTCATTTTTTTTATTCAATATAAAAAAAAGATCATTTCGGGGGACCTGTTTTTTTGTTGAAACGTTCCAGTTTAGGAACTTCAGACATCCAGGATTGCTGCTCCCCAAAGGGAATTATGTATATGATAATTATATGACCCTATACATGGAAAAGATCAAATTCCTTGCAGAACTACATACATAGAAAATAGGTCCCCAGTGAAAATATTCATCCATTTTTTCAGGAACACCACCGAATTCCATTAGTTTTCATTGCAAAATATTTTTTTCTTTCATAGTTCCTCGACACCGGTCAAGGTGGGTACCTTTAGGTGAGCTTGAACAATTTCAAAAAGGATTTTGATGGTGTTTTGGTGGATTTTAGTGGGGTGAAAAAATTGAAACATGACCATTTATGTCCATTTATAATGCAGTATGGGTGATATTTTGATAATTCAAAACAAAATAGTGGGGTGAAAACTTGACAAATGTTCTTGTATGCTGCAGTACGGATGATATTTTGATAATTCAAAGGATTTTGGTGGGGTGAAAATTTGAAACATGTCCATATATGTCTATTTATGCTGCAGTATGGGTGATATGTTGATAATTCAAAGGATTTTAGTGGGATGACAATTTGAAAAATGTCCATTTATGTCCATTTATGCTGCAATATGGGTGATATTTTGATAATTCAAACGAAAATTAGTGGGGGTGAAAAATTGAAAAAATGTCCATTTATGTCCATTTATGCTGCAGTATGCGTGATATGTTGATAATTCAAATGGGGAGAAAACACATGAGCACGAAATGGGGGCATATTCTAAGTGGAGTTGCGTTCGAGTTCAACTACATAATTGGAAAAACGCAGATTCTAAGTGAACGGGGTACCTTATAATTATAAAACTATATACATATATATATATATACATATAGATGGATTGATCAAACTTCTCTTGCAACTTTTGCCGTCCCCATATTTCTGTCAAAACAGCATTTCGTACTGGCAAAATAGCAGCAATGATCTTTGCAAACGCTGGGATGTTGATGGCCATCAACCCTTCGAGGGTGCTGCCATATTCGATGCATATTCCACCCGGATTGCCTCAAAGAAATTATGGAAGGGAAAAGGGATGGTTGGATGAGACAGGAACTTTAAGCCAAAACCATTCTGTAGCGCTTATAGATAGCGGATAGTTTGCAATTCGAACGTTTCTTTGAACTCATATCCGGAAAATGCATGAAAGTGCCGGCTTTGTAAGGGCTCACCCTTTCTTGAGAGGAAATTTCAAGGGAAAATTACATTTTTCAATCTTAAAGAAGATTTCTCCACTAAATATAATCTCAAAACATTGTGTTAGAAAAAGAGTCTATACTACAAGTACATAAAAGGCGTACCCAAGTCTCCAACAAGCACTGAAATTTCCATCCTTTACACAGGAGCCAATCTCCACCTTTAAGGGAAATTCTGAGGAGCTCCTGTTGCAATTCAAGGCAGCTTTCCCAAACACTGACCCTCTGATCCGGAACCCCTACCATTCCAGTCATGTGAATGCATAAGATACAACTCCGGAACTTTCGTACCAAGCCACGAAGCAAACCACGTTTGATTGCTTGATCGTTTTCAAAAGCACCCGTAGCAATTGCCAGTCGTGCTTCATATCAACTTGTGAGCCTGGCCGAAAGTGCTCAGGCTACAGAAGCCATGGGGCACTTCATTTAGCACGCAGATTTCCAAGACGTTCAGCAGTCTCGGTCATGAATGATGTGTACATAATGTCCGCCCTGCGTTTCCAGACTCCTCGACTCCCGCCATGTATATACATAATCATAAAAACGCTTGAGGCCGGGGGTGGATGACGAAAGCTAGCGGGGTAGGAGAAAGAAGGAAGGGAAGACGTAGCTTCAGTGTCAGCAGGGAAATGTCGGTGGCGTTTCCGCGTCAAACCTTAAGTGAGGATGATGACCCTCTACCAGCCGGAAATCTCCTCTCGGGAAGGCTCGGGGGGGACCAGGGGGGGATCGAACCTGATGCCGATGATGACGATGATGATGAGGATGGCGATGATGATGAGGATGATGATGATGATGATGATGATCACAAAGTTGATGACGATGACAATGACGTTGACGCTGACAACGACGATGGCGGCTGAAAATGACAATGACGGTGACGATGACAATGGCGAAGACAATGACACTGACAATGACGACGATGATGATGATGATGGTGATGATGACGACGATGATGATGATGGTGATGATGATGATGGTGATGGTGATGCTCATGATGATGACGACGATGATGATGATGATGGTGATGATGATGTTGATGATGATGATGGTGATGATGATGATGGTGATGATGATGAAGCGGATGCGGCAGATGATCGGGATGATGATGAGGAGGATGATGATAACGATGAGGAGATGATGATGATGATGCTCATGATGATGATGATGATCACGATGACGAGAACGATGCCAATGACCATGATGATGACGAAACCGATGACGATGACGATGAAGACGATGATGACGATGATGCTGATGATGGTGATGGTGGTGGGGTTGGGGGGGGGCCTTTCGCGTGAAAAATCACGTGATGTCCTTGAGCAGCCCCCGGAATACTTGCTAAAGCAAGAAGACTCCAGCTAGCTGACGCTAGCTTTCGTGATAAGACTGGAAGTTTGAAAAGCAGGAGCAGAACCTCTCGTAGCCTGCCGCTGCACCACTACACAATGCAGAGTTGGATGAGCACTGCGCATGCCGCCAAACATCATCAAACAATAATATATATTATGCTGATGTCATATGCAATCAGAATCACTGCGGGATCTGCCTCCGAGTTTCTTCCTGGACTACGACAATCCCAATGGACGGCAGCGCGGCTACTGAAAAAATGGCCTTCACCTGAGCACATGCTGGGTTGATGTTTTGGAATGGTTTAAGGTATTTGACGAGCTGAACGACTATGACTACAGGCCATCAAAATACATTGGCAACTTACAACTGAACTATCCTTCCTGAGAGTCATAAAGACATCCCAAACATCCTTGGTTCCATCCCAGCCAGTTCCCACATCTGAAGCGCGTGCCTTTGGGAGAGCCCACTCCAAAGCAGTTTTCTCTAGACACTCAGTAGCTATGTGCGCCTGTACCAATTGACGGGCCTACATGGATGTTGAATGAGAACCTGCTAAGAATTGCGGCAGGAATCAGCATCAATGTCATCTGTCAACCATTCTTTGGGAGCAAGCGTGCATCTGCTGAGGCAACTGCCAGCTCTTCATTGCAAACAAATTCACTTGTGACCCCTTGATTCCCCTTGTGCATCTGCATAGGTCCTACCAAATACGGTGGTCTACAAGTCAAATAATCCACTGTTCAAAACACGGATGCTATTTGCTTCACTGCATCATAATTATTACAGGACAACACGACTAACAACATGCTAATCTAATCAGTACAAAACCAACAAATCACAACAAATCATTTGAATTGAATCCTAGCAGCCGGAACGCAGCACCCATTTTCACTTTCATTGAAGCAGCTGTGGCTTGCTTGCCTCAGCCAATCTGTCTGCGTGTGTGAACCATCTGAAGAGATGGAAAAGTTCTAGCCCGTGATTTACTGGCTTCTAGGGATTTGCTTTCGTCAGTTTATTTCAACTTGCAGGGGGTGACAGGGTCGCTGCATGGCTGTCGCCAACGAAGCTCCATGCAGCTGACTAGGATATCACGGCTGATCACCGTGACGTACCTGCCACTAGTTTCATTTAACTAACAATTTCCGATATGGGAAGAGGCTTAACCCAAGAATCTGCCTGCCGGTCATTTAAATAGCTTGATGCACGGTTTTCGCAATCTGGTTTTCGTCGACCTCAATTTTTTTTAAACAACCACACTGGCTATGGCGATCGTTGCTTCTTGATACCTTTTCGGGTCCCTTCACCGACCCATTCCTGTCAGGTTTAATGGTTAATGTTTTTGCACGTAAGATGCATTCCACAACAGAATTCGAAATCACAGTTCTGAGCATGTGTGTTACTCACGTCAGTTCGACAAGATGCCGTGAGCCCCTCGGGGAATACCTGTCTAGGTAGGATGTTGGATGCTTCGACTTTATCTCTGAATTTGCATTTTAATCTAGTAATTCGTCTAAGTAAAGTGAAACAGTCGGCCATTTTTCGGGTCTCACCATGTCGTTGTCGTTGCTGGTTGAACCACTGGCCGCAGTTTGGGCAGTCTTCATTTTTTAACAACTGGCCGCTGTGTGGGCGCTTTCTCTAGGTGTCAATGTGTAGCTTTCACCTTGCTGAAACCTTCGTTTTTCAACTTTGCTCGAGAGAGTACGGCGCTCGACAGCATGCCTCATGCTGGAATGTTCAGGCACCAGGTCATGCTTGCAGGTATGGTGATTCTTCTTTTTATGGTCGTTGGTACGGTTCAATTGTGCACCACTTCGAGGGTTGAATGCTTAAGCCGTCAAAGGGTTGACGTGATTCTAGGCCATTGAGCCTGACGAGGGGAGTTTGCATTTGAGTGTGGATGCATCGTGTGTTTTTAACTGTTGACTCTTGTCTAAACCTGACACCTCACGCTTCCATTTCCTTGGCAACCTCGAGCCTGGATGGGTTCACCTACCAGTAGCCCTGACCTTATGATGCAAGCAATGTGGACTCCAACGGCAAGTACTGTCCTCCCCGCTCATGGCATAGTCGGACAATTTTGGGGAGGGGATCCTCAGATGCAACAACAGGCGCAGACCCAAGCTCAGATTTCATCCTTGCAGCAGCAATCACCAAACGTAATGTGATACCTTGGTTCCCTGGGTAGGTAGGTTTGGGTTATTGAAGACAGAAATAAAAATATATAGTTGATACTGCAACGCTGTTGCCTTTTGTTTTCCTGGGTTTTCCATGTATTTCCATTTTAAAATAAATGTTCAAGGTTGCTCGCAGAGCATCCGTGTTGAACACGATGGGTACGACAAACTTTTCAAGAAAAAATCATTGTTTTTTCTCTAGGGTGTTTTCTTCACTTAGTGTATTTCGCAAGGACAACGCATGACAAACGATGGTTTACGTAAAACAAAACTCCAGAAATTATAGTTAATTCAATATTAAATGATACTTGATTTTATTTATATTTTATTGATATGCTTTCCTCCTGGCAAGAGCAAAAGAGAGGACATGTGTCAAAGTTTTGTGTCAATTGTCACAAGTAAGCGCAGGTAAACATGTGTCAGTATATTCCTGGCCTCGAAACATTACCATCCAACCTCGGGTGAAGCAAGTGGAGTTGGAATTCTGTTCTCTAAGATTTTGCAGATTCTCGTAGCAGTCACAAACACAAGTATCAAAGATTTTCCTGAGCTTCGCCTGCAAGGACAACTGTTTTTACCCAAGAACCCTATGATGAGATCAAACACATGATGCTTGACATGTTTTGAAAATCTAATTTGCAGCAGTTGCCAAAGATTGGGGAGACAGAAGTCCTCCATGTATGTAAGTGCAACACACTGCATGCAGGCAGCTGGCACAAGTGTGAGACAAAAGTCACTCACACATGACGCAGCCGCAGAAACTCCGATGCAAAAGTCTGGGCAACACTTGACCAAAATTGTGGAGTGTAGGTACCTGACTCCTCTAGCAGGTCCTTCCTCCCGGTGAAACTTCGGCCATCTTCACTTCGAGTGACCAGTTGCTCACCTGACAATTGTTCCCTGGCTGGGCAATCTCTGACCAGTTGAAAGAAGCACGCTCTGTTTGTCCATATCTGCAATGGCTTGCATGTGGGGCCAGCAAATGCTCCAAGGTAGGTCTTCACACGAAGAGCTTTCACAAATCACAACACTGACCTCATAGGAGGACACTTGTGTAAACACGAGTTGTCCGGCTGCTCCAGGCAGACCATGACGCCAATCACACATGACACAAGGAAGATGATGGCTGCTACTTGCATGTGGCTATTGCCAGTCCTCACAAATGTTCTCGTTGTATCTCCCCACCATTGGTTCCAGTCGTACCTTTGGCTTTGCGCCAAACACAAGACGACAAATGATGAACAGGGTGGTCCAAGACAACAAAGAACATGCTCACATATGCTCATGAGTCATGAGCATATCCATCCAGAGACGAAGGCCACATATGTCAAGACAGCTGCGCATATGTGAATGGATGATGTCGAACCCGGCTCCTTCAAAGCCTGCTTTGATCATCGCCTTGGTCAAGTTGGCTGTGCCACACCAGTATTCAACAAAGTGATGCAAGGGCTGCGAACCCTGGAGCCTGTTGGCAAAAGCCCGCTGACAAATATAACTCAGCTTTGTCGCAAGATCTGGAACTGATCGCAGACAAGGGTACAGTGAGTCCAGCAGAGGTGCCCACATCTTGGTCGCATTCCCACCAGACACTTGAAGATCATGTGCCAAGAACCGAGAAAAGGTCTCCACCAGGAACGACGACATTTGTGCACACCTGCAGCAGTCAGGGTGGGCAGCCAGGATAGTTTAGAAACACTAAGTACTATAGTATTAATTGTGATTGTCAGAGCGAAAAACTGTTCAAGTTTCTTTGTTACGTTTGTTATTATTCAACAACATGATTACCAACCCTGGCCTGTTGAAGGAAGCACATTTGTCCACAAATGGGTCGATTGGCAAATCAGTGGCAGCTGCAGCTGCTGCATTGGCACTTGTTGCCTCATGCTTTTCAGTGCACCTGATGCCTCAGTGCCAGTGCCAGAAGAGCCAGCATCATCATGGACGCATGTCTCGGTAGCAGCATCCACCTCCTTGTTTTGCTTCGAGGTTCGTTTCTCACACTTGTTCTTCTTCTGCTGTTGAGGTGTAAAGCCAAAACCATAGACAGATGGAAGAAAGGTAGCTGGCCACATCATGTTTTGGGCCACAGTCCGCTGCCGGCGCCTTTCTGCAACTGATTTCCCCATGGCCGCTTTAAAAGAGGAGTGATTTTTCCCGAGAGCGCCTGCGAAGGGTTCTTCGTAAAAAAGCAGCCGTTATACTAGATCTTCACACCTTCACACCTTCACACCTGCAGATCTAGATCTTCACACCTTCACACCTGCAGATCTAGATCTTCACACCTTCACACCTGCAGATCTAGATCTTCACACTCTCACATCTGCCGATCTACATCTTCACACCTTCACATCTGCTGATCTAGATCTTCACACCTTCACACCTGCAGATCTACATCTTCACACCTTCACATCTGCTGATCTACATCTTCACACCTTCACACCTGCAGATCTAGATCTTCAGACCTTCACACCTGCAGATCTAGATCTTCAGACCTTCACACCTGCAGATCTAGATCTTCACACCTTCACAGATCTTCTGCAGATCTAGATCTTCACACCCTCACATCTGCAGATCTAGATCTTCACACCCTCACATCTGCAGATCTACATCTTCACACCCTCACACCTGCAGATCTAGATCTTCACACCCTCACACCTGCAGATCTAGATCTTCACACCTTCACATCTGCAGATCTAGAGATCTTCACACCTTCACATCTGCAGATCTAGATCTTCACACCCTCACATCTGCAGATCTACATCTTCACACCCTCACACCTGCAGATCTAGATCTTCACACCTTCACACCTGCAGATCTAGATCTTCACCTTCACATCTGCAGATCTCCTCTCGCTCTTCTTCTATTCTCTCTTAAGGCGGGGGCGGTGCCGCCGGAGCGCCACGAAACGCAACCCTTTCGCACGAAATGGACGTTGGACGTCCAAAACCTAGGTAAAAATTGCGATTTTGAAGCGTCCCGCGCAACCCTTTCGCACGAAATGGACGTTGGACGTCAAAAACTGGGGAAAAATTGCGACTTTGAAGCGTCCCGCGCAACCCTTTCGCACGAAATGGACGTTGGACGTCAAAAACTGAAAAAAATTGCGACTTTGAGGTGTCAATCGCAACCCTTACGCACGAAATGGACGTTGGACGTCAAAAACTGAGGAAAAATTGCGACTTTGAGGTGTTAATCGCAACCCTTACGCACGAAATGGACGTTGGACGTCAAAAACTGAGGAAAAATTGCGATTTTACTTATTCAATCGTAACCCTTTCGCACGAAATGGACGTTGGACGTCAAAAACTGAGGAAAAATTGCGATTTTTCTTAGTCAATCGCAATGCTTTCGTCTGTGTAAAAGTGTCTGTGTGTAAAAGCCTCTGTGTGTAAAAGCCTCTGTGTAAAAGTGTCTGTGTGTAAAAGCATCTGTGTGTAAAAGTGTCTGTGTGTCAAAGTGTTTGTGTGTAAAAGCGTCTGTGTGTAAAAGGGTCTGTGTGTAAAAGCGTCTGTGTGTAAAAGCGTCTGTGTTTCAAAGTGTCTGTGTAAGTGTCTGTTGTGTGTAAAAGCGTCTGTGTGTAAAAGCCTCTGTGTAAAAGCGTCTGTGTGTGAAAGTTTTGTTTTTGTGTAAAATCTTCTGTGTGTGAAAGCTTCTGTGTGTAAAAGCGTCTGTGTGTAAAGGAGTCTGTGTGTAAACGCTTCTGTGTGTGAACGTGTTTGTGTGTAAAAGGGTCTGTGTGTAAAAGCGTCTGTGTGTAAAAGTGTCTGTGTGTAAAAGCTTCTGTGTGTAAAAGTGTCTGTGTGTAAAAGCGTCTGTGTGTAAAAGCCTCTTTGTGTAAAAGCCTCTTTGTGTAAAAGTGTCTGTGTGTAAAAGGGTCTGTGTGTAAAAGCGTCTGTGTGTAAAAGCGTCTGCGTGTAAAAGCGTCTGTGTGTAAAATTGTCTGTGTGTAAAAGGGTCTGTGTGTAAAAGCGTCTGTGTGTAAAAGCGTCTGTGTGTAAAAGCCTTTGTGTGTAAAAGCGTCTGTGTGTAAAAGCTTCTGTGTAAAAAGCTTCTGTGTGTAAAAGCTTCTGTGTGCAAAAGCTTCTGTGTAAAAGCGTCTGTGTGTAAGGCTTCTGTGTGTAAAAGCTTCTGTGTGTAAAAGCGTCTGTGTGTAAAAGCTTCTGTGTGTAAAAGCGTCTGTGTGTAAAAGCGTCTGTGTAAAAGCTTCTGCGTGTAAAAAGCTTCTGTGTGTAAAAAGTGTCTGTGTGTATAACCTTCTGTGTGTAAAAGCGTCTGTGTGTAAAAACTTGTGTGTGTGTGTAAAAGCTCCTGTGTGTAAAGGTGTCTGTGTGTAAAAGCTCTCTGTGTGTAAAAGTGTCTGAGTGTAAAAGCTTCTGTGTGTAAAAGCGTCTGTGTGCAAAAGCTTCTCTGTAAAAGCGTCTGTGTGTAAGGATTCTGTGTGTAAAAGCTTCTGTGTGTAAAAGTGTCTGTGTGTCAAAGTGCCTGTGTGTAAAAGCGTCTGTGTGTAAAAGTGTCTGAGTGTAAAAGCTTCTGTGTGTAAAAGCGTCTGTGTGTAAAAGTGTCTGTGTGTAAAAGCTTCTGTGTAAAAAGCTTCTGTGTGTAGAATCTTCTGTGGGTAAAATTGCTTGTGTGTAATGCTTCTGCGTGTAAAAGCTTCTGTGTGTAAAAAGCTTCTGTGTAAGGCGTCTGTGTGTAAAGCGTCTGTGTGTAAATGCTTTTGTGTGTACAAGCGTCTGTGTGTAAAAGCTTCTGTGTGTAAAAGCGGCTGTGTGTAAAAGCGTCTGCGTGTAAAAGTGTCTGTGTGTAAAAGCTTCTGTGTGTAAAAGCTTCTGTGTGTAAAAGCTTCTGTGTGTAAAAGCTTCTGTGTGTAAAAGCGTCTGTGTGTAATAACTTGTGTGTGTGTAAAAGTGTCTGTGTGTAAAAGTGCCTGTGTGTAAAAACCTTCTGTGTGTAAAAAGCTTCTGCGTGCAAAAGCGTCTGTGTGTCAAAGCGTCTGTGTGTAAAAGCGTCTGTGTGTAAAAGCGTCTGTGTGTAATAACTTGTGTGTGTGTGTAAAAGTGTCTGTGTGTAAAAGTGCCTGTGTGTAAAAACCTTCTGTGTGTAAAAGCTTCTGTGTGTAAAAAGCTTCTGCGTGCAAAAGCGTCTGTGTGTCAAAGCGTCTGTGTGTAAAAGCGTCTGTGTGTAAAAGCTTCTGTGTGTAAAAGCTTGCTGTGTGTCAAAGCTTCTGTGTGTAAAAGCATCCGTGTGTAAAAGCGTCTGTGTGTTAAAGTGTCTGAGTGTATGGGAAAAATCTTCTGTGCGTAAAAGCTTTTGTGTGTAAAAGCTTCTATATGTAAAAGTTTCTGTGTGTAGAAGCTTCTGTGTGTAAAAGCTTTTGGTGTAAACAGTGTTTGTGTGCAAAAGCTTCTGTGTGTAAAAGTTTTTGTGTGTACAGGCTTCTGTGTGCAAAAGCTTGTGTGTAAAAGCTGCTGTGTGTGTGTGTGGGTTTGTGTGTGTGTGTCTGTGTGTATATATGTGTAAACATGTTTCTCTGCGTGTGTCTGTGTTTGAGAGCCTATCAGCATATCTGTATGTTTGTATTTTTCACATCTTCACTAACCTTCTATACAGCATACCTTGTCTGTATCTTGTAACTAAAACCCTGACATCTTCACATCTTCTTATCTTGACATCTAAACATAATGAACATATTCACATGATCTCAAGTAACATTATCATAAACATATTCATGCAAGTCTTTGGCGCCTGCAAAGCATAAAACTACATAACACATCTGAGTACCTATACACCTACTCGCTCTCGGGCCAACCATCGTCTAGTTTTTTTCCGCCGGACCTTTTCTGGTTCTGCGCGTGTGTCTTCTCGTGCCGTACCCCCTTTGGGGGAGGCGTGGCCTAGGGGGGCGGACGCAAGGGGAGGCGGCTGGGGGCCGTTGCGGGGGCGGCCGCCAGAGGGTTCGGGAGGGGGTGGGGTTCGGGGGAGGGTGGGGGTGATCCAGTCCTCGCCCAGTGCCGTGGTGGCGGCCGCACGCTGGGCTGCTGTGCTAAGCAAGCACCACCAGCGGTGGGCCCACCCCGCGGTGGCGGTGGCGCGGGGAGGGGCCCGCAGCCGGCGCAGCGCCGTCAGCATGCGTAATAATGGGATGCTGTCCGGGTGCCACCGGCCGCCGAGCTCGGCCCCGAGGACCAGCAGGCGTTGGGGCCCGCCGGCCACGAGTTCGGGGTAGCGGCGCCGTTTTCGGATCGCCGCCGCCGTCACCACGTCGCTGGCTTGGTGGACGGAGTTTCCGGCACGCCCGAGGGGGGACACCAAGGTGACGTCGCACGCCAAGGCTTCGCCACGTGCGGTTGCACCGTGGATGAGGAGGTCCAGCCGGCGTTGGTCATCGGCTGCAAGCGTTGTCCTGGCCAGCCTGGGTTGGGGAACCACGCGTCCTTCAGAACTTCAGGGCCAACCCCTTCGCGAGCGACGCGGATCCAGGCATGCTCGAGGACATGGGCCGGGCGGGCGAGGAGGCCGCTTCGGGGGCAGGCGAGCGCGTGGTCTCCAAACCGGTCAAGCGGGCCTCCGCATCCGTGCTGGCTAGGCGCGCCGCCGCACCGGGCAGCAGTCACCGGCAGGGGTGCGCGGAGACGCCGCCGCAACGCGATGTGCATGACGGGACGCTCCGGCGTGGGGTCCAGCCTGGGAACGGAGCAGGGCTCGGGCTGGCAACTCGCGCTCGCGAAAAGAAGTTTGAACGACGAGAGTCGCGAGGTGCTGCCATCCATGTGCCGGGAGCTCGGGTTCGCGTTCCGCAAGGGTGGGGGGTGGGCGAGGAAGGTGGGTAAGGGTGTCCCAGGGGGGGCGGGACTGCCAGCCTTGCCGCTCGAGGAAGGAGCCGCTTTGGGCAGCTTCGCGCAGACAGGGGACGGGGCTGTCATCGCCAAGGGCCGCGACACATCGCTCCGCAAGCTGTGGGAGGCGGGCCGCCAGTACGGGCAAGGCGTCAGCCCAGGCCGCCCAGTAGAGCCGCTCGGAGGCGTGAAGCCCCAAGCCGCCCAATTTATAATCAAGATAATAGCCAGTGATCAGTGACCAGTATCCACTGGAATATCGAAAATTATGCCATGATTTGATAATACCCCTTACTTGTTCCCTGGGATGCTTCACGAAGCATTTTATAGAGAAAATTGGCTATAAAATGGTCCTCCGTCAGCCAACATATAGACAGCAAGTGGGAACCCTCTATGAAATGACGTCTCCGTCATCTCTATGAAATGCTTCTCCGCAGACGACGCGTGTGCAAAGACACGCAGCGCGACATCGGGCAACAACCCAGTTATCCTCTATAAAATGCTGCTCCAATCTAGGTGTTGTCTTCGAAGCGCTGCTCCAATATGGCAAGACATATGTCTATAATCCCTTCCTCCTAATACTAAACGTCCCCCTAATACTAAAAACAGGCATCCATCTCCAATTTCCGAAAATTTCAGTTTGGCCAATTTGACTTTTAATTGATCCCCTTTAAAAAACAATTTAAAAATCAACCTACCATTTGTGGGTTCTCCCCCCTAATACTAAAAACTAGTTCACCCCGGGGTGTTTAGTATTAGGGGGGCCTAGTCCCAATCCCTCACTCCAAGCTGCCTAGCTACTCTAGCAATTAGGGGTAAGCTTCTAACTGCCATTTTTGGCAATATTTTAATTGCGTTATATAAGGAAATTTAATTGATTTTGAGATCGGAAAAAATAGTTTTTAGTATTAAGGGTTTTAATTTAGTATTAGGGGTAAGCTTCGAACTGCCATTTTTGGCAATATTTTAATTGCGTTATATAAGGAAATTTAATTGATTTTGAGATCGGAAAAAATAGTTTTTAGCATTAAGGGTTTTAATTTAGTATTAGGGGTAAGCTTCGAACTGCCATTTTTGGCAATATTTTAATTGCGTTATATAAGGAAATTTAATTGATTTTGAGATCGGAAAAAATAGTTTTTAGTATTAAGGGTTTTAATTTAGTATTAGGGGTAAGCTTCGAACTGCCATTTTTGGCAATATTTTAATTGCGTTATATAAGGAAATTTAATTGATTTTGAGATCGGAAAAAATAGTTTTTAGTATTAAGGGTTTTAATTTAGTATTAGGGGTAAGCTTCGAACTGCCATTTTTGGCAATATTTTAATTGCGTTATATAAAGAAATTTAATTGATTTTGAGATCGGAAAAAATAGTTTTTAGTATTAAGGGTTTTAATTTAGTATTAGGGGTAAGCTTCGAACTGCCATTTTTGGCAATATTTTAATTGCGTTATATAAGGAAATTTAATTGATCTTGAGATCGGAAAAAATAGTTTTTAGTATTAAGGGTTTTAATTTAGTATTAGGGGTAAGCTTCGAACTGCCATTTTTGGCAATATTTTAATTGCGTTATATAAGGAAATTTAATTGATTTTGAGATCGGAAAAAATAGTTTTTAGTATTAAGGGTTTTAATTTAGTATTAGGGGTAAGCTTCGAACTGCCATTTTTGGCAATATTTTAATTGCGTTATATAAGGAAATTTAATTGATTTTGAGATCGGAAAAAATAGTTTTTAGTATTAAGGGTTTTAATTTAGTATTAGGGGTAAGCTTCGAACTGCCATTTTTGGCAATATTTTAATTGCGTTATATAAGGAAATTTAATTAATTAATTAATTAACATGACTTCGATTTGGTTCCCTAATAATAAATACCCCCCTAATACTAAAAACTACCTGCCGTGTTTTGTATTTGGGGGGGGGGTTTAGTATTAGGAGGAAGGGATTAAAATGCCTTTCCCACAGGCGGTTGCTAACCCATCTGATTTGATTCATTGGCGCAGCGACGTGCAACTTGTTTGACTATAGTATGTATAGGCCGGTATATGCCGGCAATACCCGGTAAGACATAGAGGGATTACCATGAAATTTTACCTTGGGGATGCAAAACAAAACACTTATAACATCCCCCTTTTAATTTCCCTTATTAAATCCCGCCAGCCGGGGGGCGGGAACCAATTTTTATAGGATCCCGTCCCCCGTATTTTTTTTTACATGGCTTATAAAATTCTACGTTTTTTTAATAACGGGTGCCTCAAAAAAACATCATTTTATACACGACCCCTTTTTTGTGGGGCTATAAAATGACTAACAATGACTAACATATTTTGAAAAAGAATAAACAAACATTCCAATACCTTGAAAATGAACCACTGATTTTGTGGACATAATTTATGGATTTAGCTAAATCCAAGAATGGTGAGAACAAGGTTTTGACTTGTACCCTACCGTTCTGGTACGAGAAGGGGTGCGCACGGGGCGTGCGGTGTGTGCGTGCGGGGTGTGCGTACGGGGCGTGCGGGGTGTGCGTGCGGGGTGTGCGTACGGTGCGCGCGTTGTGTGCGTACGGTGCGCGCGGTGTGCGCGTACGGTGCGCGCGGTTTGCGCGTACGGTGCGTGCAGGAGTCATGTACAGTACGCACGGGGTGTGCATACGGTGTGTGAGTATGTCTAAGCACGCGTAGGGTGCGAGGGGCACATGTGCTGTATAGTTGCGGCGTGTGACCGTAGGGTTTAAGGTGTATTGAGAGGTGCCTTTTCTGTTCGAAAACCCGGCAGTACTGTTTTGATTGCTTGCTGCAAGCTGAGGAAAACAAGATAAATAGTTCCAGGTATAGACAATTAGTGGGCAGGTGTGTGGTCTTGCAGGAGGCCAGCGAGTTAGTCTTTGCTTCATCCGTGTCAATTCCCTGCTGCGTTGCGGAGAAATAAGACGAAGGAAAAAAAACAAATGACTTTCTTGGCCACCAGGTTTTCAGAACGCCTAGCATGTTGAGTTAAAAGTACTACACGCATTGCGTTCCACATCGCTTTTTTTCAAGCGCATCCTTGGTCTTTGCTCGCTCCAGTAACCCGGAACTCTACTTTTGTGCCAGCACCTAGAATGCATGCGCTGAGTTTCATTTTCGATCATTTTGAACGAAGCGAGGGAAGCTAGCCGCCCAGAAAAATAATGCAAGGGACACGCGATGGTCTTGCAAGAAGATTCAGGCGTGAGGTGCCCTGCCAGGAATTGTTTACGGATATTGTAATTTTCTAGTATCAAAGTTCTAGGTTTAATGAGCTGCGTAACATATCCGCACGGCGTTTACAAGTAAGGCAAGCTGCTTACAAGTCCGTGAAGTGCTGTATAGCTGAGTTGTAACTTCAGATAGAACCGTAAAGGAAGTTGCAAGTATCTGCATATAGCATGAAAGTATTTGAAGCACTCGCGCTAGGTATCTTATCTTTAAGTCACCTCTTTAAAGGGCTGAACATGCTGAAAGTTGTTCACGCTTCTTGGCACAAGAAAAGTTGGCTCGAGAATAATTCCCGAAAGGATACCGTTGAAATAAGAGAAACCGAAAGGATTGAACATGGCGAAACGAAGGAAGAAAAAATGTTTGCAGCCTTTTTGAGAGCAACAATGACTTTTCAGGACGTGCGTTCAAAGTTGCGGTTGACGCGCCGTTGGTTGGATTGACGCGCTACGCTTTGAAATAGAAAGGAAAAAAACGGAAGAGTCTTAAACTTAACACGAATTCCAGAAGTTCTCCGATACTTCGCCTTTGTATTGCAAACCATGTTCTTCAGAAATTGAGATTTCTTTGTATTCCCAAAGATTTATTGATTGATTGACATGTACACCATCATGCACAACGAGAAGATGGGAAAAATCCAGCAAGTTCAAAACAATCACCTTCCTGAAACTCTTTTGGTTTTCAGAAATGACCGAGCAGTTTCTGATTTTTCTGAATGTTTTTTCCAATACCAAAAATGTCACAAACTTAAATTGAAAAAAACCAGACACTCAGTTTTCTGGATTTGCCTTTTTTTTTCCCCTGATCGTTGTCCCTTTTTCGTTCTTTTCAACATGAAGAGAAATATAGAGAAGTTGAGCCAAAACGAAAAAGGTCATAGAAATTTAGCTTTCTGAGCTCTCTGCTTCTCTTTGTGAACTTTTCCTGTTTTATTTTGCTTTACAATCAGAGATAGCGTAAAGCTGTCAAGGCTCAGAGAACTGAAATTCAAACTTTTTTCATTTCATTGTCTGAAAAATGGGTCTTAGGATAAAAAGAGTTCAGCCACAAAAGCGAACTGTTTCAAATTAAGATTCCAGGTTTTCTTTAATTACTGTTCAGCTTCAAAAGGTTTAAGACAACAAGATAAAGATCCAAAATTCATTTTTTTTTGTGTGTCTAAATCTTTTCTGTTAAAACCAAGTTTGTTAAAACCGTCAAAAGGTCAGAAATTCAGTCTTGCGATTTTTCCGGATTTGCTTCCGACGTAAGCTGAATTCAAGATTCACAGCAATTCAGTTTTCAGATTTTTTCTTGCAGAACTTGTTTGTTTTTTCTACAAATAAAGATTTCTGAGGCTTTTCTGGTATTTGTGCCAATTTCAGTTTGCAATCGCTTCCAATAATCCAAATTCAGAAGATGCTTTTAGAAAAATGTTCATGCATTGAGATCTCAGAACTTTTTTGAATTTTTCGAGATTTTCGAATACGGAACATACACGTGCATATGCCCTTTTTGTATCAAAATTTGGAAAGCTGAACGCCTCCTCCAAACAATTACGGAACTTTCAATCAAAGAATTGATCCTCAGAGGCTTCGTAAAATGTTCCACAAAGATCGGAATTTTTATTTTTTCAAGCGCGCAGTTTGTTAAAATTATGTTTCCTTTAGCATTTTCTGAGCTATGGCTATGGCCGTACTTTGAAATGTCTGACTTTGCAAAGGTTGAAAACATTGTCAAAAACATTGAAGAGCTAGTCGTGAAACATTATCAAAGCTTTCAAGGATGAAAAGGTTCTTCGAAATAGCTGCAAAAAAAACAATGCAACTGCTTCAGAAGATTTTGCGGCATCATGTTGGAATTCCAGAAGAAGCTTCTCAAACTAATTTAATACAGTATATGCAAGCCAAAACTTGCAGTCTTCGTTGGGTCAAATTCGGCAGCAGCTTATGCATAAGCGGCAGCGGAAAAGAACCGAATACTATCTGAACCCCCCTGCTGCTTCATGACGATAAAAATGATGCCGAAAGGTGGGGTGGCAACAGCACAGAAGTGTACCACTTTGTTTGCAAACCTGTGGTGTCTTTATCTTGCGGCATTGCGTGGGCCTTGGTGCCGCGCGCGTGAAGATTGGAAAGTACCGGCTGGCCCGCAGGGGGGCAATGGCCCGGTCCAAATTTATTGAGGTCAAAATTCATTCCGGGCTAGGTGAGGGTGTTGGCCATACATCTCCTTTCTACATGGTGGATAAGGTTCGCCCAAGACTTCCAGTGTGGAAGGGTCGACCAAAGAGAGCGCGACGTGTCGTATAGTATTAGATATTCAGTCCAGTAAACTATATTTGCGCCGCCGTATACAGGCACTGCTGACCGCACGCGCGCACCGTACGCTCGCACGCACGCACCGTACGCCCTGACCGTTCGCAAATTTTGGTGGCAAAATCGAGCGTTTTGTCAGCAAAATCAGAGGTTTTGTCAGCAAAATCCGGGATTTTGGAAGCAATTTTGCGCGCGCAGTGCGGTGCGGGCAGTTAACTGTGCAGATTGATATTTGCTTAGAGCTTGCTGCGAGCATTTCGCGCTGTACAGATTTGAGATCTCGTGCAGATGTCCCGCGTTTTTTGGAAAACTGTTTGCAGCTTCTCGTGCAGCTTCCCGATGTCACAAAGTCTGTGCCGAGCCGGCGTGGAGGAAGTACCTGTGGGGACACGAAAACCCCCAGGAAAGCATAGCGCGGTCCTTTTGCCGTTGTTCTTGCAGTCGTTCTGTTCCCCTTTATTTGAAGCTGGTTTTGGTTTGCATGGTGTAGATTTGCGGCTGTGTGAGGATCTGTTTGAGCCAAGATGTGCCTTCCTGAATATATAGCAAACTCAATAGTCAATAGCAGTTACTATCGCGGTGAAATCATCCAAAGTCAAGCAAAACTCTGGCTTTGCAGGGTTTCAACATCAGCTCCGAAACCTTCATTCGTGGAGGAGCTATGCTCAGGGGAAACATAGCCTGGCGAAGGTGTCTCGAGTCTTGCTTGATAGTTGTTGGTGTTTTGCGCATTATTCCTTGCAACTTGTGAGAACAAACGGGAAGGTGTGGGATTTTAAGGTTTTGGACTTCACCTGCGCCACACGGACGTGTCGTGAAAAAAACAAAATTATTCGTATCTGCCGCATACTCTTCTTGAATACAAACCCATATTTTCTTTCATTTCCAAAGCAGGGCGCAATCTGCAAGGTGCTTGCCCTTAGAGGCAGTAGATTAGCTACCAAGCTGACTAGGATCAATTAGGGGAATGGAAGCGGTCTGGCCAAGGTGCCAACCTTGGAACATCATAGGTAACCATTTCCACAGTGTTATTTGCAGTAATTATGGCTTGGCAAGGTCCTTCATCCGTGATGTTGTCTGTGGAGGCTGTGTGTATTGATTTTTGGAACTTTTGCAGTAACGTTGATTTTTGGAAGTTCTAGGGAAGCTAACATGATTTCGAAACACAGCTTTTTGGTAGTTTTTTCCCTGACATTTGCTAGCTCCGTTTCACCTTCTCTAAATGTTAACTAAAAAACATATATGTATATATACACACACACCTTGTCACGACTAGCTCTTCAATGTTTTTGACAATGTTTTCACCCTTTGCAAAGTCAGACATTTCAAAGTACGGCCATAGCTCAGAAAATGCTAAAGGAAACATAATTTTAACAAACTGCGCGCTTGAAAAAATAAAAATTCCGATCTTTGTGGAACATTTTACGAAGCCTCTGAGGATCAATTCTTTGATTGAAAGTTCCGTAATTGTTTGGAGGAGGCGTTCAGCTTTCCAAATTTTGATACAAAAAGGGCATATGCACGTGTATGTTCCGAAAATATTCGACATTTTCGAAAGGATTCAAGACAGATCTGAGATCTCAATGCCTGAACTTTTTTCTAAAAGCATCTTCTGAATTTGGATTATTGGAAGCGATTGCAAACTGAAATTGGCACAAATACCAGAAAAGCCTCAGAAATCTTTATTAAATAATTTTGCAAAAAAAGTTCTGAAAACTCATTTTCTGATTTCTCTGTGCTTTGAATGTTCTGAATATTGACTTCAATTTACGTCGGTAGAAGATCAGGAAAAACAAGACAGTTCGGAAAACTGATTGGCTGGGCTGACCTTTTTCTTGTTTGTTCTGACATACATACTGAATCCACAAGCAAAGAAATGAATTGTGGATTTTTCCTGAACCTGTTAGAATGTTAAAACAAGGCAACATTTTTAGAGCAAAAAGGGACAAAAACGAGAACAATGATTTTTTTCCGCCTTTTGCCTGCTTTCATTGCAGAAGCAGTTTAAAACAGAAACAAAGCAGAAGAGAAAGGCAAACTTTGAATCACGCTTCGGGTTTTTCAACCTTTCCAAAAAACGAAACAAACAATTCAGATAAAATACGAAAAAATCCAAGAAAACAGGTTTTCTGTTTTCTGAATTTCTTCTTCATATTAATTGAAAAAATCGAAAAGGAGAAAAAACACTAAAGACAACTTCAGAAAACTGAAATTATTATGACCTTGCTCTTTTTTGTAAACTTCGTGGTGTTCAAAAAGCAGTTTTGAAAGTGCCAACTTTCAATCAAGTCAGAAATTGCTCCGACAATTTCACTTTTCAAGAATACATCTGTCAGGTCTTTCAAAAACCAGAAGCAAATTTCAGGAATATGAATTTTCGATTTCTTCTCATTTTGCATGATTATAATACATGCTGATCAGTCAGACCAGGTCAGAAAACCCAAGAAATCTCATTTTTTACAAACATGGTTCGAGAAAATATCGGAGAACTTCTGGCTTCAAAGCGCAAAATTTTTCTGACCTTTTCCCTGTCATTGACGACCTGTTGTTTTTTCCAAACAATAGCGCGCCAACGGAAATTTTCAATGTACTGAAAGTCATTCCTGCGCTCAGAACGGCTAGGACAAGCCCTTTTTCTTCCATCGCTTCGTGCAACTTCAATCCTTTCGGGTTCTTTGGTTGCAGCAATATCGCTGTCATAACGGAAATGTTTGTTTTGTAGTAGAATTTGGATAACTTCAGATAATTTCAGCACAGCAGTTGTGCCAAACGCTGTGCAACACATGTTTTGAATGGCCTATAGATAGAATACATACGTTAGGTTCTTCAAATCCTTACATCATAGGTAACAAAGTTGCAACTTCATCCATGGTGCTACCCGAACTTACAACTTTTTATTGATAGATACACCATTTTCGCACTTGCAAACAGATTGTAGAGTACAAACACTTTACAAACATGTTCAAAACCCGTAAACATCTATAGGCATTGATAACTTGGAATGTCCAACCTCCATGGATATCTTACAACCTGAGCCTCATCCGTTCCAATTTATCTGTGAAACTCACCATTGAGATTGAGTGCTGGGGTTTTAACAAGCCGAGAGCCGATGTGTATACAACGTATATGTTCCAGCGGGGGGTTATTGCGCGCGTGTATCGCGCACTGCATGCGTCACTGCGCGCATATATCGCGCACCGCACGCGCGCACCGCACGCGCGCATTGCACCGTACACATGTTCACCGCACACGTTCGCTTTCGGAGGGGTCAATCGTTCACCACTCTTGAGTTTAGATAATTATGGATAGAAATTACTTTTTTAACAATATCAAATTATTCAACACATATGCATAATTTTGCAATTTCAATATGTTTCTAAAGCAACTTTTTCTTGTTTACCAGCTATAAAAGTGACAGTGCTCATTTTGCATCATTTCCCCGTTGTCTTCCACCTTTCTTTCTCCCCTTTGGGTCTCCCCGTTGTCTTTCCCCATTGTGTCTCCCTGTTTTTGGGTCGAAGTCCTCGAGCCAGCCTTTCTGCCTTTCCCGTTGTGTCTCCCCGTTGTAACACCCCATATCACCCCATTGTGTCTTCCCCGTAGCGGTGATCCGAATGCAACGAGTCGGGCGCAAGGAATTGGAATGAAAGAATAAGTAGAGGCCTGATGTCAAATACCAAACCTACTATACCATACCTATGTAAAAAACATCTAAAAAGTCTTGGTGTAAAATGATGTATAAACAAATAAAAACAATTCATAACATATCTAAATTGTTCAAAAGTGTTCGAAATGCAAAGCACGTCAAAATTATTGAGACGTAGACAAATTGAGACGTTTCCCGGGAATAGCAGGCTGATCTGCCCGGATGAGTCTCTATGAAATGCTGTTTCCGACTGGAGATGCCCCCTACCCGTCCATCCGCGGATCTCCCTTAGTCGGAGACAGCATTTTATAGAGACGTTTCCTGGGAATAGCAGGCTGATCTGCCCGGATGAGTCTCTATGAAATGCTGTTTCCGACTGGAGATGCCCCCTACCCGTCCATCCGCGGATCTCCCTTAGTCGGAGACAGCATTTTATAGAGACGTTTCCCGGAAATAGCAGGCTGATCTGCCCGGATGAGTCTCTATGAAATGCTGTTTCCGACTGGAGATGCCCCCTATACCCGTCCATCCGCGGATCTCCCTTAGTCGGAGACAGCATTTTATAGAGACGTTTCCGGGGAATAGCAGGCTGATCTGCCCGGATGAGCCTCTATGAAATGCTGTTTCCGACTGGAGATGCCCCCTACCCGTCCATCCGCGGATCTCCCTTAGTCGGAGACAGCATTTTATAGAGACGTTTCCCGGGAATAGCAGGCTGATCTGCCCGGATGAGTCTCTATGAAATGCTGTTTCCGACTGGAGATGCCCCCTACCCGTCCATCCGCGGATCTCCCTTAGTCGGAGACAGCATTTTATAGAGACGTTTCCCGGGAATAGCAGGCTGATCTGCCCGGATGAGTCTCTATGAAAGGCTGTTTCCGACTGGAGATGCCCCCTACCCGTCCATCCGCGGATCTCCCTTAGTCGGAGACAGCATTTTATAGAGACGTTTCCCGGAAATAGCACCCGGATGAGTCTCTATGAAATGCTGTTTCCGACTGGAGATGCCCCCTACCCGTCCATCCGCGGATCTCCCTTAGTCGGAGACAGCATTTTATAGAGACGTTTCCCGGGAATAGCAGGCTGATCTGCCCGGATGAGTCTCTATGAAATGCTGTTTCCGACTGGAGATGCCCCCTACCCGTCCATCCGCGGATCTCCCTTAGTCGGAGACAGCATTTTATAGAGACGTTTCCCGGGAATAGCAGGCTGAACTCCCCGGATGAGTCTCTGGAAATGCTGATCTCTTTGAAATTTCTTTGTCCTCACCCCAGGGACTTCAAGATTTGCCTGGCTTAAATTCTTAGCTGGCTATAGCCAGTGGGCACTAGCCCAGGGATTTAGATGGCTGGCCCAACGGTATATAATAAAGGTTGCAAGGCGCACGCGTGTGTTCGACTCAGACCCTACAGTTGCAAGAATCAGTGCGCATCCATGTGCATCCTTCAAACTGCCACCTACGGAATACCAAGAAAGTAAAGCCTCTATAAAATGCCCGTTCCATACAAGCCAATATATGCTCTGAAAGCATGTTAAAGATCAAGGTTGCCCCCAGTTTCCCTCTATAAAATGCACTTTCCTTTCACAACATGGTCCATAAATAACGGTAACATTTTGGAAAGAATCCCCCCTATAAAATGCATAATCTATCTGCAACGTCTTGTACCTCTCTATCATCTTTCATGCTGGGAAGGAAGCTCTCTATAAAATGATAAAATAGGGAGCTCTGGAGGGGCATTTTATAGACGGCCAAGCCAGTCCTCTATAAAATGGGTCCCGGAACAGCATTTTATAGAGTCAAAGCATCGGCATTTTATAGAGGATCAACTTAGGGGTATATTTGATATAAAATTGTTTCTTCAACATGAAAACAATTATATACATAGTTGTTGACATTTGACATAATCACACAGCTAACGTAAAAAGCTGAGGGCATGAAACTCAATCAAACAAGTCCAAGACAAGACAAATTCATTCAAAGTCTTGTGCATTCAGTCAAACTTCAGGCATTGTTCTTTAGCTTGTGGACACTTGTGCGAGCCAGTGAAACTTGTGACACTTGTGGAGGATTCATGCATAACACTTGTGCGAGCCAGTGCGACTTGTGACACTTGTTCAAGAACGCTTAGGGTACTTAGTAGGAGGAGGCATCTGTGCAATGACGTCTCTTATCACAGCAAGCATGCTGTCTGACACATGTCCAGGCTGCTGCGCTTGATTCGGATCATCTAGTTCAAAGCCAGGCAAATGTTTCGCCAAATCCCAGCGCTCCCAAGCTTCCTGATGCAACTGCTTCAGTGCCTCTTCCCAGGACATATGTTGAAACGCCTTGGGGCGAGATCCGCCTGGTCACTGGTCCATAAGCAGCCCACACATGTCCTTCTCGAGGCTTGACCTTAAACTTTACCGTGAAGCGGTGAGCCTTTTGGTCCAAGCCAAATGACATTCCTGGAGGCGCCAATCTCTGAAGGATTGCGGGTGTGAAGTGCTCTCTTGGCGGCACAAGTGCCACATGACGCCTCCTCCCTGCTTCAGCTGCAGCAGGTTCTGCTGGAGGCCCTGCTGCAGGCTCTGCTACAGGAGCAGGACCTGCAGCAGGCCCAGCTGCAGCATCAAACACTTTTCCTCATCCAGCTCCATGTGCGGCGACTCATTATGTTCCTCATGTTCCTCCATGTGCGGCGACTCATGTTCCTCATGTTCCTCCATGTGCGGCGACTCATGTTCCTCATCTTCCTCCATGTGCAGCGACTGATGTTCCTCATGTTCCTCAGCGACTTCATAAAGCAGTGCTAAGGGCACAGGCTCAGAAACAGATGGTGCTGGAGGTGGTGCTGGTGCTGACACCTGTTCTGGACGATCGCTGGATTGAGGCTGAACTCCACGGCCTTGCCTCTGGCTCTGCCTCGTCCTCGTCCCTGACCTCCTTGACCTCGACCAAATGCTCTGCGAGAGGCGCTCTTCTTCTTCTTCTTTTTCTGCTTCTCCTTAGACGAGAATGTTTGAAATTAGTTATTTCTAAAGCTTTCTATTGCACTTCATTTTAACTAACTTGAGAAGGGGTGACACGAAAGGTAGTTGTGTCACAGGGGACGCGGGGGATCACTCAGTGCGAAAGCCGACATGCGACCGGGCCCTTTTCTGCTGACACCAAGCCTTAGGCTTGTCAATATGGACGTCATGCGCTAGCAAATCACCGCTTTGACAGAACGAAGGGAAAATTTCTGTCCAACCGAAGCATGGAGAAGCGCCGACGTTCCTTGGCTTCACCCGTTTGCTTGCAAAAGTTAAAGTGACGTGGCAAATGGATGTCGAAAAATCCGAATCGCAAGTCGAATGATGATGATGATGATGACGATGATGCTGATGATGAGACACTGCGAAGGGGCTGCTGCGTGAAGAGACGCACAAGGCATGTGACGAGAGTTCAATTGGGGGGGGCATGGAACCTGACAGTCAGAGCAGAGCGGAGATATCTGGATCCGAAAAGAGAGCACCCCACGATGTCCATGGTTGCTCATCACTTAGTCCATTTGAAAAGCCATTTGGAGGTATACATTGTCAGACACACGCATCGTGCGGGAAAAAAAACACGATCAGTGTTAGCACAAACTCCAATGTCTCTTTTTGCGGTACCTATGGATGCTCGAACCTGTCACTTTCATCGCACCGTTGGGTACTTGGAAAATGGATGTCGAAAAATCCGAATTTCAAGTCGAATGATGATGAGGAGGAGGATGATGATGATGATGATGATGACGATGATGCTGATGATGAGACACTGCGAAGGGGCTGCTGCCTGAAGAGACGCACAAGGCATGTGACGAGAGTTCACTTGGGGGGGGCATGGAACTGGACAGTCAGAGCAGAGCGGAGATATCTGGATCCGAAAAGAGAGCACCCCACGATGTCCATGGTTGCTCATCACTTAGTCCATGTAAATAGCCGTTTGGAGGTATACATTGTCAGACACACGCATCGGGCGGGGAAAAAAACACGATCAGTGTTAGCACAAACTCCAATGTCTCTTTTTGCGGTACCTATGGATGCTCGAACCTGTCACTTTCATCGCACCGTTGGGTACTTGGAAAATGGATGTCGCCAATTGCACAACCTATGATTTTATATTGCCGAAAATATTCAGAAATTGATTATATTTCCGCAATCTTGCTGACCATGACGGGCACAAAATAAATCAGGTGATTTCCAACACTCGAGTAAATCCACTAAATTTCCCCTAGAGATGTGTTTGTCCTTTAAAAAATAACTGGGGATTGAGTTCTCGGTCCCCTGTGCTGAAGCAGCAGCAGTACCTGTTGCAATTGAGTTTGTATTCGGTTCTTATTGTGGACAATTCCTAAAGCAATTTAAGAAAAAACATAAGAAAAACACAATTGCGTCAAGTTCCTGAAAACAGAAACATAGAACATATATGTTTATATACATACATTTGTTGTTTCCTGTTTTTCAAGGATCCAAACCTTTGTGAATAATTCCATAAGCTCAAATCAACCAGACAGCCAAAAACGCTAATTTGTTTGTTGTTTTTTGACACTTTCAAAAAAAACGTGCGTTGTTTTTCGTGAATTCGACAAAACCGAATTGAAATGTGCATGTGCATATGAATCTATGTGTACATATGTGTACATGTTTCCTGACGGAACCAGCGAAAAATACAATAAACAAACCCCAAACATATCGCCCATAGGTTTCTGCCAAGGCGAGCTCTGAAAACACATCAATAAAGAATTATTGTTATTTTCCGAATTTGTGTTGGATAATTTTTTGGGGGTTGATTCCAAAAGAACTGGGCGAAACTCCAGCAGTTGTGTGACAAAAACTGACCACTGCCGGACAACATAACTAAGAGACCCGCTTCTAACCCTTACAAGCTATTATGCTAACCTCAAGGAATCCTTGCCTAACCCCAACAAGGGTGGATTTTGCTAACCTCATTTTTTTCTTGACCCTTATAATTTTTTAACCTCAATATTGTGGGTTAGAGAAGTATGATCGTAATGGTAAGGAATTGGCAGTGTAAAGGTTTGAAAAGGAACTCAATATAAGAGTTAGGCGTGCTCGTGAATAATTAATATAATATAATATACATATATATATATTACATATAAGAGATATTTATAGAAATATATGAATATATATATATGGCTTTCAATATGGCACTTTTTCGGCAATCGTTCTTGGGGGGCAGCTCCAAAAAAATGTTTGGGCAATGTTTGGTGTTTTCTTGGGCGAGTCTCCACATTTTGTGGCAGGTTTTTGGCAGGTGTTTGGGGCATCTTTTCCTGCGGCCAGCTCCAAAACAATAGTTTGTTTAAAAAAGAGCTTACAGTACATGTTTCGTAGTTTTTTCAGCAAACTTTTCAGTAACTATAGTTTTAATAAAACATAAATGCTTCCCAATGTTCTTGGCCATTTGTTTCTCAAAGAAAACATGAAAACAAAAAAAACTATATTTTTGGCAATTAAAACAACAGTACATTTTCAACATGTCTCTTCCCAGAGCCAGCTCCAAAAAAGCATCACAGCAACTCAAGTCTTTCCATTTTTTGCCGCCGATTTTCCCGCGACCAGCCCTCCAAAAAATATAAGTTTTAAAAAAATAAAATTTATATTGTTTTCAGTTTTTTTTTGCCGCCGATTTTCCCGCGACCAGCCCTCCCAAAAATATAAGTTTTAAAAAAATAAAACTTATATTTTTTTCTGTTTTTTTGCCGCCGATTTTCCAGCAACCAGCCCTCCAAAAAATATAAGTTTTAAAAAAATAAAACATATATTTTTTTCAGTTTTTTTTGCCGCCGATTTTCCCGCGACCAGCCCTCCAAAAAATATAAGTTTTAAAAAAATAAAACTTATATTTTTGTCAGTTTTTTTTTGCCGCCGATTTTCTAGCAACCAGCCCTCCAAAAAATATAAGTTTTAAAAAAATAAAACTTATATTTTGTTCAGTTTTTTTTGCCGCCGATTTTCCCGCGACCAGCCCTCCAAAAAATATAAGATTTAAAAAAATAATACTTATATATACTTATATTTTTTTCAGTTTTTTTGCCGCCAATTTTCCCGCGACCAGCCCTCCAAAAAATATAAGTTTAAAATAAATAAAATTTTATTATTTTTTTCAGATTTTTTTGCCGCCGATTCTCCAGCAACCAGCCCTCCAAAAAATATAAGTTTTTAAAAAAATAAAACTTATATTTTTTTTCAGTTTTTTTGCCGCCAATTTTCCCGCGACCAGCCCTCCAAAAAATATAAGTTAAAAAAAAACATATATTTTTTTCAGTTTTTTTTTGCCGCCGATTTTCTAGCAACCAGCCCTCCAAAAAATATAAGTTTTAAAAAAATAAAACTTATATGTTTTTCAGTTTTTTTGCCGCCGATTTTCCAGCGACCAGCCCTCCAAAAAATATAAGTTTTAAAAAAATAAAACATATTTATTTTCAGTTTTTTTTGCCGCCGATTTTCCAGCGACCAGCCCTCCAAAAAATATAAGTTTAAAAAAAAAACTTATATTTTTTCAGTTTTTTTTTGCCGCCGATTTTCCAGCGACCAGCCCTCCAAAAAATATAAGTTTCAAAAAATAAAACTTATATGTTTTTCAGTTTTTTTTGCCGCCGATTTTCCCGCGACCAGCCCTCCAAAACATATAAGTTTAAAAAAATAAAACTTATATTTTGTTCAGTTTTTTTTGCCGCCGATTTTCCCGCGACCAGCCCTCCAAAAAATATAAGTTTTAAAAAAATAAAACTTATATTTTTTTCAGTTTTTTTTGCCGCCGATTTTCCCGCGACCAGCCCTCCCAAAAATATAAGTTTTAAAAACATAAAACTTATATTTTTTCAGTTTTTTTTGCCGCCGATTTTCCAGCGACCAGCCCTCAAAAAAATATATAAGTTTAAAAAAAAAAACATTTTTTTTTGATTTTTTTTGCCGCAGATTTTCCTGCGAGCAGCCTTCCAGGCAAACAATAGTCGGAAAGTTTTAAGTCCTCGGTCGAAAAAATATAATCCCGAAAAAAAATATAAGTTTTTTTTAAAAAAATTAATAATTTATAATACTTTTTGGAGAAAAACTCATTCACATGAATCAGTTTTTTTAAAAGGGAAATCCTACTAAAAAGCTAGGTTCAGATGAATGCACATTTTGTGCTTTATGAAAATGTCCATTCATCTGAACCTAGGTTTTTGGTAGGGTTTCCCTTCGAAAAAACTGATTCATGTGAATGAATTTCTCCAAAAAAAATATTATAAATTATAAGTTTTTTTAACTTATATTTTTTTCGGGATTATATTTTTTCGACCGAGGACTTAAAACTTTCCGACTATTGTTTGCCTGGAAGGCTGCTCGCAGGAAAATCTGCGGCAAAAAAAATCAAAAAAAATGTTTTTTTTTTAACTTATATATTTTTTTGAGGGCTGGTCGCTGGAAAATCGGCGGCAAAAAAAACTGAAAAAATATAAGTTATATGTTTTTAAAACTTATATTTTTTGGAGGGCTGGTCGCGGGAAAATCGGCGGCAAAAAAAACTGAAAAAAATATAAGTTTTATGTTTTTAAAACTTATATTTTTTGGAGGGCTGGTCGCGGGAAAATCGGCGGCAAAAATAACTGAAAAAAATATAAGTTTTATTTTTTTAAAACTTATATTTTTTGGAGGGCTGGTCGCTGGAAAATCGGCGGCAAAAAAAACCTGAAAAAATATAGGGTTTATTTTTTGAAACTTATATTTTTTGGAGGGCTGGTCGCTGGAAAATCGGCGGCAAAAAAAAACTGAAAAAATATAAGTTTTTTTTTTTAAACTTATATTTTTTGGAGGGCTGGTCGCTGGAAAATCGGCGGCAAAAAAAACTGAAAATAAATATGTTTTATTTTTTTAAAACTTATATTTTTTGGAGGGCTGGTCGCGGGAAAATCGGCGGCAAAAAAACTGAAAAACATATAAGTTTTATTTTTTTAAAACTTATATTTTTTGGAGGGCTGGTTGCTAGAAAATCGGCGGCAAAAAAAAACTGAAAAAATATATGTTTTTTTTTTAACTTATATTTTTTGGAGGGCTGGTCGCGGGAAAATCGGCGGCAAAAAAACTGAAAAAAAATATAAGTTTTATTTTTTTAAAAACTTTTATTTTTTGGAGGGCTGGTTGCTGGAGAATCGGCGGCAAAAAAATCTGAAAAAAATAATAAAATTTTATTTATTTTAAACTTATATTTTTTGGAGGGCTGGTCGCAGGAAAATTGGCGGCAAAAAAAACTGAAAAAAATATAAGTTTTATTTTTTTAAAACTTATATTTTTGGGAGGGCTGGTCGCGGGAAAATCGGCGGCAAAGAAATGTGAAAAAAAAATGTTTTATTTGTTTAAAACTTATATTTTTTGGAGGGCTGGTCGCGGGAAAATCGGCGGCAAAAAAAACTGAAAAATATAAGTTTATTTTTTAAAAACTTATATTTTTGGGAGGGCTGGTCGCGGGAAAATCGGCGGCAAAAAAAACTGAAAAAACTATAAGTTTATTTGTTTATAAACTTATATTTTTTGGAGGGCTGGTTGCTGGAAAATCGGCGGCAAAAAAATGTGAAAAACATATAAGTTTTATTTTTTAAAACCTTATATTTTTTGGAGGGCTGGCCGCGGGAAAATCGGCGGCAAAAAAAACTGACAAAAATATAAGTTTTATTTTGTTAAAACTTATATTTTTTGGAAGGCTGGTCGCGGGAAAATCAGCGGCAAAAAAACTCAAAAAATATAAGTGAATTTTATTTTTCTTAAAACTTATATTTTTTTGAGGGCTGGTGGCGGGAAAATCAGCGGAAAAAAACTGAAACAAATATATATGTTGTGTTTTTTTCAAACTTATATTTTTTGGAGGGCTGGCCGCGGGCAAATCGGTGACAAAAAATGAACAAAATGTATGTTTGTTTTTTTTTCGGTTGGGAGGGGAGGGCTGGCTGCGGAAAAAATGAACAAATATGTTTATTTTTTTGGACGGCTGGTCGCGGGAAAATCTGCGGCAAAAAAAATGAACAAATATATATATATATATATATGTATATGTAATATAATATGATATAATGTATATATATATATATACATAATTTAATATATAATTTAATATATAATTTAATATATAATTTAATATATAATATAATATAATATAATATAATATAATATATATAGTTTTTTTTTGGAGGGCTGGTCATGGGAAATTGGGCGACATAATACAGCTGTTTTGGTTTGTTTTGCGGAGATCTCACCAGAAAAAGGCACGCAAAAAAACCTGGCAGCAATGTTGCTTTCATTTTTCAAACATTCATATGTTGCTTGGATTTGGGCCCAGAAAACAAGTGCTTAAAAAGCCGCTGAAAATCTGTCCTATTTTGTCTATTTGTTTTCTTTGAGCTGGCCCTGGAAACATCCAAAAAGAAAACGTTTTTGAAAGTTTTAAAATGTAGTGGATTTTGTCCGGAGTGTGCACCAAGAAACAGCTAACAAAACTGTTCAAATAATGTTATTTTGTTTTGCTTTGATTTCTATCGCACACACGCTCGACAACAACATTATGAGTTCCTGAGCCCAACCAGAAAAATGCATGCAATTTTCGCGAAACGGCACATAGGTAAGTATACACAAACCTATATAGATTGTGCGTTATATTTTTTTGAACCTCCCCGCAAAAACAAAAAGAAACGAACATATGTATGTATGCATGCATGTATGTATGTAATGTAATGTCATGCAATGCAAAATGCAATGTAACGTAATGTAATGTAATGTATGTAAGTACCTATAGTATGTAGAATTCCTATTTCAAAGAACTGGTGTTGATAAATCTCGCCGCCAAAGAGAAACGAGCCAAATATGTATCAGTTGTGTTTTTAATTTTTGGTTACCTTCTTGTGACCGGCCACGTGGAAGAGTTGTGCCAGCAGCACACAAGCAAGGGCTGATATGCAAAAACCTGTTGGCCTTTGTTTTGTCCATCAGGGCTCTACATTTTGACATGTTGTTCAAAACATTTCAAACCGTGCGCGGCATGATAATTCCAAAGTGCCGCGATTTGATTCCAATGGTTCATACGAGTTTTCCAATGCTTTAAGTAGTTACCCAGGTTGCTCAAAAATTAAAATATATTTTTTACTATTTCCCCACGAGGGTTGTGCAAATCCACATCGAAAAATCTGAATTTCAAGTCGAATCATGATGGTGATGAGGAGGATGATGATGATGATGTTGATGATGATGATGATGGTGATGATGACGAGACACTGCGAAGGGGCTGCTGCATGAAGAGACTCACCAGGCATATGGCGAGAGTTCCCTTTGAGGGCTTGGCGGGGGAGAGGGGGAGGGGGGGGGTTCCTTTCTCCTGGTCGTTCACGGATAAGGGGTCCAGCCCGCCCCTTTGCTTCGCAAAGTAAAACTCAAGGTAGCCCGCTAGGAGGCTACCTTTCGTGATAATTAATTTGAGAAATCTAGTCAGCAACCAAGATTCATTTTTTCTCCTCCTTAATCTCTGCCCACTTTCTCTTCATAACAGTTCGAGGATTGAGAAATGTCTTGATGTCGCTAAACTCTTGTGCTTCATCCTTATCCAGCCCCTCCAGCAATGATGCAGCTAGGTTGCCATTTGTCACTGCATTCTTCTTCTTTGTTTTTTTTTTCCGCTGCTGCTTCCTGGCTTTTCACAAACTCTGTGAAAGTTGCATCCCCGAGCCGCTCGCAACAGCGGGTAATCAAATCAGCTCGAGACAACTTAACAGGATTGGGCACCCCCAGTGCATCAGCAATGATGACCAAGTCATTGTAAGTCAAATTGACCGACTGGCGAAGGGCTGCCTGCGGCAAGGGTTCAAATGGACGCTGTGGAGACAGTAGTACACCCACACCTTCCTCCAATGAAGCTTCTGCATCTGCTGATACCCAGTCATCTGGGTTGAATGGGAAGACAAATGACCCCCCAATGGATGGATTTGTTGCTGAGCTTGTAGGTTTGAAACCTGTCATGATGACCGTGTTCCTCCAACGGCCACACCATGGTTGCCCAAAGTCGATTGCCAAGGCTGAGAACAGTTGTCTCTGTGGACAACTGTGACAGAAGTTGACCAGGAAAACACATGACAGAGTTCAGACCATTCTGCAAGTGCAGCCCAAACTGATTCAAAAGAAAGAATATTTTAAAGTAAGTCTATTTGAGAATTCAGGGTAAACAATGCCAGCAAACAAAAGAGGCTGAATCAAAATCCAAGTGTCGTCAACTTTGACATTTGTCTCCGCTAAAGTATGCTCAGTGTAAAACCGAACCCGCTCCCATGCTGAATATGATTTCCCATACTGTTCTTCATTGACACTTGTCCATGATTTCTTCTTCATGATGTTGCTGAAAGATTTGGGAAGACGATGATAGCGGCTAGAAAAGATCTTGCGACCATACTGCTCATGAGCAGTCTGTCTCTTGCCCCATTTCTGGACGAATTCCTCTTTAGTCAACTTGCCCACATGGAATAGCTCTCTGGCACTGAACACCTTGCTGTTCATGACACATGACTGCACACGTGGCACGGTCATCTTTTGGTTCGGGTGGCTCTTTGCCTCCACTCTAACCGCTTGATGACAATCTTCGACGATCTTGTTGTCGGGCAAGACCGTCAAGACACCCTTCAAGACAAATGTTCCAGGAACACTTGTTTCGTCCCAGCCACTCTGCTCGAAAAGGGCACACGATAGCCTGACAGGGGCGCTGGACAAGAATTGCAAGTCAGGGACAATTCTAGCACATCCGCCAGATTGAGAAGCCGCCAGTCTCTCCTCATCACACCCATGGCTTCCTGGCGATGATCGACACATGACGACACTAGTCCCACAAAGCACTCACGAGCTGTGCCATACCTTGACATTGTCCATAATCTTCTTGACAGGACATTTGACGCATATTTGAACACAGTTGCTGCTAGGTCATCATCATCATTTCTGCCTTGGTGCACCTGGTAGTACGACAACTTCTTCAGAGACCGCCAATCATACAGAGTTTTCACAATGGCCAGCAAGTGATCATCTTTGTACCAAGACAAAGCCCACGTCATGAGTTGCTCAACTCCTTGCTGGGTGATTTTGATCTCAGAGATTCGTCCCGTATACCAGGTCCAGCAAGGTCGGCTGACCAAGAGCATGATACACGCAGTCTGATGGTTGACATATGTCAAAGCTCGATGTAGCAGTTTCAAGCCCCCCAGATCCCCTTTGCACTTTTGAAATTGTGTAGTTACTTCTTCAGGGGCTGGCAGCCCCTCATCTTCAAAGTACCAGTGCAGAAGGCAACGTGTGGCGAAAAACTCTTTGAGCTGTTGGTGCGCACACTCATGCCAGGCGAACCACCTGCTTGGTTTTGGTAAGGCCTTTTTGGCTAGAAAGGATGGCAACTCTGACATTTGATTCCACAATTCTTCATCTGCTGGTGCCCTGCCAAAGTCATCTTCAAAGTCCAGAGCCATGAGACACTTGTACCGCTGGAAGTGCTCCGAGTCCTGCTCAGAAAGTTTTTGCACAACATCATCAGCCACAAGTTTTAAGTTCAATGGTTTTTGAATGGTGTTAAAAAACAAAAAACTAACATGATAAGATTTGCCTTGAGTGAGTCCTCCATGACACATGTATCAAAGAAGTTGGCCAGGAGATCATACTTTTCGTCTCCAAAAGCCCCGGAGCCATGTGGCTTATAGTTGATTGACCAGGCATATGTTGTGGCTAATATAGCCTCGTTGAACTTCGGGTCACAGCCATTGGACAGTTTCAAGTCTCGAATCAGTCGGTGCACTTTATCACAGTGACAGTGTGCAAGCAGATTGTGGTGTTGCAAGTAGGCCAAGCCTGCCTGGGCCACAATGTTGCACCAAAGAAACAAGTCAAGGGGAAAATGACCATAGCATTATATCTTTTCCAAACGTCATCATAATTATATACATGTATTCTGCATTTACATATAAAATGAATGGCCACATGTCATGTGTCACAAATTCATACTTTTATGAAACCTTCCCATTTGATATTGCTGCTAAGAAACAGCACCCACACCGCCCTGATCAATCGAGACAGTGAGGATGGGTACCTCCATAGCCTTTGACAAATCTTGGACATGTGTCTCACCAGTATGGACATCCTTGATCAAGACCTGGTTGCCTTGGACAATCCTCTTCTTGTCTGGACTCAGTAGAGACAAGTACATTGACAAAGGTGGAGTAAATGCTGGAAGTGAGAGTCGCCCCCGTGAAATATGCCACAGCTGATGTGAAAGAGCCGCTAGAAACCTGTAGGCAGCCAAACGTTCAACTTTGCGTGTGGCGGCCAGAATCTCGATTTCCGGCTCCAGATCAAACTCAAGAGGGGCAATGGCTTTGGATCTAGAGACGTGTTGAACAGGGCAAAGAGCACAACTGTCCATCTCGTGAGAGTAACATATGCTGACAATTGTTTCTTTTTGACTGTGAGTCGAAGCATCAGTCACCATGTTGATGTGTGGAATATTCAGGAACCCAGTTTTGACCTTCCCGAAATAAATTCCCAGCACTTTGCGGTTCCAGTACTCAACAGAAGACACTTGTGCACCTCCTTGAACTTCATCACTGCGCAACTTGGCGACAACTGACAAGCTGCAGTTCTTTTCCCGAGCTGCTTGCAGCATGGTCCATATTGAGTCTGGGTGCACCAACACATGTGACTGATGAGTCTTTGTCGGTCCACTTCGACGTTTCCTGGTGGCTGGCACTTGCGACAAGAGTAGATTGTAGTTGGTTCATCTAAATAACCCCAACATAAAGAAAGTGAATCCAAAATTTGATCAAAACAACTAGCTGAAGTAACATGGCTAGTTTCTTAAATTTTCTGGCAGGAGCAGCTTGTTGTGCTTGATGTGGTTGTTCTGGGGTATACATGTGCAGCAAAAACTGATCCATTGCAGTTGACACACATGTCGCCATCAAATCTTTCAAATCTTGGAGCAGCTGTAATGACATTTGTCCCAGAACCGCTTTCTGCCTGGAGCGTCTAAAGCGTTCCAAAGTAGCAACAAAAATGATAATATCGACAACATGTACCTCCTCTTGTCAATCAGATGACAAATGTCCAGCATTGAACATAGCATGCCACTCCTGAGACCAAGCTGTAGCGATTCCTCTATGGATACTGCGAAGAAAAGCAGCAAATGCAAGATTCCCAGCAGAAGTCACAAACAAAGTTTCATCTCGATTCGCTGGAAACCGAACCTGCACTCCAGCAACAGCACTCACCCAAGGCATCACCATGAAGCCAACTGCCTTCAAATAGGACAACAGGAATTCAGCTTTGGCTTCCTCCCGAGCTCTGTTGACAAATGTAAACAGGCAGATCATCAGTGCCAAAGAAGTGCAGAGATTTCGGGCCAGTAGGCCTGGCCTCTAAGCAAGACTGATTGGTTTGACATCACCAAATTCCAACAAACACTTCCCTCCGACATGAACACAAAATATTGAACGTGTATCCAGCTAATTTTAAATGATAGGTTCTTACTAAAAATAAGATTTTGGAATCAACATTTCAGAACCCCCTACCTGGCGACAGCTGTCCTCAAACTCACATCATTCGAAGCAAAAGCTTTGTTTGTTACAGTCCCAAGAAGATCTCGGTAGAACTTGTAGGAACCTCTGTTCTCATGGCCCTTTTCCCGGATGATGTCATAGAAGTAAGCGGTATCCCAGTGAATGCGATTAGCATCAGTGTTGTCAACATACCCCACAGTGCTTGGCAGCTGAAGGTTGTTGAAGACCATGAGTCTTGCATCATCCCGCACCATAGTAGCACAGCACAGCGGACAAATATGAGACAACAGAAACAAAACTCCTGAACCACAATTCAGCTAAAAGAACGCCATAGACATACATCAACACAAATGCAGACCAATTGACTTCCTTTGATTCAACTGAAGTGCATGCCATTGTACCATAAGAAATGCATAATTCTAAGAATCAAACTTCCTGATGTAGTGGAGCTGCTCGCCATCAGCCTGTCAGCAACAATAATAAGAATCAACATTATGGCCATGACAATAACTTGTGCTGCCACACTCACGAAGCAGGCTGATTTCACAATTCAAGTGATCCAATGTTTTCAAATCTTCGCAGTGAAGCCAAGCTCTCATAATTTAAGATTGCCTGAGGGCATGTCAGCTTCTGATGCTTCGAACACGGTGCCTCCCCTATAGTACGAGATATTGCGGTCAACTGCACAAACGTCACAAAACGAAATTATATAAACAATAAGACATCATGTGCTTGTTCACACAAACAAATGAAACATAGCAACTATGCCATCATCATTCACTTAGACAGATGACCGCAATATGCAACCCACAGCACCACAGAAACATGCAGCACAAATGACTTCCCCTCAGGACATATGATACTTTGATCAAAGCAAAAGACAGATGACCTCAGCCAAAAATCTGCTCGATCTCGGTCTCCATAGCAGCCTCACCTTCGGCCTCCACAAGCTCCCACTCAGACGGCACATTTTCCATCTCCGACTGCCAGGTCCTCTCACACCTCATCGGGCAGTGGTGCAGAGGGATGCCGCCCGGACGTGAGGCCCTCCACTTTGACAGGCACTCATTGTGACACACATGTGCACAGGGCAGGGCTGTCACCGCCTCTCCTTGGACCTTCTCCAAGCAGATGGGGCATGGATCTGGCTCCTTTTCAGCAGGCTCTGACACATGTTCTTCCACATCTGACGACAGGCTGTGGTCACTCTCCACAGGTGGCGCAACAGGCACCACAGGCTGCACAGGTGTCACAGCATGCACTCCAGGCTGGACAAATGTCGCAGCAGGCACCACAGGCTCCACAGGTGTCACAGCAGCCACCACTCCAGGCTGGACAGACGTCGCAGCAGCTCTGGGGGCTGCGCAGGGCTGTCTTGAGGTGGTGCAAGCCCAAGCATTTGACCAACATCACCACTATTCCCTGTGGACACATCTGCTGCAGTGCGCTTCTTCTTGGCCTTCATCCACGCATTGTCCTGATGAGTGCAACATGCAGAACAGCCCATATCCCAACGTGATTTTTTGACTCAGCAATGTAATGTGACACCAAAACATCAAAACACATAAAATATTTTCAAATTCATTTTGAGTGTCCCAGCCATGTGGATAGGCTTGCTGCAGGGCAGCTTCATCACATGGAGACAAAGGTAACTTGTTCACAATTGTCTCGATGTGTGCTTGGCCACAGGAGATCTTCACCCGGTTCATGGCCTGAATCCAGCAGTTGAAGAGATCTGTGTATGTCGTCACACCTGAGTCGGTCAGCAAACTGGCTTACTCTATCAGTAAATGCATAGATTCACATTAACATAGTAAAAGCATAATTATACTACCACACTACCAAACATACACTATTATAAGATGCACACCATGGCACGAAGATCATTGACTCGAGTTGTCGGGTTCAACCGGGCACACATGTACACAAGGGCCAGGAGACCAGTGATGCTCAAGGCATGAGTCATGCTAGGGTCCAGGTCTTGGCAAAGCCATTCCAATCCCTCTGACAAACGACACCGAGGTGTTTGACGCAAAAAGGTCACCGAAGAGGAAATCTTGTCCTGGACACCTGACCCATTCATCTGTCCCCTCTCTGGTAGTGCACGACGCTCCTCCTGCTTCTCCTCCTCTTTCTTCTCCTCCTTCACCTCCCTTTCATCCCCCGATTCCTCATCAAGAGCCGGTTGCTGCATTGCCATCTGAGCCAGTTGGGGCAACATCATCATCAACGGGTTCATCATCATTTGCTGCTGCTGAAGCCTCTGACGCTTCGCTGCTGACATTGGCATGGCCCAGTACAGATGACAAATCAGCACAAAAGAGACAGTTTCCCCGAGGACACTTGACCGAGATCGCTGCACAACTTCCACAAATCAGCACAAGTGTCCAATGGTTTTCCACTTGTTTTCTTTGAATTCTAGATATTTTTTTACTGGTGATTTGAGATCATTTCAGAACTTTTGAGAGATTTTGAGAGATTTTGAGAAAATTTGAGAAATTTCACTCCACTCAGCAATGCTACTTTTCAATTACAATGGTTCCCATGCCTGAGATTTTGAGAGATTTTGAGAGATTTTGAAAAATTTTGAAAGATTTTGAAAGATTTTGAGAAATTTTGAAAAAAATTGAGAAAATTCTAGACACTTTTTTTTAAATTTTATTTGCTAGGTTCTATTTGCTGCCCCATGGGATTGCAGGCATCTGTTGTGACAATGGTTGGTCTCACATGCAGTCAGTCTCATACTTGCTAGTGGTGTTGCAGTTGCTGCCACGCCTTGACAGTTGACACCACTGCACCATGAAGAGAAGACACCTGTGACAGCTTCACTTACACTGTTTACTGGGAGTCTAGCTCTATATTGTATCAGGACTAGAAAAGTAAGGTAGGATGGAAGGAAGGAATGAATATACTGGACATACAACTCTTAGCGGCTTCGCTGTTTTCTGTTTCATGTCTGTGCTTTGAAAAAAGGAACTCGCGCAGAGAAGCACGAACCACAGCAAAAGAGGTTGGCATCCTTCAGCACTTTGGCTCTCTGTGGCCTGTGCCCTGTGCCGTCGAAGCGCCAACCACAACGTGTCTCGACAGTGCTGATGTCTGAGATGGCATGCACTGTCGCACTGTTTGGGTTGACAACAACTTGGTCCTCTGGAGAAGCCGAAGTGAGTTGCAGCTCGTGCACACGTGGCTCTTTCACACGCACGGAACAGCTTCCACTTGCAGCCGGTAGCTCCTCACACTGGACCGTTGGTTGCTTCTTGCGTTTCTTGACCTTTCAGTCGCAGGAATGCGTTGAGCGTGGCAATACGTGGACCAAGCCTTCGCACAACTATGCCGCACATTGTGGTCATGAGCAAACAGGAGCAAGAAGAGTTCTTGGTGTATAGGTGCGGCATAGGAAAGTACAAGCTGCCATCGGCCAGCCACATGAAAGACTTGCTCAGCAGCTTCGGTGTCAATGCCGTAGAGATCTGGGTGTGCAGCTGGATCAACGCCAGAAACAAACCAAGGACTGGATGGTTGACGGCAAGCAGAATGATATCGCAAGTGCAGCCTGTCCACCACCCAATGGAGGTTCGCCAGCCGCTGCCAAGCTGCCCGCACCGGAGGAGCAAGTGTCAAGTCACGCACGCGCTTGCGTGCGCTCCGAGCAGCTCCACAGGCATTGTCGTAGACGACAAAGGCCAATGTGCTGAAAAGGCTGAGCAAATACTGCACCAAGAAGACTTGAGTCACAGACTCAGAGGCATACATGGGACGGATAGCCAAAATATGCAGGCATGGCGACACCGCCACCAGAATGCCATTGGACTTCCGAACAACCCGGGTTTCGGAGATGCCCTTGCGGTCGTCCTTGTGACCTGGGGCGCTGTCAGCAAAGAAGTATTTCTGTATATGGGTCTATAGATATGTCTATAGTCAGGGGGCACTACCATAACATTACAACCGGGCACTGGCGAAGACTCAAAAATCAGGAATGCTGAAAGCTAAGGCTGCGGCAAGAATCCGGCTCATCCACTAGATTGTCACGCGGTTTTTGGCGCAGTAAAGTGAGCTCGTAAGCTCGCACATGGCTCAAAGGCACTGCTGCAGCATCAACCCAAGCATCTTGAACCAGGTACTGCAAGGAAAGCCCTTCCTGGGTCTGCCTTTCTCTGTGCTTTCGGATGCAGGACTCTTCAGGGGGCACTTCACATTGACCATGCGCCCGGCAATATTTGGAACCAGGAGCTGGTCGACAAGAGCAGCCACGAAAGTAGCCCATCTGGAGTTTGGGCTCCCACACCAGGCCAGAGCCACGGTCGTTACAAACCAGTGTCTGGACAGACCATTTTCCGTCGATCACACATGCGCGGACCTTGTCGAACAATGGACAAGCATGCTCAGAGGCCAGCCTATCAAAGCCGGCACGGAGCTTGCGCAGCAATGGCTCAAAGTCTGCAGCTTCATGATGGGGACGCAAATGCCACTGAAAGGAGTGCAATTCTTCAATTCCAGAAGTGTCCAACAACAGCATGGACGCATGCACCAAAACGGCGAAGAGCAGCTTTTGGACAAAATGTTCCCGAGCAGCAAACATCGTCCCGCGCATGGTAGCTGACCAAAAAGAGGAATATATATCGTATAGAGCAGAAGCACTCAAGCCGCCACGGGCCATGCACCCAAAGATGAACTGCAAAAAGTGCACCTCCCAACACACAGTTGGAGTGGCAAAGAACCACCGTGCGTCTCTGCGATCAGGTTGGATGTGGCAAGGATGATGAAAGCCATGAGGAAAGGGGCTGTTTTCAGGCACATCGTCCCATTTCCAAGAGCCACCTCTGGCGCGGCTTTAGGTTAGTGTGCTAGCAGTCGACGCAATGCTTTTTGCATGTACACATGTGTTGCTCAAATCCACGTGTACATACATGTGTGTCTTGTGTTCATTGTGTTTCAGGTTCACTTTGAGGCCCGGGCCATACACTGCAGAACATTGAAAGCATCGCAGGAAGAGCACTCGTGCCCGAACCAGCCCACGGCCAAAAGTGAAGCAAAGGGCTTCTGTTTGCCGCCAAAGAACCAAGGGTCGGCCGCACTTGCATCTAGAATCACCGCTGTAGGGCACGAACTCCAAGACATGCATCAAAGTTGCAGGTTGCTGCGAGGCCAGCACTGGTGTGTACGTAGAGATTGCTCTTGGCACCAGGGTCAGGACTTGTGGCATTGTAGACAGTAGCCGAGCTAAGACATGAGCAACTGTAGTCTCAGTAGCAGTCGGCGGCCACAAATTTGCGGCTGCGAGGAGTCTAGCAATGGCAGCCGAACGCCCTGGGGCAGCATTTGTGTGATAGCCTAAACAAAACCAGCCCAAGGCGCAACAAGCGAAAGGGACTAAAGCCTCTGCAAGCTCGGCGTCCGACACCATGTTGGAGGAGGAATGGCCCTGGATTATGACATTGAACTGAAACAAATATCGCGGTAGGTAGGTTGTGGCTGCAGCATGCTGCACTGTCACATGGTGTTTGCTTGAAGGTGGAAATGACAAAAAGTTATGGATCTAGCTGGCTGCGCATGTGTGTTTTTGTTCGCTCAGGTGGCGCAATGCAAATGTCAAAGCTTTCTGAATTTCATTGCCTAGTTGTGTGTAGCACACAGCTGCAAAGGCAAACGCGCAGAGGCAAAGCGGAATCAATGAATTAGGATGCAATGTGCTCGCTCAGTGGAGAAAGCGGGGCCATGAAAATGTCGTCGCGTGGACTGGGAGGATCCTCAACCGTATCTGCAACTTCTGCCGCAATGTCCAAACCATGGCCACGCAGGGCAGCGCCAAAGCCATCATCATGGTGAAGCTCTCCTTCGGCAGGTGCGTGGAGATTGACCACGTCCATGTGCAAGCCCAAAGCAGTTGCAAAGCTTTGGACCAGAGGCCGTGGAGGTGGCTCCGCCCATTGAGTAGCGGCCGGAGCTCGTGGCGGGCGAGCCGCTGGCGCTTGAACGGATTCAGCGTAACTATCCAAAGATGGGATGCTGTCTCCATTCAGACCCAGGGCCACCAGAATTGGGCGCATCTGTACTGAGACTTGGCGTTTCTCGAAAAACCAGATTCCACGACCGCCACCAGCAGTTTTGATGGATCGACACCATTGTCCAAGGCCCAAAGATTGCAGAAGGAGGCACACGATGAAGATGCCAAAGTGCGCATGCTCCTTCCAAATCTTGGCCGCTTTTCTTTTCATGGCATCAGATTGGTTCCAGTAAAACCAAGGGCCAGCACCACTGCTGAGGACAGCCTGCACCAATTGCAAGAGGATATCCACGGTGAATCCATGCAAGGGAAAACGTTGCACAAAGACCAAGAGGATGCCCGGAAGGGAAGAGCCCAAATCTGTCAATGCATCCAAGGCATCATTTCCCGGGCCATGCTGGCTGCCACGCATCGAAGTCATCAAAGCCTCGAAATCATAGTTCTTTGCAGGAACCAGTGGAGGCAGCTGGCTAGCTTGGATCTGCGCGGCTGGCTCAGCTGGCAACACATGCCCTTTGCGGGCGAAATCCAGAAGCTCCCAAACTTTCTCTGCGTGGTCACAGAAAGCATAAGCAAGTTCAAAGACTTTTTGGGGGATCTGCGCGTCTGCTTGGAAGTCTAGCCCCCATGTGTCAGCGATGTCTGTGGCATCGGCAGTAGACCGCCAAGCTGCACAGACTGCTTGCAAGACATGCAAAGACAAAGCCATGCGATTGAATTTGGCGCGCAGCTTTCCATGGTACTTGGCTTCTTCGTGCCTGCCCGGCTGGAGGAAGGCATCATGTTGCATTTCCATGTGCTCATCAAAGTTGGCATCCACCAATGTCTGGGCACCGTCGGTGGGGCAAGGTACGAAAGTCATCCCTTCCCGACTAACAGCGCACCGCAGCAGCGGGTAGCAAAGACCAGCTATGAATTGCGCGGGTTTCTTGCTTGGTGTGGGCAGCGTCGAGCAGGCTAAGCGAATGGCGGCAATGGTGCTCCATTTCGGTGGGCCGTACACTGCAGTGACCCTTTGCCGCAAACCAAAGGCATCCTGTGCAGTGGCACGGTGCATCTCTGGGATGTGGCCACCGGAGCAGCAGCCAAACCAAGGCCTCTGCACTGTGAAGGCCCGGGTTTTGTCCATCACCGGTCGATGCCACGTAGAACTGTCCCACAGCTTTGCCGGAGCTGCGCGGTCGATGCTACTCCCAGCTGTGAACCAGGAAAGAACTTGTTCAATCTCAGGTTCCACAGAGAGAGCTGCGCCGCGATTTTGCTCGAGACTCATTTGCAAGCCGGTGGCGGCCAAGGATCCTCCCCCAGCAAGGAGTTGACGGCGAGGAACTTCTTCTGAGTCCTCTGCCGGCCTGGCCGAATTTTCTTGAATATGTAACCAATCAAACATCGTAGCCACCGCGTTTGCCACGATTTTCACTACTGCAGAACTGTTGGTTGCCCCCGGGTGCAAGAGTACGACCCACAAGGAGGAAGGAATGCTGATGGAAGGCGCAGGCTCAAAGCGATCTTCGGGAATCAATCCTGAGCACACAGTCAGCAGCGCCAGCAAACCCCATTCCCAACACACGGCTAGCGTGTCAGCCAGCGCCTGCGCAGCCCACATCACGTCAGGAAGCCAAGCTTGAAAAGCGTCAGCTTGGAGCACCGGGCAGGCTCGGAAAGCTCGGAGCTGCTCATCATCTTCGGGGCACATTAGCTTCGATGAAGGCATTTCGGCACAGAGGCTGAACGAGTTGGACACGGAAAAACCCTCTACAGAGTCGAGCTTTGCATTGTCATGGTCAGGAACATGTGTGGGAAGCTAGCGTGACCATCAAGCAACACAAGAATGCTTGCAGCTATGTCAGAACGCATGGCCCCACACACGCACAGTGCACAACGGCACCTCAGCATCTCGCAGAGGGATGGTGGCATAGAAGGGCACCTGGCAAGGAGCAGAAAAGGATGAAAAAGGTGTATGTGGAAGCTACCGCTACCAAACAGAAGCCAGACTGCCTCGGAATGATGAAACACACAAACATATCACACCTTATACTTTAGCTACCAAAGACTGGAAATATACATATATATATATATATGGAAAGCAAAACAAGGATTGAAAGTGGGTATGGAGAGGGGGCGGCAGACCGCATCGATAGGGTAGGGATGGGGTGGGTCTTCAAGGGCGGGGTCTTTGACGAACCCGGTGGCCCAAACGGAGCGCAAAAAGAAGAAGGGGGTGGGGGAGTAGGAGGGGGGGGGGGTCTTCTTCCGAGGGGAGTCTTCTTAGGAAGAGGGGGGTCTGCTTCCGAAGGGAGGGGTCTTCTTCGAAAGGGGGGAAAGGGATCTTCGTTGGAACGGGGTGGGAATCTTCTTTGGAAGGGGGGAGGTGTTCTCTGCAAGAAGAAGGGTCGAAACCACGAGCGCGTTTTTGCGGCATGGCGACTGAATCTCTGAGCCGGTGCAACAGACAGCAGTTCGCCACCAATGGCGAAGGGGGTTGGTGGCGTTGTCGCAGCACGGAAGCAAAGCAGGCAAAGTCTGATAGAGGGGCGTCATATACTGGGGATATAGTAGGTGGGCCTTAGCATCCACCATTGTGGCGTTGTCACAGCACGGAAGCAAAGCAGGCAGTTGTGGCAGGTCATGGCAGGTATGCTCACTATAGTGACGTCGTTTTATTCTTCTCCTTCTTCGTCCTATTCTTCGTCGTTTTCATGTTTTTCCGTTTTTTCTTCCGGCTTGTTTTTGTTGTTGTGTTGGCTGTCGTTGCTGCAATGGAACGCTTTGCCCCACCCGCTTTTTTAGTCGCCCCTCCTCCTTCCCCTCCTCCTCGTCCTCCTCCTCGTCATGTCTGTTCGCCGGTGACGTCTTTGTCTCCTTGTTCTTCGTCGTCGTCTTCTTCTGCTTCTTTTTCGTGTTCTTCTTCCTGTTTTCTGGTTGTTGCGTTGATGCTGCTGTTGTCGCTGCAATGGAAAGCTTTGCGGGGGCAGGGCGCCGCTTTTTTAGCCGCCCTCTACTGCTCCTTCTCCTCCTTCGCCTCCTGTTCCTGTATGTTCGCCGGAGATGCCCTAGCGTGCACCTCTGCAATGTTCGTTCTTCTTCGCGCGGGTCCTCTCATGAGCAGGAGCAAAGCAGGCAGTTGCGGCAGGTCGGGTGTTGAAAGAGAAGGTCGCAGCTATATTCAACAGAGGCTTATATGAATATCACGAATTGATGAGGGATATTAGGGCCTTATCATCCACCTTTGTGGCGTTGTCACAGCACGGACGCAAAGCAGGCAAAGTCTGATAGAGGGGCGCCCTACATATACTGGGGATACAGTAGGTGGGCCGCCTTCGCATCCACCATTGTGGCGTTTTGTCGCAGCACGGAAGCAAAGCAGGCAGTAATGACAGGTCAGTTAATTGCAGTAGTTTTGTGCACGCATGGCCAGAGAGCAGTGGAATAGCGGCCGAGGATTGCCGCCGCGAGGGGTGTATCCGACACCGTCTCACATTGGCGCACCAGGACCGCCCGAAACCACATGCAAGCAGGGCCAGGTTGCCCAGGATTGCCGCTGCGAGGGAGCAAAGCAGGCAGTAATGACAAGTCAGTTAATTGCAATAGTTTTATGCACGCATGGCCAGAGAGCAATGGAACAGCGGCCGAGGATTGCTGCCGCGAGGGGTGTATCTGACACCGTCTCACATTGGCGCACCAGGACCGCCCGAAACCACATGCCAGCAGGGTCAGGTTGCCAGAGGGGGTTGGTCTTCTATGGGCCAGTCCAAGGGGAAAAAGCTATGACAACAGTCATCAGGGGCATCGTGGCGTTGTCACAGCACGGACGCAAAGCAGGCAAAGTCTGATAGAGGGGCGCCCTACATATACTGGGGATACAGTAGGTGGGCCGCCTTCGCATCCACCATTGTGGCGTTTTGTCGCAGCACGGAAGCAAAGCAGGCAGTAATGACAGGTCAGTTAATTGCAGTAGTTTTGTGCACGCATGGCCAGAGAGCAGTGGAATAGCGGCCGAGGATTGCTGCCGCGAGGGGTGTATCCGACACCGTCTCACATTGGCGCACCAGGACCGCCCGAAACCACATGCAAGCAGGGCCAGGTTGCCCGGGATTGCCGCTGCGAGGGAGCAAAGCAGGCAGTAATGACAAGTCAGTTAATTGCAATAGTTTTATGCACGCATGGCCAGAGAGCAATGGAACAGCGGCCGAGGATTGCCGCCGCGAGGGGTGTATCGGACACCGTCTCACATTGGCGCACCAGGACCGCCCGAAACCACATGCCAGCAGGGCCAGGTTGCCAGAGGGGGTTGGTCTTCTATGGGCCAGTCCAAGGGGAAAAAGCTATGACAACAGTCATCAGGGGCATTGTGGCGTTGTCACAGCACGGACGCAAAGCAGGCAAAGTCTGATAGAGGGGCGCTCTACATATACTAGGGATACAGTAGGTGGGCCGCCTTCGCATCCACCATTGTGGCGTTTTGTCGCAGCACGGAAGCAAAGCAGGCAGTAATGACAGGTCAGTTAATTGCAGTAGTTTTGCGCACGCATGGCCAGAGAGCAGTGGAATAGCGGCCGAGGATTGCCGCCGCGAGGGGTGTATCCGACACCGTCTCACATTGGCGCACCAGGACCGCCCGAAACCACATGCAAGCAGGGCCAGGTTGCCCAGGATTGCCGCTGCGAGGGAGCAAAGCAGGCAGTAATGACAAGTCAGTTAATTGCAATAGTTTTGTGCACGCATGGCCAAGAGCAATGGAACAGCGGCCGAGGATTGCCGCCGCGAGGGGTGTATCCGACACCGTCTCACATTGGCGCACCAGGACCGCCCGAAACCACATGCCAGCAGGGCCAGGTTGCCAGAGGGGGTTGGTCTTCTATGGGCCAGTCCAAGGGGAAAAAGCTATGGCATCGTGGGTGGGCCTTATCATCCACCTTTGTGGCGTTGTGACAGCACGGACTGGGGATATAAGAGGTGTGGCGTTGTCACAGCAGCGGTCTTTACAGGTCAGTTAATTGAAATAGTTTTGCGCACGCATGGCCGGAGAGCAGTGGAGCAGCGGCCGAGCATTGCCGCCGCGAGGGGTGTATCCGACATTGGCGCACCATGACCGTCCGAAGCCACATGCCTGCAGGGCCAGGTTGCCAGAGGGGGTTGGTCTTCTATGGGCCAGTCCAAGGGGAAAAAGCTATGGCATCGTGGGTGGGCCTTATCATCCACCTTTGTGGCGTTGTGACAGCACGGACTGGGGATATAAGAGGTGTGGCGTTGTCACAGCAGCGGTCTTGACAGGTCAGTTAATTGCAATAGTTTTGTGCACGCATGGCCGGAGAGCAGTGGAGCAGCGGCCGAGCATTGCCGCCGCGAGGGGTGTATCCGACATTGGCGCACCATGACCGTCCGAAGCCACATGCCTGCAGGGCCAGGTTGCCAGAGGGGGTTGGCCTTCTATGGGCCAGTCCAAGGGGAAAAAGCTATGACAACAGTCATCAGGGGCATCGTCGGTTGGCCGTAGCATCCACCTTTGTGGCGTTGTCATAGCACGGACTGGGGATATACGGGGTCTGCACAAAGCCTCGATCGTGCATCATCCCATCATTTTTTGGTTGGGTGGAGGAAGGGGCTGGGGAGGTTCGACTTCGGATTCGGCTGCGGGGTCGGTAGGCATTGCGAGGAATTCCTGCATAAAGCCTCGTGCATCATCTGATTAAGCGTTCTTTTTTGTGGGGGGGGTTGGGGAGGTTCGACTTCGGGTTCGACTTCGGGTTCGGCTTCGGGTTCGTTAGGCATTGCGAACAAGTTCCGCGCAAAACCCATGATCATGCAGCAAACCTTTTTTTTATTTGGAGGGAAAAGGGGGGGTGGATGAGGTTCGACTTCGGGTTCGGTGGTCATTGCGAGCAATATCTGCACAAATCCTGGTGCATCATCCCATCAAACTGTTTTTTTTGGTCGATGGGGGGTTGGGGAGGTTCGACTTCGGGTTCGGCTTCGGGTTCGGTGGTCATTGCGAGCAATATCTGCACAAATCCTGGCGCATCATCCCATCAAACTGTTTTTTTTGGTCCATGGGGGGTTGGGGAGGTTCGACTTCGGGTTCGGCTTCGGGTTCGGTGGTCATTGCGAGCAATATCTGCACAAATCCTGGTGCATCATCCCATCAAACTGTTTTTTTTGTCGAGGGGGGGTTGGGGAGGTTCGACTTCGGGTTCGGCTTCGGGTTCGTTAAGCATTGCGAGCAATTTTCGTACAAAGGCCGGAAGGGGTGGGGGAGGTTCGACTTCGGGTTCTGCTTCGGGTTCGGTGGTCATTGCGAGCAATATCTGCACAAATCCTGGTGCATCATCCCATCAAACTGTTTTTTTTGTCGAGGGGGGGTTGGGGAGGTTCGACTTCGGGTTCGGCTTCGGGTTCGTTGGGCATTGCGAGCAATTTTCGGACAAAGGCCGGTGCATCATCGCAGCAGACCGTTTTTTTGTCGATGGGGGGTTGGGAAAGTTCGACTTCGGGTTCGGCTTCGGGTTCGGTGGTCGTTCCGAGCAATGTCTGTACAAAGCCCGGTGCATCATCCCAGCAAACCGTTTTTTTTTTTTGGGGGGGGGAGGGGGAGGTTCGACTTCGGGTTCGGACGGGGCTCGTTATGAGAAAAGGATGAAGTCATCATCACCATCATCCCCATCATCACCATCATCCCCATCATCGCCATCATCATCCACCTCCATGCAGGTCCCACCTCCACCTCCTGCGGCTAAATGTCACTTCATCATCCTCCTCCTCGAACACCTCCACATTGACATTTGTAGCACGTGAAGAGGATGAAGCCGCAAATGCCTTCGCCGAAGCACCCAGGAATTCGGCACCCGTCTGTGCCCTAGCCTTTGGCTTTGGCATGGCCTGCAAGTGGACAAAGTGACAATTGTGTGACATATGTCAGCAGCAACATCCAGTTCAGACACATCAAAAATTCAGATGTATTCACATCAGTTTGCAAGACTTGCTCAACACAACTATACAACTGCATTTGCAGCCTTAAGTTAGTTTCACAGCAACAGCAATGACAAATCTCTAGCCTTCGGGGCAGGTCCGACAGATGTACCATGGTTTGCCTCCTCATGTAGGGGATCATGTGGTCAAACCTTGGCAACATGGGTCATGCAAAATGTCAATCATTACACAACTGTTCATTCCATTTGAAGGGTACCCAAGTTAATTTTCTCAAACAGTGAAGTCAAATTCCAATTGGAGCACAGTGTGAAAATGAATCTAATGCAGCCAAAACACCCCTTAAAGTAGGCATTCTTGAACTGACAGATGTATCTGTTCAAGTACTCCCCAATGAAGAGCTTGAAGTCCCCGAAGTTGACATCTGTGCGCTCAAGTACCTGCTGCATGGCGTCCTGCCACGACAATTCTCCGTGCATGTACCTGACACATGTCTCCACGTCATCCTGCCATCCCTGGGATGTGCTCTGGATGGCAAAGATCGGCTGGCACCCAATGGCCTTAGGTTGAATAGCAATGAAAAGTCACACTCTCAATTTAATCAAAAGCAATGAACAGCTGCATTGAAATACATCAGCAACACTCTCAATCAAGACAAGTATTTCAAGCCAAGTTGCAATCAGAATGCCATACAACGTCAGAACGCAGACAATTGTACGGTGCCATCCGGCTGTGCACGAAATCCTGCAGGACATATGTGAATAGTTGACTATGTCACATGTCAGGACATATGTCAATAGTTGACTATGTAACATGTGTCAAACCCACGTTGTCATTTTTTCACATGAAATAAATACAAATCAGCAAACAGGTCTCCTCACCAGAGGTGCAGGACTCGAGGATCCAGCTCATGGTCTCATGGAAGGCAGGATGTTCCATCACCTGCAATCAATAAGTATACTAGAATGTAATGAAACTTCAGTTCCAGACTCATCAAACCAGAACATGACACACATTCAGACACATGACATCATTCAGACACATTTCAGAACATGACCACGCCTGTCGCTGGATGACTTCAGCCCAGCCAGACAAATATCCATGTCGGAAGCCATGGGGAGCGTCACTTAGATGAAGTCAAGATTTTGAATTCAAACTTGCCCAACATTCCTGTATCACTTGCTGATTATTTACAAGCCAAACACATGGGGCAATGGAATAGTACAGCCAAGGGACTCTACGGGCATGCTCCAGTCAACCCGGTGCCACTCGCTCGGGGAGAAGATCTGACACATGTCGCCAACATTCTTCATCCAACAACCCGACACACGTTCCTGCAGGAAAGAGGCTATGGCTATGATGCATATCAAACAGTCAAACGAAAGTAGTCAAGAAATACCAATCAGTTTTCACAGGGCAAACCAACAGAAAATGCAAAAAGCAGACATGTACAGCAACATCAATCAGTCCTCACGCATCTCCCTCCACTTCTTACTCTGACCAAACCCTGCAATGACCACCTTCTGTGGCCACTGCAGCAGCTCGTCGCTGTAGCGACTTGACAATTGTCCAGCAATGTCAGGGTAGACAGATGTCTCGGCAGCGTTCCGCACGATCTCAGCCAATGGCAGTGTGACCAGATCAAGTCAGACTGAAGGGAAACAACAGGTGATCCATCAGAATTGAAACAGACAATGCACTCACAATCAGATACTTTGAACGCTTGAATGTTTTAGATAAATATGCTGTCAAGTTACGGATCTAATCTCGTGGAGCCTTTTTCCACGGAAGATGGTCGGGGAATCCGTGGTTGATTTGGAACCTTAATCACAACAAGTCAGACACTTTCAGTGCCCTCAATCACAGGAAAAGGCATTATTCAAGACAAATGTGACAGATATGAATTTTTCTGAAACTGAAAGGCAGCTCTGAGAACCTGTCCTTTTGATGTGCCTCCATGTGCTCTTGGGGCTCCATGCGTCCACATGTTGCTTGCCCTCCGGGTCCGACAGTTGTGCACAAATCTCCTCTGCCCTGCCCTTGTGCAATAGGCTCAACAAATAGATGGCCTGAGCCAGAGAAGCACAGCATTCCACAATGCAGCAACTCGTTACATTTGAACAATGGCAGTAAACAAGAAGGCAAGACAAAATCATAAAAGCAGACATGGCACTTGCTGGGCTTTCCTGAATCAAGATTGATCAATGCAGAATTGACACATGGAAACTGTAAACTTTTTATCTCATCAGTGGCATACAATCTGGCAACTGCAAACAGTGTGTCATTTAAAAAGAAACTTGAACAGTTCAGTGCGCAATCTGGCAAGGCTTGACTTGAGGTTAAGACAAGCGTCCGGTGCCCTTCCAAAGCCTCCCTTTCGTCTTCAGTGAGCGAGAGGTGGACCAGCGCTGCACTATTGACGGAGTCGGACATATGACGACAAAAGTGACAGATGAGATGCACAGTGAAAGTAGCTGTGAAAGTGAGTGAGTCAATCTATGATGCATGGTCATCATTCTTCATTAGAATTATCTCTTCACTTGTCATCATTTTTCATTATCCGCCGACCCCGGCAGACGCAAGGGGGAGCGCGCCAGGGAATAATACTTTTGATTCTTGTTTCGGACTACTACCGCAGCAGGCGCAGCAGCAGCAGCAGGAGAAGTAAAGCAAAGACAAGCAAGTTTAGCCGCACCAGCAGCAGGAGCAGCAGCAGCAGCAGCAGCAGCAGCAGCAGCCGCAGCAGCAGCAGCAGCAGCAGCAGCAGCAGTAGCATCAGCAGACGCCACAGCAGCAGCAGCAGCAGCTGCAGTACAGTAGCAGGAACCGCAAGAATAGCTGCAACAGCAGCGCAGCGGACGCCTGCACCACCACCAACAGCAGTAGCTGCAAAAATGTTGTTCTTCGGGGCAGCACACCACCAGCAGCAGCAGCCAGCAGCAGCAGCAGCAGCAGCAGGTGGTCAAGCCCCGGGGCAGCATGTTTTTGGAGGTCGTTCCAGCCTTCAGTAGCATGGTGTTTCGGTGTGGCGAAGGGTGTGTTTTGGAGGCTTGCAGCACCTGCTCCAGCAGCACCAGCAGCAGGAGCAGCAGTAGCAGCTCCGGGAGGGTGCGTTTTCAGCCCCGGGAGGAAGAGCAGCAGCAGCAACAGGAGCAACAGGAGGGTTCTATGTCTCATTGTAGAAACAGTGGTATAAAAATTGGTCGAAAACCATAAAACCTTGTCCAAAACTATTGTTTTTCTAGGGTTTCAGAAGGGACGTTAGGCAGTTTTTGGGCTCGATTTTGGCGCTGTTCCGTCCTTCAGGGCCACTGTGTTTCCCTGTCCGGGAGGGTACGTTTTCAGCCTCGGGAGGAAGAGCAGCAGCAGCAACAGGAGCAACAGGAGGGTTCTATGTCTCATTGTAGAAACAGTGGTATAAAAATTGGTCGAAAACTATAAAACCTTGTCCAAAACTATATTGTTTTTCTAGGGTTTCAGAAGGGACGTTAGGCACTTTTTGGGCTCGATGGGACGCAGAGGTTGGGTTCAGTCCTTGCAGGGCCACTGTGTTTCCCTGTCCGGAGGGTTGCGGTTTCAGCCTGGGAGGACGAGCACGCAGCAGGCAACAGAGCCAACAGGAGGGTTCTATGTCTCATTGTAGAAACAGTGGTATAAAAATTGGTCGAAAAACCATTAAAACCTTGTCCAAAACTATTGTTTTTCTAGGGTTTCAGAAGGGACGTTAGGCAGTTTTTGGGGTCGATTTTGGCGCGCGGTTGGGCGGCGCGTTCCGTCCTTCAGGGCCCACGTGTTTCCCTGTCCGAGAGGGTGCGTTGGTTTCAGCACGCGGGAGGCAAGAGCAGCAGCAGCAGCAAACAGGAGCAACAGGAGGGTTTCTATGTTTCATTGTAGAAGAAACAGTGGTATAAAAATTGGTCGAAAACCATTGAAAACCTTGTCCAAAACAAAAACTATTGTTTTTCTAGGTTCCAGGGACGTTTTAGTTAGGCAAGTTTGTGGCTCGATTTTTGGCGTGTTCCGTCATTCAGGGCCACTGTGTTTCCAAGTCCGGAATAGGGTTGCGTTTGTGTTCAGCCTAGGGAGGAAGAGCAGCCCAGCAGCAACAGGAGCCACAGCTGCAAGGGTTTCTATTGTCTCATTGTTAGACACAGTGGTATAAAAATGGTCGAAGAAAACTAACCATAAAAAACCTGGTCCAAAACTAATTGTTTTTTAGGTTTCAGAAGGGCGTTAGGCAGTTTTGGGCTCGATTTTGGCGCTGTTCCGTCCTTCACGGCCAATGTGTTTCCCTGTCCGGAGGGTGCGTTTCAGCCTCGGGCGGAAAGCAGCAGCAGCAACAGGAGCAACAGGAGGGGGGTTCTATGTCTCATTGCACAAACAGTAGTATAAACATTGGTCGAAAACTATAAAACCTTGTCCAAAACTATATTGTTTTTCTAGGGTTTCAGAAGGGACGTTAGGCAGTTTTTGGGCTCGATTTTGGCGCTGTTCCGTCCTTCACGGCCACTGTGTTTCCCTGTCCGGGAGGGTGCGTTTTCAGCCTCGGGAGGAAGAGCAGCAGCAGCAACAGGAGCAACAGGAGGGTTCTATGTCTCATTGTAGAAACAGTGGTATAAAAATTGGTCGAAAACTATAAATAAGAATAAAAACTTGTCCAAAACTATTGTTTTTCTAGGGTTTCAGAAGGGACGTTAGGCAGTTTTTGGGGTCGATTTTGGCGCGGTTCCGTCCTTCAGGGCCACTGTGTTTCCCTGTCCGGGAGGGTGCGTTTTCAGCCTCCGGAAGAAGAGCAGCAGCAGCAACAGGAGCAACAGGAGGGTTCTATGTCTCATTGTAGAAACAGTGGTATAAAAATTGGTCCAAAACTATTGTTTTTCTAGAGTTTCAGAACGGACGTTAGGCACCTTTTGGGCTCGTTTTTGGCGCTGTTCCGTCCTTCAGGGCTACTGTGTTTTCCTGTCCAGCAGGGTGCGTTTTGAACCTCGGGAGGAAGAGCAGCAGCAGCAACAGGAGCAACAGGAGCAACAGCAGCCGCAGCAGAAGCAGCGCAGCACTTTTTCATCATCAGCAGCAGCAGCAAAAGCCTAACAGCGGCAACAACAAGCAGCAGCTTGCAGCAGCAGCAGCAGCAGCTGCAGCTGCAGCAGAAGAAGCAGCGGCTGCAGAAAGAAACCAAAAGTCACCACACAAGATGATCACCACCACACAAAAGTTAAGGCAACGCAGGATGCCTCCATAGGTTCCCGGACTCCAGCCACTACCGGAGAAGACGATCCAAGAAAGGAGTGGAAAGTCTTAGTCACCTTTTCAGTGACCCCAGTCCCTATGGAGCACAGCTCGGACCTTAGAGCCAAAAACAACCACCTGTCAATTAAGGGTTGGGGCTGTGCAACCATTTTGTAGTGAAGAAACGGCCTGCATAGCCTCAAGCTCTACTAAATGGATGTGCATGCATGATCGAATTTCACTACTAAATGTGGGCCCCTGGTTCAGCTGAAGCGCAAAATTTGGATATATTTTAAGAGTGTCTTAAGACGCCAATATGATTCGACCAAACGCCCTGTTCCATTTAGTAGAGGTACTCGTTTGACCACAAGTTGGGGGACCAACATCACTCGACCAAAACCCCAAAGCCATTTAGTAGAGAAATACACGGGGTCCATTTAGTAGAGAAAACAACATGAAACACATATGACTGATCCCATGACCATCCATTTAGTAGAGGCAGCACTTGGCTAGACTGGAGGCGGCATGGCAGGATACCGCAAGGATGCTATCTTTGTCCGACTTCTGTTGTTTCATATCGCGGTATACCCGATCATGTTGAACCCAAACACGAAAGGCAGCACCCGACGAGCAAGAAACACCCAAGCGAGGGATTTGGCATCGCCCCCAAAAAAGGCAACAAAAGAACCCAAGCACGAAAGGCAGCACCCGACGAGCAAGAAACACCCAAGCGAGGGATTTGGCATCGCCCCCAAAAAAGGCAAAAAAAAAACACGAAAGGCAGCACCCGACGAGCAAGAAACACCCAAGCGAGGGATTTGGCATCGCCCCCAAAAAAGGCAAGGCAGCACTTGGCTACAGGGGAAATCTTGACAGATTTTGGACATTTTGGGACTACAAAATGGTGTTCCATAGCACGTAAGGGATAATAGGGCACACAAGGATGCAACAGGGCTTTGTTTGAAACAGTTCTAGATAGACTGATCCCATGACCATCCATTTAGTAGAGGCAGCACTTGGCTAGACTGGAGGCGGCATGGCAGGATACTGCAAGGATGCTATCTTTGTCCAACTTCTGTTGTTTCATATCGCGGTATACCCGATCATGTTGATTTACTTCAACCCAGGAATATCTTTGATTTATCGTTAGGAATAATTTATCTGGATTGACGTGATTCATCCTGATGGACATGGATTGGCCAAATGGCTATCGGGGGCGACGGAATGGGAATCTCTACTAAATGGTTTTTCAGTTTTGTCTCGTGTCATTGTGACCGTTTTATGAACTCTACTTTGCAACCTCTACTAAATGGTTCCTGTGATTTTGCAACATTTTTTTGACATCTCTACTAAATGGTTTTACCCAACAAACAACATTTGACATCATATGATTAACATATCATTTTTACCTCACTACTAAATGTGGATCATGGGTCTAGAGATGTTTACTTGATTGTTTTTTGAAAAATCATGATTCTCTACTAAATGGTTTCTGGAAATTTCACACTAAATTTTTGGTTCACTTTCCGGGACCTAGCTCATAGCATTTAGTAGTGGAAATTGGCAGGAGGATCCAAAAACAAGGTCCTCACTGTGGCCAGACTGTACATTGAGCCCACTCTCCCCGGCAGATACAAGGGGGAGCGCGCCATAAAATAATACTTTTGATTCTTGTTTCGGACTACTACCGCAGCAGGCGCAGCAGCAGCAGCAGCAGGAGAAGTAAAGCAAAGACAAGCAAGTTTAGCCGCACCAGCAGCAGGAGCAGCAGCAGGAGCAGCAGCAGCAGCAGCAGCCGAGGAGAAAGAAGAAGCAGAAAGCAGCAGACGAAGAAGAAGACGCCGCATGCAAGCACAAGACGGAGCAGCAGCCGCAGCAGCAGCCGCAGCAGCAGCAGCCGCAGCCGCAGCCGCCGCGGCGGCGGCGGCAGCAGCAGCAGCAGCAGCATCAGCAGACGCCACAGCAGCAGCAGCAGCAGCAGCTGCAGTACAGTAGCAGGAACCGCAAGAATAGCTGCAACAGCAGCGCAGCGGACGCCTGCACCACCACCAACAGCAGTAGCTGCAAAAATGTTGTTCTTCGGGGCAGCACACCACCAGCAGCAGCAGCCAGCAGCAGCAGCAGCAGCAGCAGGTGGTCAAGCCCCGGGGCAGCATGTTTTTGGAGGTCGTTCCAGCCTTCAGTAGCATGGTGTTTCGGTGTGGCGAAGGGTGTGTTTTGGAGGCTTGCAGCACCTGCTCCAGCAGCACCAGCAGCAGGAGCAGCAGTAGCAGCTCCGGGAGGGTGCGTTTTCAGCCCCGGGAGGAAGAGCAGCAGCAGCAACAGGAGCAACAGGAGGGTTCTATGTCTCATTGTAGAAACAGTGGTATAAAAATTGGTCGAAAACCATAAAACCTTGTCCAAAACTATTGTTTTTCTAGGGTTTCAGAAGGGACGTTAGGCAGTTTTTGGGGTCGATTTTGGCGCGGTTCCGTCCTTCAGGGCCACTGTGTTTCCCTGTCCGGGAGGGTGCGTTTTCAGTCTCGGGAGGAAGAGCAGCAGCAGCAACAGGAGCAACAGGAGAGTTCTATGTCTCATTGTAGAAACAGTGGTATAAAAATTGGTCGAAAACTATAAAAACTTGTCCAAAACTATTGTTTTTCTAGGGTTTCACAAGGGACGTTAGGCAGTTTTTGGGCTCGATTTTGGCGCTGTTCTGTCCTTCAGGGCCACTGTGTTTCCCTGTCCGGGAGGGTGCGTTTTCAGCCTCGGGAGGAGCAGCAGCAGCAACAGGAGCAACAGGAGGGTTCTATGTCTCATTGTAGAAACAGTGGTATAAAAATTGGTCGAAAACCAAAAAACTTTGTCCAAAACTATTGTTTTTCTAGGGTTTCAGAAGGGACGTTAGGCAGCTTTTGGGCTCGATTTTGGCGCTGTTCCGTCCTTCAGGGCCACTGTGTTTCCCTGTCCGGCAGGGTGCGTTTTCAGTCTCGGGAGGAAGAGCAGCAGCAGCAACAGGAGCAACAGGAGGGTTCTATGTCTCATTGTAGAAACAGTGGTATCCGCCGACCCCGGCAGACGCAAGGGGGAGCGCGCCAGGGAATAATACTTTTGACTCTTGTTTCGGACTACTACCGCAGCAGGCGCAGCAGCAGCAGCAGGAGAAGTAAAGCAAAGACAAGCAAGTTTACCCGCACCAGCAGCAGGAGCAGCAGCAGCAGCAGCAGCAATAATACTTGTGACTCTTGTTTCGGACTACTACCGCAGCAGGCGCAGCAGCAGCAGCAGGAGAAGTAAAGCAAAGACAAGCAAGTTTAGCCGCACCAGCAGCAGGAGCAGCAGCAGCAGCAGTAGCATCAGCAGACGCCAGCATCACCAGCAGCACCACCAGCAGGAGCAACAGGAGGGTTCTATGTCTCATTGTTTTTCTAGGGTTTCAGAAGGGACGTTAGGCAGTTTTTGGGGTCGATTTTGGCGCTGTTCCGTCCTTCAGGGCCACTGTGTTTCCCCGTCCGGCAGGGTGCGTTTTCAGTCTCGGGAGGAAGAGCAGCAGCAGCAACGGGAGCAGCACGAGGGTTCTATATCTGATTGTACAAACAGTGGTATAACAATTGGTCGAAAACTATAAATAAACAATAAAAACTTGTCCAAAACTATTGTTTATTGTTTTTCTAGGGTTTCAGAAGGGACGTTAGGCAGGTTTTGGGGTCGATTTTGGCGCTGTTCCGTGCCTCAGGGCCACTGTGTTTCCCTGTCCGGCAGGGTGCGTTTTGAGGCAGCAGCAGCAACAGGAGCAACAGGAGCAACAGGAGGGTTCTATGTCTCATTGTACAAACAGTGGTATAAAAATTGGTCGAAAACTATAAAAACTTGTCCAAAACTATTGTTTTTCTAGGGTTTCAGAAGGGACGTTAGGCAGTTTTTGGGGTCGATTTTGGCGCTGTTCCGTCCTTCAGGGCCACTGTGTTTCCCCGTCCGGCAGGGTGCGTTTTCAGTCTCGGGAGGAAGAGCTGCAGCAGTACAAACAGTGGTATAAAAATTGGTCGAAAACTAAAAACTTGTCCAAAACTATTGTTTTTCTACGGTTTCAGAAGGGACGTTAGGCAGTTTTTGGTGTCGATTTTGGCGCTGTTCCGTCCTTCAGGGCCACTGTGTTTCCCGTCCGGCAGGGTGCGTTTTCAGTCTCGGGAGGAAGAGCAACGGGAGCAGCAGGAGGGTTCTATATCTTATTATACAAACAGTGGTATAACAATTGGTCGAAAACTGAAAATAATCATAAAAACTTGTCCAAAACTATTGTTTTTCTAGGGTTTCAGAAGGGACGTTAGGCAGTTTTTGGGGTCGATTTTGGCGCTGTTCCGTTCCTCAGGGCCACTGTGTTTCCCTGTCCGGCAGGGTGCGTTTTGAGCCTCGGGAGGAAGAGCAGCAGCAGCAACACGAGCAACAGAGGGTTCTATGTCTCATTGTACAAACAGTGGTATAAAAATTGGTCGAAAACTATAAAAACTTGTCCAAAACTATTGTTTTTCTAGGGTTTCAGAAGGGACGTTAGGCAGTTTTTGGTTAGGCAGTTTTTGGGGTCGATTTTGGCGCTGTTCCGTCCTTCAGGGCCACTGTGTTTCCCCGTTCGGCAGGGTGCGTTTTCAGTCTCGGGAGGAAGAGCAGCAGCAGCAACGGGAGCAGCAGGAGGGTTCTATATCTTATTGTACAAACAGTGGTATAAAAATTGGTCGAAAACTATAAATAAGAATAAAAACTTGTCCAAAACTATTGTTTTTCTAGGGTTTCAGAAGGGACGTTAGGCAGTTTTTGGGGTCGATTTTGGCGCTGTTCCATCCTTCAGGGCCACTGTGTTTCCCCGTCCGGCAGGGTGCGTTTTCAGTCTCGGGAGGAAGAGCAGCAGCAGCAACAGGAGCAACAGGAGGGTTCTATGTCTCATTGTACAAACAGTGGTATAAAAATTGGTCGAAAACTATAAATAAGAATAAAAACTTGTCCAAAACTATTGTTTTTCTAGGGTTTCAGAAGGGACGTTAGGCAGTTTTTGGGGTCGATTTTGGCGCTGTTCCGTCCTTCAGGGCCACTGTGTTTCCCCGTCCGGCAGGGTGCGTTTTCAGTCTCGGGAGGAAGAGCAGCAGCAGCAGCAACGGGAGCAGCAGGAGGGTCCTATATCTTATTGTACAAACAGTGGTATAACAATTGGTCGAAAACTATAAATAAAAACTTGTCCAAAACTATTGTTTTTCTAGGGTTTCAGAAGGGACGTTAGGCAGTTTTTGGGGTCGATTTTGGCGCTGTTCCGTCCTTCAGGGCCACTGTGTTTCCCCGTCCGGCAGGGTGCGTTTTCAGTCTCGGGAGGAAGAGCAGCAGCAGCAACGGGAGCAGCAGGAGGGTTCTATATCGTATTGTACAAACAGTGGTATAACAATTGGTCGAAAACTATAAAAACTTGTCCAAAACTATTGTTTTTCTAGGGTTTCAGAAGGGACGTTAAGGAGTTTTTTGGCTCGATTTTGACGCTGTTAATATGTCGTCTCTTCTCCTGCGAACCTCTTTTTTTGTCCGGGGTCGGCGGCAGGGGCGGCAGCCCTTAAATAACTTTACGTTGTCCACATGTATGCATTTAATCCGAAGAAATGTTTATCTGATGCCTGCCGAAGTATGTTTGCTTGACATGTTTGTGCGACACTTGATGCAAATAGCTCTGAGTCGGAACGTGGAAAACGCCGTCAATGTCAGATGTCTAACATCCATCAAACACTTCAATCAAAGACTCTCTCGACAAAATAAACTCTTCACTTAGCTAGTTCAGTCAGCTGTTGTATTAATTAATCATCATGTCCCAGGTTGGTGATCCGACTTGAGCTTGGCACCACAAAGAACTTGCAGAGAAGACAATGTAGAGACCTTGATCAGCCTGGCAGCAGATTCTGAAAGAACTGTATGGAACAAAGTGGAAACAATTTATTAAATTTTATTAAAGCATGGAGCTACTTGGATATGTCATATTGAACACGGTGGCCAAGATCTAACTAAAATAAATGTCACAAGCTTGTGGACACATGTCACAGTCACAAGTCTCACAAGACAACACCTCATTGGTAATAGCCTGAGCACAAGAATAATTTTGACACAAGTTCAGACCCAGTGAATCAGTGAATCAGAAATGCTCCAAGGAAAACCACAAGTGACACCTAACTAAACATCATCATTCACTGGATTCTTGACTGAGCTCTCCACATCTCCACAGAGTTCCACACCTTGGCCAGCAGGAAATTAAACATGTGTGACATATAAATAAAACTGCTGAAAGATCTTTACATCAAGTTCATATTCAGACAAAAGTTCTGAACAACATTGAATCAAAAGTATGCCTTTGCTTCGTCCGTTTTTTCCATCCCATCCCCTGTCAATTGTCCATGCCTCACGATCTGTCAAGGCTGTGGCTACTATCGACCACACTCAGACAAACTAGGCATAATTAAGGCAGAAACAAATTGGCACCATGTTGTTGCAACATGACATGTGTCCAAAAAAAATATCACCATTTTCAGTGACATTTGACACAGTCACAGCACATAGCAAAGTACAGATGTGCAATATACAAAAAGAAAAGACATTAGACACAATCATCTTCCACCACTTGAGTGTCATCCCAATCATCACCACATTGAGGTACAGTTTGAGGACAGCTGAATATATCACCATCATGACATCTGAAATCATCAGGTGGCTCAACCCGGGAATCTGTAACCCACTCACCACGACACATGTGACCACCAGTAACCGGAGAATTCTGAGACCCCACTGGCTCTGACACATCTGCATCCTTCTCCTCAAGAAATGCATGCGTCCTTCTGATCGACTTGCACGACGACTGGAACGAAGGAGCCATCTTCCTCTTACCTTTGCCCTCAAGAGTGCCAAGCACTTGTACAGATTTGTTCGGGCCACGCATAGTGATGGTAATATTCCATGGTCCATCCTGACAAAGTTCAGAAACAAATTGAACATCTACAACATGAAAAAATGAAACCATTGATATTGTGGGGAATCTATTGACATATGAGTTTCAACATTGGGCATTCACAAAAACAAAATTCTTGTCTAGAGCATGTGCCAAATGAATAAAATTGAAATATTGTCATTATTGTCACATGAAGAACATCAGTCCAGGGACAATCATAGGCTCAGCATCCCTTACAAGAACACGATAATCCCCAGTGCGCCACTTGAGGACATCCATGACACTTGTGGTTGTCACCTTGTCCCAGCCCTTCTGAGTGTCCCCCCTGGAAAGAAGATCAATTGTCTGCGATGACATGGCGCAAACAAATGGGACAAATGACCTGCCAGGACAGATGACCTGCCAGGACAGATGACCTGCCGGGACAAATGACTACAGTGTCTGGGCCAAATGATGTTTGAAGTTAATGCAATCAATATCATTGCAAGACACATGTGACATGAACTCCAATTGATTGATGCTACATTTGTCAAATGAATCTACTCACATTAACATGGATCACATAACACAATCACAAAAACAACTCCATGAATGATCTGGCACATGATTGAACGTTGAGCGTTCCCAATATTGACGCCTGCACTGCTCCACACGCCCAAAGAGCACCTGGCACACGTTTGGCTAGTAACAGACACATGTGTACACTGGGACTACTGGGATACAAGGGTTTGGATGACTTGCCAAGCTTTCATGGTGATTTGATGTTCCGCCCTGCCCCCCTTCTTGACTAACCCAAATTGAGTGAAACAAACTGCCAGTAGTGTTTGAACACAACACTCTGTAGGGATGTTTTCCAGATTGAAGCAGTAAAGACATATGTGATACTTGTACTAATTGAAGCACCCCTGACAGAACTGAACCCCTACCTTTTTTTCAGCTCGGGATTCGATTTCTCTGTGACTCACACATGACGCACATGACCAGGACAAATGATAGAAATCAAAAAGGCCTTGACATTTGACAGCTTGTTTGAATGCAGATTTTTGAAGTTGAAAAACTGGCATTGCGTGATCAAACCAAACTGGAGATGTCCCAGTATGTGACAAGTGTGACAATGGAAGACCCGATCATCAATGATGGACAAATGTCTCAGTATGGACAAATGTCTCAGCGCTCAATCACGATCGGTGGAGCAGGTGCAACAGGAGGGACAATTCTATCCAAATCAGCAGGCTTCAAGTAGAGACCCATGCCTCGATCGACACTTGTCCTGCAGGCAGGCCATGCTGAGACATGGAAATTGCTGCCACTGCAACTTTTTACAGTAGTTAGTTGTCAAACTCCATCAAAACTATTTTTTATCATGTCTCAAAAACCCAAAAACGAAACAATCACACATGTCATGTATCACCAAACAATCACACATGTCATGTGTCCAAAACAAAAATACTGCTGCTGAGGGAAGGCACCTCGATCTACCAAAAAGATGTGCTCCTGGCTGTAGGACAACTGTACATGAAACAACTGTCCCCGATACGGGACAACTGTAGTCTGGCATGGCAGGTGTTCGTCCAGCCACGACACATGTGCACGTAAGATCCCTACCCCTTAGACCAGGGGGGGCAGAAAATTGTAATATTACTTTTTTCGAGGGTAGGGGGGTGAAAACTGTAATATTACAATATTCGATTTCGAGGGAAAAATGTAATATTACAATTTTTTGGTACCATGATGTACCATGGGGAAATTAAAAAAATGTAAGTTATGAAAGTTCAGGCTGACAAACATATGTATTTTGCAGGCACATCCAGTGCAGAGGCTTTTCAACTTTACATTTATATTGCCCGAAAACCTGAAAAACCTAATCATACAGCGGTATAAAGTGTCATAGGCTATGACTCATAGCCTAGAACAAAAAAGATACCATATGATACAATGACATACCATAAACTATCTAAACCATATCTTAAACATACCAACAAAATATCTACAACATATCTAAATCATATCTCTAGAACACATTCAACATACAATTTTACATTTATTTGCCTGAAAACCTCAAAGCATAATCATATAGCGGTGCGAATGCGGAGAGCCCCACCCGGGGCCGCACATGTGGGCGCTCAGCTTTTCTACTCACCTTGAGCTCGTTGAGATCCCTGCGGAACATGACATGCATTGCCATATGTTGGATGGCTCATGGATCCAGAAGTGATTTCACACTCCTTAAAAATCCTTTCCAAATTAAAATAAAGAATCTTTGAATTCTTCATTTCATACGACGCACCATGGTGGTGCCAGGATAGGTCATCTGAGTCGCATATTTGTCCTTGTTCGAGGACCATCCAACAGCATTCAAGTACTTGCGCAAATCATCCACCTTTGCACTCTTGATGCCAGTATGAAGGATCCACATGAGATATTCTTTCATCGGATCATCCGTCGCAGCCTCTTTGATCATCTCATCATAGGTCAAATGGCGACGAGCGACCTTGGGCAAGTCACAAATGGTTTTGCCCCAGTCAGCCAAGGACAACCCCATCTCTGGCACATGTGAGCCCGTACGAGCTTCAGCAGCACTGCTTCCACCGGTTGACTTGGGCATGATCGGCTGCTGGCGCTTGCGCCAGGTTGGGCCCTCATAGCCGTCCGCTGGAATATACTCAAACTCTGCGTCCTCCTCATCTTCAGCAAACAGTCGACGCTTGCTGCTGTCATTCATACTTTCTCCAGTCACCACAGGAACGCCCAGACGGGCCTCTCGCATCACATCTTCCAGCTGTCCCATGGAGTGAAGATTCTGAACAAGCTCTGAGATCTCCTGCGGAGACATCTTGGGCTTTGACGATGCCATCGAAGAAACGAGAAAATTGCTATGCGATAAACACGGATTGAGCAGGGAAGAATGAGCACTTTTGTAAAGCTTTGAAATGAGATCACTTGAAAAACAGTCTTGAACCAAACACATAGGCAACGTAAGTGCTGGACTGACAGCTGTTCCCTCACACAACTGGCAAGTCTTCAGACACTCAGGCATTTGTGAATGTTCGGCTGTTAATTATTGTTTACTGTTATCCCCCTCAGTGATTATTACCCCACTTTATTTTTCATTATGCTGACTTTTTATAGTTTTGTTTTCATGGCAAACTGATTGCCAGTACGGATTTTGCACGCTCGGTGATGAGCTGTCTCAGGTTTTGTGGCGGCCCTTTCTGCGACCTTCTCGTTGACACTTCTTGATTGCTAGTATAAAGGCTTCTGCATTCAGTTGATATTCTCCTATCTCCGGTGCAGTTCGGAGAAGTTCGCTCGGTTCAAACTGATCCTTGGTCAAGGCATCTGCCAGCATCAATTCCGAAGGGCACCAGCGGATCTGTAGGCCAGAGTTTTTCATGCACTGTCGCAAAATGGCAAGGTCAATTGCAACTCTTTTGTCATCGCACTTTGACACCGATGACATAGAAGACACATGATCATACAAACTCTTGCAGTCAGTTACTCCAGTGATATCCACCAAAGGAATTTCATCACGGCACTTGGTTTGAACATGTCCTAGAGCATGACCTTGCACCTGTTCTCTAGTCCTAAGATCAAAAGCTCCATGCTTTGCTTCGGCCAAGAGAAGAGACATCCACTCAGCTACAGCACTGGCAGTGGTGAAGCATTGTGCCTCACCTGCTAGTGTGGAAGCCACCACTCGCGGCAATTTGAAAGACTTCCAGGCAAACGGAGACCAAGCGCTAGTTTCATTCTGGGTTAATCTCTTATCCACAAACGCAGCTATGTAGCCAGCTTGAGTTCTGTGACCCTTGGCGTTTCCGAATGCAGCATCTGAGTGAAAGGCTATGTTCAGTTCTTCCCATGGAATTGACTGAACACAAATCTCTACCTGGCTGTTCTGACGAGCCCTGTGAACCAGTTGATTTGCAAAAACCAAATCATGCACTGTCGGACTTGGGAAGCACTGTTGACTGAACGAGGTTTGCACCGCTAGGTCTGGACGGCTTTGACTGCTGATCCAATTTGCGGCACCATTGATAGCTCGAAGAGCTGCAACTTCACGTTCAGTGGCATGAGAATTCTTGTTCTTCAGGCGTTCTTTTGTCAGGTTGATAGGTCTCATGTGTTCTGCATATTCCTTCTGACCATATGTGATGTTGAAGCTTTGAGGACACTGACGATATTGAACTCCACAGAATTCTCCACTGCCTATTCGCCATTTTCTGTAAGGAAACCTACGTTTCAACGCAGCTATTGCTTGTTCATACACCGGTCCATGGCCCCCAGTTATTGTGTCATCAACATGCGCACCAAGTATTCCTACCAGAGCTCCTGTCTTGTCTCTCAAGAAATACAAACACTTATCAAACTGGGATTGTTGCCACCCCACAGTTTTGGTTTCGGCGTCGAACGTTGTAAACCAGTTGAGGGGTGCATCGTTGGCACCATAGACATTCCCAACCACTTCGATGACATCTTCTGGGTCAAGACCTGGAACTCCACCCTTGGGTTGGTGAGCATACAAAGGAGTGTATCTTTTATCGAGTGGTCCCGCTTCAAGAAAGGCTCCTTTGATATCTCCCAACTGTAAGGTCCATTGTTTGCTAGACACTACCTGCAGGAGTAAAGCTCTTGACAACGGATGTAAGGTGGGAGATTGGCATGCTCCAGACATGATTTTTTCATGAAAATCTGGATCTAGATGGCCTTGTAGGCACCACCGACTTTTCACTCGAGAGCCCTCTTCATCCTGCTTGTTGACAATGACAAACCTGCTGCCAATGAAACGATCAGGATTGTTCTTTCTGATAGCTCTGGCTTTTTCCCCTGTCCAAACCCTGATAGCGTTCTTCCCTAGGAGTGTTTCCCATTCTAAAGCTTTTGACTCATCTACCTTGGCTTGCAGACCTGGTTCATTGCCACTGGCAGGAATCTCCTTTTGGAGCTTCTTCTGAAGAAACGCTGCTGTGAGGGCTTCGATGCTCAGGGTGGCTTTGCCTTTGGCAACCTGACACAGCAAACTCTCCACCGAGTCTTCGACTCGTGGTCGGTTGGATTCACGCTGATCTTCAGGCTCAGCGCTTGCTTCCCTTTTGGAGCTGTCTCCTCTGGGACTACTGCTCGACTGTTCGTCAGGACCAACACCAGAAGCGGCATCAAGATGTTCCTCAATCATCCTAGGGATGGCTTCTTGTAAAATATCAACCAAATCATCATGTGCCATGACTGCGGGGCGATGCAAAGCCTCTTCAGGAGACTTGTGCCAATGTCTTTTTCTGCGCACTGGTCCATACGATGACGACGACGGAGCAGATTCATCGGGAACAGTTGCCGGTGTTTCGGCTGGCTCAATTGCATCATTGGGTCTGGAGGCTGTCTCAGGCTTGACTTGTGGTTCTTCTGTTTGATCCTCATAGATTTGGGCAGCCGATCTAGCACCTTGTGCCTGTTCTTGAATAGACTCTAATACATTCTCGGGAATCGGAGGACCTTCTTGGTGAACCAAGTCAGTGAATTGACTTGTTGGAAATTGGCCTTTTTCCAACAAGGTCTTAATTCCCAAAAGTTCAGCGGCATCAAAAGTAGCGACTTCTCTTTCTTCGGATGTGGCAAATCGCAGCTGCTCAGGTGCACACCTAAAAATGCTACGACGATGAGCAAGAACAAAATTGACACCAATCCGACCTAGAATCATGGCAGCTCCATACCACCTACCACCTTTGACCAGCTGTCCTTGTTGCCATTTCTGTGACCTCCAATAGTAAACCCAATCTCCTGAATTGAACTCCCTACGTGGTCGAGGCCGGGCTCTTAAGGCAGCTTTCAGCGCCTTTTCGTCCTGACACTGCAGAACTGCCATGCGTGCTGACTGTCGTATGGCTGCAGCTTTCTGACTGGCATTTTCAAACACTGTGGCATCAACGGCTGGTACATGAACATCTTCTTGCAGAAGATCTTGTGGAACCCTGGGATTACGACCAAACACAATTTGATACGGACTAGCGCCTGCGACTGTGATAAGGGAATTCTTGGCTACTTGTACCATCATGACATTGTCAACAAACTCTTCGGCTTTGGTTGGTGGATGCTCGTCATGGACTTTGACAAGTATTTGTTCGAACCATTGACCCTGCCGTTCCACCTTACCCAATTGCCAATGAGCATCGGCAGCAGTGTGGACAACATCAATTCCAGGAGTCTGACAGAATTGGCCAAACGTATCACTCAAATTGGTTCTTGCAGGGTCTACTTCCAACACTTTTGGGGGCCCAGCCCAACTTATCCAAGCGTCTCGCAACACTGATTTGACCAGCTCGGCTGTCTCTCTTTGAAAGATCGGTGCCATGACGTGCAAGGACGAGGCATAATCAACTATGCTGATGCAAGGAATGCGTTGGTTCACCCGCCATCCAGGAAGGTACTTGACGTCCAAGCCTACCCTTTCATTGAATTCCAAAGTCCTGGACACTTTTGCTGGAAGTGAACATGCTGGCTTCTGATGGTTGGCACAAACTGTACATTCAAACTTGCGGGCTAGATTGATGGCTTGCTCTGATGCTTTACTATGTTGGAGTACGCGCACTAAATCACGGTTGCTTGGGTGACCCAGGTTGGCATGCAACTTTTTCAAGGCTTGGTGAACCTTGGCACTCTCTTCGGACTGGAACGCAGGATCTTCGACTGCTGAAGGTTCAGTCGATTGTTCCTGACCGTCTTCCACTGCAGGAATTGCGCCCTCAGCTAAGCATTCCACGTCTTCACAAGCGGCCAGATCAATCTGATGTGTGGGTGTGTCAGGCATCTCGGAAACACACAAGTTCATCATGCTTCTGACAAACTTTGGAGTGTATTCAGCTACAAACTCACTTACGTTTCGCCCATCTTTGAGACGACCCTCTACCAAACGATGTTTGGGACACCCAGGACAGACATGCAGGCTCTGGTTGTGATCTTCTGGACGACGAGACAGCAACAACCCTGTGGCTTTTCGGATGGGCAACTTGGTATCTGGACACCTAAGGTTGTATGCACACATGTCTACCCGTCTAACCCCAAACTTCCTACGCAGTTGAATCATTTCTGAATCGTTCCAGACATCTGAACCCCATGGATGCTCAAACATGATTTCACCTCCACGAGCCAGCTGCTTGTGCATTTGGCGAACGCTAAAGCGAATTTGCTCACGTGATTTCTTGAGCAACTGAGCAGTCTCTAAAGGCGACCGGTAGCAGCGATTCAGATGTTCCCATCCACCTCGATGGGTGCAGGTTGGACAAATCACCAGGAGATCAGGGTCAGCTTCTTCCAACTGTGCATCAACTATTTTCTGAACTTTGGGGTCTGTTAGATCCCATCCCTGCTTTATGTCGTATGAGAGAGCTTCTCTTCCACGTGCTTTGGCTTCTACAGCAAATCTTGGTGGTGAAAAGAGTTCAGCAACTGCGCATTTGGAGGGATTCCTTTTCTTAGTCATTTGAGCTAGTAAGCACCTACATTCTTTATTCTTGAGTGTTATCTTAGTCTTACTTGATGACTTAGGCAACCCCTTGACTGTGGCTCCAGGCGATGGTGCATGTTCCGGTGTTGGCTCAGAAGACTTGGCAGGGTAGTTCAGCACATCAACCAAAAGTTGCCCTGCGCTGTTGATCTTGAGCTCGGCTGTGGTTCCCAAAAACTTCATGTTGTTGGTTTGAAAATCCAGACATGCCCCAATCTTCACCAGAGTTGGTCGGCCTAACAGTAAAGGTGCCGACCCAGATATAACTGCAGCATCGACTGTACCATAAGTCTGTGCAATCCCCAGCGGCAGTGTGGCGACCTGAGTTGCTCGCTCTGTCATGCCATTTCCAAATCTGAAAACATTTTCCTCGGACTTGAACTTGACAGGTCCGTAGCCCTTGGATTCGATCAGCTGGGACAGTTGGAGAAGTGTGTCTTCTCCAATCAGCGTCTTTCCACAACCGCTGTCTACCACCCCAAATCCAGGTGATGACACCAATCCACCAGTCAGCACTTCACTGTCATTGGAAGAGAAGAGTCCTGCGGTTCCCACAAATGTGGGTTCTGGCTCTTCGACTTCCACCACGCTCTCAAGCCCAGTGTAGTCAACCTGAACATAGCCAGCTCCAGTGGGAGCTCCTGATGATGAACTTGATGACGCATTCTTGTCAGGATTGGGTGCTCTGCACTCCCTAGCCCAGTGTCCCAGTTTGTTGCATTTCCTGCACCGAGTCTTCTTTTTCAGTTCTTCAATCTCTACCCTGTAGCTACGTCGATCTTTGTGTGCAGCTCCAAATTGTCGAGACTGTTTCAGCTTGGCAATCTCACGTCGCCGCTCGCTCCAGGACACAGCTAAGGCTTCGGCTGCTTCCTCTTCGGTAAACGTACCCAGATCGCCAAGGTCATCCTGACTTGTTTGATATTCTGACAGAAAAGCTTCAACGTCCTTGAAGTCATTGTCATCATCTACATCACCTTGTTCACCTCGGACATCTGACAGTTCCTCGGCTTGATAGACTCCGATGTTCTTCTTGCGGTTGCTTGTAGCCTTGTATTCAGGAAAACAAGAACGCAAGGCCTGTGACACCAGCTCGAAGTCTAGTTGTCCTTGACTTTTGGCCTTCACAATGGCCCTCTGTTCCTCCGACATGCCAGCGCAATGTAGCAAGATCCACCCTTTGGCTTCAGATGGAAACTTAACGTTTCCTTTGCGTTGGCACTGGTCAAAGGTATCTCGGACTCGACCAGTCCAAGACTTCAAATCTTCTCCATCTTTCGCTGCAAGGGCGAAAACCGCCCCCAAGGCCTCACCCATCTGGTCGTAGGGTTCCTTCTCGGGAAAGCGAGATTCCAGCAACTTCCAAATCTCTGATTCACCTTCAGCTGAAGATAGTTTTTCCAGGGATAAGTGTTCACATGCATCCCAAGCTTTACCACCCAGAAGTGTGAATACCCAAGGACCCCTTTGTTCTGGCTTGAGGTCTTTGTAGGTCAACATTCGTGCTGTAGCCCAGAGTTTCCAGCGTTTTAAGGCTTTTCCTGGGTCTTCATCTTCTCCACTGAACCTTTTCAGGTTCCTGTCATCCGACATGTTTCGTCAGCGGGCCCCGGGCAGGGCTCCGCTACCAATGCGAATGCGGAGAGCCCCACCCGGGGCCGCACATGTGGGCGCTCAGCTTTTCTACTCACCTTGAGCTCGTTGAGATCCCTGCGGAACATGACATGCATTGCCATATGTTGGATGGCTCATGGATCCAGAAGTGATTTCACAGCGGTATAAAGTGTCACGACATATCTAAAGATATCAGATATGATACCATGAAATACCATAAACTATCTAAACCATATCTTAAACATATCCACAAAATAATCCCTTCCCCCTATTACCAAACCCACCCAAATAATAAAACCAGTGTCCATCTCCAATTTTGGAAAAATTCAGATTGGCCAATTTGACTTTTGATTGATCCCCTTTAGAAAACAATTTAAAAATAAAGCTACCATTTGTGGGTTTCGCCCCTTAATAATAAAAACTAGTCAACCCCGGGCTGTTTATTATTAGGGTCCGTCCGGAAATTGTTAGTTTCTTTATAATAATGTTTTTAATTATTATTAGGGCCCGCTTGGAAAACCAATTTTTGGCAATATTTTAAGTGCGTTATAAAAGGGAATTGAATATATTTTTGAAATCGGAAAAATAGTTCTTTTTTTTAGGTTTTCAATTTATTAATACGGTCCGATTTGAAATCCAATTTTAATTGCGTTATATAAGGAAATTGAATTGATTTTGAAATCGGAAAAAATAGTTTTTATTATTAAGGTTTTAAATTTATTAATAGGGTCTGCTTCGAAGGCCAATTTTTGGCAATATTTTAATTGCGTTTTATAAGGAAATTGAAATGATGTTGAAATCGGAAAAAATGTTTTTATTATTAAGGTTTTGAATTTATGAATAGGGTCCGCTTCGAAGTCCAATTTTTGGCAATATTGCGTTACATAAGGAAATCGAATAGATTTTGAAATCGGAAAAAGTAGTTTATTATAAATGTTTTAAATTTATTAAAAAGTTATGTCACAGCACGGCATATTTTGCAAAGCATCTTTCTGCTTGCCTAGGCTGACGCTGCACCTAGGCACGCATCTGCTGAGAACCACATTGGGCACCTCAATGACGATAGATGACTGGGATGATATCCTATGTCATTTATTGTCATGTTGAGATATTTTTCCTGCATATGTGCGTATCATTGTGCACTTTGCCTGGTATTGCCATGAACTGCCTGGTGAATGGTGGTGTTTTTTGAAAAATGTAAGCTAGACTGCTTCAGGTGTTGAAAATGATAGTGTTTTGCAGAAGATCTCCATGTCCGAACAGTCAAGCTTACATTTTCTTATTACTTCTTATTCCATTTCTTATTCCCACATTATGTCATAGGGTGACATACTGCATCATACTGTGACATATCTTGCAACGCATTTTTCTGCTTGCCTAGGCTGGCACTGCACCAGAAGGAGCATCTGCTGAGAACGACGTGGGGCACCTAGATCACTGTAGATGACTAAGATTGGCATGGGTTCACCAACATTGACAAATATTGACAAGGTCCTTTGATAGTTATATAGTTTCTTGAAGTTTCTTATGGTTTCCAGTGGTTTCTTGATGCTCCCTATCTAAGCGTGAAAGATGTAAGTTGATGCAAGATCATGCAAGAAAATGTAAGATCCAATGTTACATTATATTACCATATATTACCATTACCTATATGGTAAGCCGTTTGGGGGAGGGTGTTTGAGATAGTGGTGGGCTGCATGGATTCTGGCCCCCCTATTGCTTTCAGCTCACATTTTGCGTCGCATAGCTGAGATCCCGTTTGGTCATTTCATGATATTTTATATCATTTTTTTGTGTATATTTGCGCATCATTGTGCACTTTGCCTGGAGTTGCCTGGCGAATGGGGTGTTTTTTGAAAATGTAAGCTAGACTGCTTTAGGTGTTGAAAATGATGGTGTTTTGCAGGAGATCCCCATGTCCACACAGTCAAGCTTACATTTTTATTACTACTTCTTATTCAATCTTATTCACTCATTATGTCATACTGTCATAAGGTATCATAAGGTGACATATCGTATATCATTGTATCATAATGTGGCATATCTTGCAAAGCATTTTTCTGCTTGCCTAGGCTGGCACTGCACCTGGGGGAGCATCTGCTGTGAACGATGTGGGGCACCTAGATCACTGTAGATTCTAGATGGCTAGGATGACATTCTATGTTCATTTTTTGTGCATGTGATTGCATATGTGCGTATCATTGTGCACTTTGCCTGGAATTGCCGTGAATTGCCTGGTGAATGGTGGTGTTTTTTGAAAATGTAAGCTAGACTGCTTTAGGTGTTGAAAATGATGGTGTTTTGCAGGAGATCCCCATGTCCACACAGTCAAACTTACATTTTTATTACTACTTCTTACTCTTAGTCTATCTTACACCATCTGGTTCCCACATTATGTCATAAGGTGACATATTGTATGTTTTGTATCATAATGTGACACATCTTGCAAACCATTTTTCTGCCTGCCTAGGCTGGCACTGCACCAAGTTATGCAGCAAATCTCTGTTCAAGACAATTCAAGACACAGTTGCTATGAAAACATACCTCCAAGAATTTCCCCCACAAAATAGCTGACATTTATGTTCATACGTTTTCTATCATTTCCCGTGGTATTGAATGGTATTGATGTTGTTGAACGTACTAATGACATGTTTCCCATTTCTCTTACGGGGAGACACACCGGGGGAACAATGAGAAAATGAGAAATGTCATGTTTATAGTTGGTAAACAAGAAAAGTTCTTGTGCAACACATTGAAATTTCAAAATTGTGCGTATGTGCTCAATAATAGTTCGATATTTTCAAAACGGATTTCTATCCATAAATTATGTCCCCAATCAGTTTCAATACATTCAGTGGTTCATTTTCAAGGTATTGCAAAAAAAGTTTTTTTCAAAAATGCGTTTGTCAAAATATGCCGAAAATGAGCCGTAATCAGTTTAAAACGTTCAGATGTTCATGTTCAAAGTATTGCAATGATTTTTGAAAAAATGTTTTCAAAATATGTTTGTCAAAGACACATTAAGATATGGTTTAGATAGTTTATGGTATCATATGGTATCTTTTGATATGTTATGACACTTTTTAACGCTGTATGATAGTGTTTTCAAGTTTCAGGCAATATAAATGTAAAGTTGAAAAGCCTCTGCGCTGGATGTCCCTGCAAAATGCATATGTTTGTCAGCCTGAACTTTCATAACTTACATTTTCTTTTCCCACATGGCGCCTAAAGGTGGGTATATGTTGTGTAAATGGTGGGAATCATAGTTTTCTTCCAACACGCTGTGTATTTTGAATGTATCTTGAACCTGATTTAGGTATGATTTAGGTATGATTTAGATATGTTTTTTGATACTTTGTGGATATGTTTAAGATATGGTTTAGATTTAGATAGTTTATGGTATTTCATGGTATCATATGATACCTTTTGATATGTTATGACATTTTTTAACGCTGTATGATAGTGTTTTCAGGTTTCAGGCAATATAAATGTAAAGTTGAAAAGCCTCTGCGCTGGATGTCCCTGCAAAATGCATATGTTTGTCAGCCTGAACTTTCATAACTTACATTTTCTTTTCCCACATGGCGCCTAAAGGTGGGTATATGTTGTGTAAATGGTGGGAATCATAGTTTTCTTCCAACACGCTGTGTATTTTGAATGTATCTTGAACCTGATTTAGATATGATTTAGGTATGATTTAGATATGTTTTTTGATACTTTGTGGACATGTTTAAGATATGGTTTAGATTTAGATAGTTTATGGTATTTCATGGTATCATATGATACCTTTTGATATGTTATGACATTTTTTAACGCTGTATGATAGTGTTTTCAGGTTTCAGGCAATATAAATGTAAAGTTGAAAAGCCTCTGCGCTGGATGTCCCTGCAAAATGCATATGTTTGTCAGCCTGAACTTTGATAACTTACATTTTCTTTTCCCCCATGGCGCCTAAAGGTGGGTATATGTTGTGTAAGTGGTGGGAATCATAGTTTTCTTTCAACACGCTGTGTATTTTGAGTGTATTTTGAACATGATTTAGATATGATTTAGGTATGATTTAGATATGATGCAGGTGAGGTTTCCAAAAGCCTGCAAAAACACAGGGGTTATAGGGGTTGTCCAAAATTAAGGTACCCGAAAACGCCCTTACGCCGTGCTTTCGCGAACCTTTCGCGAACCTTTCGCGCCCTTTCGCGCCCCAGCAGAATCGGGACATGAGAGTATGATCAGGTTTTCGTTTACTTCTAAGTTTATAAATATAATGGTATTCAGACCTTTCGCGAACCTTACGCCGCCCTTTCGCGGCCTTTCGCCACTGCAGCAAAACATACACATCCATATCTGCAGATGTCACTCGGATACTAAAAGCCTTGCATGGGTTTTAGGACGACTCCCACATGAAGACTCTGACCTTCTGGTATGCCTTACCAAACCTAGCAAGCAAATGCAAAATTTGGGGGGGGGGTGCTAAAAATGTAAGTTACCACTTATTGTAAGTTACAATTTTTCTGCCCCCCCCAAAACCAAGGTTAAGGGGGTGGGGATCACATAAGCTGCGCCCCTGTGGTCGGCGCTGCTCCCCTGCCCAGTCCAATGCTCTCGCAACGAGAACATTGAAGGCAGTCCTAAGGGCACAAAGCAGAATCAGAAATGTGACTTATGTTACTTAGAATCATGTTCGGATCCCTATGCCCCACTATAAACACCAAACAATACCAAACACTCGTCAAGGAAAGTTCAAGAAAAAAATGAATGAACAACAAGTCACTCCAGACAAATGCGCTGCTTGGCCTCCTCCACATTGATGGCAAATGCTCCTTCATCATAGTACCTTAGACAACAGTTTGTCCGTCAAGACCTAAACTCGAGTCATAACAAGCTCTTTCTGAACTGAATGAAACCTCACAAATATATCACAAATAATGTGTAAACACTTAAATTCAACATGCAGGAACATTGCGCAACTGCTTCCATGCAATATTCTATTTGATCAAATCATAAAACAAAAATAGAACCCAAGTTCAAAACGAGTGACGGCTTGTGGATTTGGCCCACAGCTGGAATCCAGAGGTTGTTGGACAAACGTACCGACAATGGTAGCCCCCTTAGCCATCAAACAATTGTCATCAATGGCATCCCCATGAATTAAGAAACAACACCAATACCCAAAGAAAGACACAAGTATATAGATTGAAACACTTCACATTGAAAATCCACTCTCAAAATATACAATGCTGATAAATAATAAACAAAAAACTCCCGAAGATCTTCTCGAGGATTCGGGTTCGCACTTGTCATCTTGCGAACAACGAATTGGGTGCCCTCCGCGCCCATCCCACACAAGTACTCAAACAGAAGTTCCGTGGACACCTGTGAGTCCATTTGGCGTTCCACTTCACGACGAGCCATGACAAATGACGACAAATGACGACAAAAGACGACAAATGTCAAGTCAGCCGGGTCGAAAACAGCGAAGTCAAAACTCTTGGGACAGATGTCTGCGGTGATCGGCCAAGATATCAATTTTGAGTGGCAACTGCAATGATCAATGACTGGAATGACAGGTAATTAAAACAGAATCCATAAAATACAGACATGTGGGCAACTAGCCAAGAGAGTTGACACAGAACCCATCCCAATGCCCAAGACAAGTCAGTAGCACCTGTGTCAGTGACCTTCACGATGAAGAGGTGTTGATCAAGTTCATGACGAAGAGAAACCAAGAGCAGCGGCGGGGCAAGACGGTGGACAAGTAAGGAAAACAATGTAACTAGAAAGTATGTTATTTTGTGGACACATGTCACTATTCCCCATGTTTGTATTGGGGATTTGTTAATTTTGCATATGCATATGGGATAATCAACCGGAGGATATCAAATATTTTAATTTCATGTATTCATATCATATGATTCATATGATATCATATGAATATATAGTTTAAATAACATAAAGTATCTGCAAACAAAGTGTGGCAAAACAAAGCTGTAGCTGCGAACAGTTGACTTGAAAAGAAAACAAACTCGTGGGTGACGTGATCTTGTTTGATTAAGCTTCCTTATTCAAAATTCATTTTTTCTCAAAATTTCTCTTTTTCCCATGTTTTCTCATTTTAAAACTCTTTAAACCTCAAGTTTCTCAATATAACTCTTGAAAAAACCTACCCTATCCAGAACCCACCTAGGTCAAGGTAGCACATTACAATTACAATTGGTGAAGCAAAATGCTCGAAATTATCGTTTGCTGTCAGTGTTAGGCTCCATTTCATTTCTTTCGGAACAGGGTTTTGTAGGTAATGACTACTAAAATTTATGGAAAGATCGCCGTGGCCGACTTTGATCGCTCTCGCTCGCCTTTGCCTCCTCGTAATCGACAAGAACAACCAGGGCAACAGCAGGCGTTTCCGTGCTTTCCCAGATGGTGTGGCCCTATGGGCTCCACAGTCCGGTCCTTATCAACCATGCCACAACCTCAGAAGGCACCGAAATGGTTATGGTGCCAGGCGGGACCTTATGGGATGGGACGCTTGATGACACCAACTACACCGCCTTTCCACCAAGTTGGGCCATGCCGCCCCAACCATTTCCACCAACTCCACCGAATATGCATCCACCACAATCCCTGCCTCTCAAGCTTCCGTGTGTCCTCTGACACAACTTTGCTCACCTTCTCCACCGATTCCCATTTCACCGTCCCAACCCAGATCAACTGGCACCACTCCTCATCGCTCTCCGTCCAATTTTTGGCACCATCGAAGCTACCAGAGTCTATGGTTTCGACCTGAATGAAAACTGGCAAGCCGATCGAGAGCAATACGACAACCACCCTGAGTCTCGAAAAAGAGTAATTTACTAATTTGAAGGATTCACTCTTTCAAAGCAATTTACTCTAAATTTGGCGGAGAATTGTTAGCAAAGTAAATTTAATTACATGAAATGTAAATGAATTATTTAGAGTTTTCGTTTAACAGTTCAATACTTTTTCCTTGTAAAAGAAGCAAATGTCCAAAACAGTTTAAGGATTGATTTTTCCTTCATACAAAAATAATATCTTAGCAGGTTGATGTCCCTGTAAGTTTCTTGTTTGGTGTTGCTTATGAAGTACAGATTTGTTTATTAGGTTTACTTGCATTAGTGCCACGATCTAAAAACTGTAGATCACATCTTTGTCTCTGATTTTTTTGGACTAGCTGCAGAGATATGATAGCTTAAGAAACTTCGGCTCTGATAATCATTGATTTATTTTCAAGCATAAATTGAATTATATAATATATATTAAAAAAATCAATCAATATATATATAGCTTATATATATAAATAGCTTTAAGGAACAATAAACAATGAAGCATATCTGATGCATCTCCTTGTCATTTTATCTTTTTGTAAACATATAAAAAAAAAGGATAAATGCTTTTTGAATACAAAAAGAATCACTATAAATTCTGAGAAATTCTATATATAGATTTAAGTGCTATACAAATACGTTTCTATATTGTCTGGATAGTTGGCATGGAGTTTTCATAAAGTGTAGCAATATTTCACACGTAGTTTATATGCAGTTTATTTGTCGTTTTTAAATTAAAGCTGCATAAAAACTACGTGTAGTTTTGGGCAAACTACATGTAGTTTATATGCCGTTTTAAAAGCCGCAAATAAACAACATATAAACTGCATATAAACTACTCATGTACTTCATAGACTTTTGTTTTAGAAAATACTTTTTTTAACATTATTATATATTTGATATTTCTGCGGTTTCAAAACTAGATATTTTTGAAGATTTGCTATAAAAAGCATTTACATTCCAAACATGTTCTGATACTTTTCTAGATCATCTGGATAATTTTGACAAAAACGGTTTTGGAAACAGCTTTGGTTAACAGCTTTGTTTCCAACAAAGCATCCAAGGCAGACATGCCTAAAGGACAAAACCTACACCTAAAACTACCTATGCCTTCTGCCAAAATCTTGCTTGCAAAAAGAATCTCCATTTTCGAGCACAAGTAACTGCATCCTCTCTGACACGCAAGTAATGTAAACATGACAAAAGTAAATGCACGAAGTGCTCATGTTTCATGTTATTGTTACAACATTTCCAGTTCTAACAAATACATTCCAACAATGGGATGAGTGTACATAACTGAAAATTCAATTATGGCCTCCACGCTTCTTTACGATATAAGCCAACATGATTAAAACTTCCAACCCATCTCACACATATGAAGAAAAAGCATAAATCAATTTACTACAGTGTAAAAATCAATTACATTTCACCTCAATGCATTTACTTATAACCTAAATACGAGTAGAATTACCTAATTATTTACTTTACTTTTATGTAAAAAAATGCGTATTTTTTTAAACCTAAATTGTGAAATTTACGTAAATTTTAGGATTAGTAAATTTACTCTTTTTCGAGACTCAGGGCAGAAGGTCAATGGCCTGACCTTTCCCAGAGTGATACGGACTTCAGCCTTCACTCAAAAAAGCTAGACATCGAAGGTTGTGACCCTCTTGCTTTACCGGTAGCGGCCTTACTCTAACAGCAGGCCAACAACCATTGGCTTCTAAAACTTGCTCATGGGCGAGAACTATACCTCCTCACCACGGGGGATATCGCAGCCGTGGTGTTTGGGACGGAACTGCTCTCTCAGCTAAAAATCGAGGGATCGACCTTGACCGCATCTCTCAGGTCAGGGCCCGACAGGATGTGAAGACTCTGGACAAAATTTCGAACACCAAAGATGAGGCAGCGCTCATTGCCGAACACATCCAGGGATGGCTGCCAACCCCATCCACCGATCCTGACTCACAGCCTAAGATCGCCAATCTTCGCAGTCAGTTGGCTGAGCTACGCGAGCGCCTCGGAGATGAACCTACAAAGGTATCCACTCCACCTTGCACAGGCCAACAGAGCTCTTCATCACAGTCCACACCAATCCAACGTGCCTTGTTGGGGTCTGGTGCACCTTCACCACCTCCTTCATTCAATCCAGTTTGCCTTCTTACCATCCACGCATGTCCAACACTTGGCTCACTGACAACATGCCCACGGGCCTGGCAGATCGGACATTTGCCAAGTGGCTCAAGGAAACTTCAACTCTCTGACGTTCAACGAAACAAGGTGGGCCAATGCCACAAACCTTATCAAGGTGCTGACAGCAGGGACCAGTATGACCAATTGACTACCTTCACTTCTCTGGAAGAGACTCAAGCACAAAGTGCTTCAATCCTATCTTCAAGTTCTCTATGCAATGATCCTGGTCGTGTCCATTTTAACACCCTTCACCATGTCATCCACCATCTCTCTTTTGCAAGGGTTTCGTATTGTACAAATCCGTATGATGGTCTTGTCCATCATCCACGGCCTCCGGCCTAATCCCAAACTGAAAGCAATTCTGGAAGGTTGTGCAAATCGCATCAAATCGCGACCACTTGTGGGGATCATCACTTACCTCACGCAATCTCTTTTCGAAGGACTTCTTCCTTCCCAACTGTGTGTACATTCGCTTCACATGTGTTTTGAACACGCAACCCAAATATACCCAAATTTTGCATTGGGTCGCTAATACCTTCAACTCAACAACGACAAGCTGGTTCATGCTGAACTGGCCCTCAGATTCTGGCGTGAACATCAGAACCTCTATGTTTGGGCCCCAATCCCTCTTTTTGATTCTTTTTGTTCGTTGTGCTGACTACCACTGCCTTGAACTCGCCCTCATACAGGAGTGGCAACCTCGGCTCAACTATCCTTTCATCTGCCACTTTTTCCACCCTCGAAAAGGACTTTTGAAGAAACCGGCCGTGAACACTAATGCTCGGCCTGGCCACACTTTGGCGTCGTGCCAAGCATAAATTCACACCACAGGTGGTCAAAGACATCTTGGCCTCTGAACCGTTCCAAAACCGCCTTGAACCTTGGGATCGAATACCAAAGCCCGGTTCGAAACCACCAAGATGCTACGCTCGAGTGCTGGGGGTCTTACCCTTTGCTATGCACTTCGTCGTCTTAGCAAACATTCAGGAGCCCTATCGTACTCTGTCCTTACAGGCACTCGATGCATCCATCCACTGGTGGAAAGGAAAGCCAGCACCTCGCGCTTCCGCCTTGAAAGCACCGTGGTCCCTTAGTCCTGACCTTCAAAAGTCTCTCAAACAATTCCTTCGCCAATGGCACCTTCAGGTTCTGGCTCACCAGGTCCCTTGCCACGTCCCCTCATTCAAGACCATCTGTGTCAACATGCTTCGGTTTTGGATCAGCTCTGCAACCACAAACAGGCCGTCACGATGTGGTCTACCGATATCAACGTCGAGTGCTGCTGCAAGAATTGGCCTCAGTACAAGAAAGCATCCCTCAATCCAAGTGACCCTCACTGGGGACTATCAGGACCCCTATTTACAGGCCTTCTTCCTCAAGAACTTGCCGTCATTGCGGAGGGCTCTCTTTTGAACAAGGTGTTCCCGACCAAGAAGGATTATCAAGCCACCCTCACCCAAGGCCTACGGGCATGGACCAATCGCAACGGCCTTCCGTCCATGATCCATGCCCCGCAACCATATTTCCGACCTTGCTCACCTTCTTTGGCAACAACACACCAACCACTTAACTCATCACATCACTAAATCCACGATCAACGCCCTCCAGTCCACGTTTGACGGGGCCATCTTTCATTGTGCAGACAAACATGCTTCGTCCCTTCGGATCTTTTGCCCTTGTCTCTACTTCAAAGCCATTGAGACAACCTTCGTGGATACCTCCATTTTTGAGACGGTCACTGGTCTCATCTCTGCAGATATCCTATGGGCGATCCTATCCCTGGGCCATTGGAAAGGGCCCCATCATTTCTATTGTGGACTCTCCATTTCGGCCGATGCTCAACATCCTGGCCAGAATGATCTTTCAACTGATCCCAGTGGCCTGCCCCAACCACGTTGCCTCGGGAGATGTTTATACACTCCTTAAGATTCTCCAAGAAGCACATGGATGTTTGGGCAAGGCATCCAACACCAAGTATGCCACGCAACAGATCGCGGAACAGATCCAAAGCTGGTTACCAGCCAGGGCCACTGACCCGATCTGACCCGGATTCCCAACATGAGATCACCCAGCTTCGCAACCAATTGGGTGAGCTTCGTCAACATTGCAGAAAGCTCCACGCCTCCCAGACCGGGACAATCCAACTCAACTCCTCACTCAACTCCCATTCAACCCGCACTCATGGGCAACTCCAACGCCTCAGCTCCACCAGCCTTCGAATCAGCCAGCCTCCTTACTGTCCCACCGACACCCAACCAATGGTTGGTTGACATTGGTTGACAATATGCCAAGCAGTCTGGCGGTTCGATCCTTTAACAAGTGGTTGAAGGAACTTCCACTCTCAGAAGCACAACGTGCAGTGCTGACTACCAACATCGCCAAGACTGAAGCATGGTGGGGCAAACAACCTGCTGAAGCTCTTGAAACTGTCCAAAGGTGGCAGTCATGATGGGCATTCCTGTTGGCCTGTTGAATAGAAACTTTGACGCAACCAACCTCATCAGGGCTGTGACGGCTGCCATCAGCATGACCAATACGCTAGCCTTTCAATTGCGGAGAAAGCTCAAGCACAAAGTGCTTCAATCCCATTTGCAAGCTCTTCATTCGATGCTTTTGGTCATCTACTTTCTCACACCCTTCACCATGGCTTCCACGTTTTCCCTTTTTCAGGGCTTTCGCATCATCCAAACCCGCATGATGGTGCTGTCAGTCATCCATGGCCTCCGGCCCAACCAAAAGCTGAAAGCAAGTTTGGAAGGGTGCGCCAATCTCAATCGCGTGTGGGGATCTTCACTTACAGCCCACAACCTTTTTGCACAAGCATTTTTCTTTCCCCAGTGTGTCTACAATTGTCTACATTCGTTTCACACACGTCATGAACATGCAACCTAAATTCTATATTGGGTCTGCCATGCACCATACCCTGGATCGCGAATACAGTCGCTCCAGAAAGTTTTTCCAATTGACCAATGACAAGCTTGTCCAAGCTGAACTGGCCCTTCGCTATTGGAAGGGGCACGACAATCTGTACATTTGGGAGCACTCTTCGCTGACAGAGCAGACTACCGACTACCGTTGTCTGGAACTTGCCCTGATTCAAGAATGGCAACCGCGCCTCAACTACCCATTCATTTGCCAATTCTTCCACCCAAGAAAGGGTATACTCAAAAAACCTGCGATGAACACCAACGCACAGTTTGGACTTGCCACCCTTTGGCGAAGGTGCAAGCACAAGTTCACTCCAATCGTTTGGAACTTTGGACCATCATCCATTCCTTGGGGGCCAAACACCAAAGCCAGATTTGAACAAACCAAAAATGCACCGGTCAACGATGGGGGTCTCACTCTGTGCTATACATTACGTCGATTGGTAAACAACATCCAGGGGCCCTATCGCACTCTCTCCCTTCAAGCTATCGACGCTTCCATCAAATGGTGGAAAGGCAAACGAGCACCCCGAGCCTCAGCGCTCCGTGCCCCATGGTCCTTGGGTCCAAACCTTCAACGCACATTGAAACAATTCCTCCGAAAGTGGCGCTTACAAGTTTTGGCATACCAAGTCCCGTGTCACACACCGTCTTTCAAGACGGTATTCATCAAGCATGCCTCTGTGCTTGACCAATAACGCAACCACAAACAAGCCATCACTCAATGGTCCACAGACTCCAGCGCCACATGCTGCTGCAAAAACTGGTCCAAATACAAAAAGGCAGCTCTCAACCCATCCGATCCCCACTGGGTTCTCTCAGGCTCCCTTCTTACTGATCTGCTCACTGCAGACCTTTCCGTGATCGCAGAAGGATCCTTATAGAACAAGGTGTTCCCGTCCAAAAAGGACTACTTACCATGCCACCCTGAAGTTTGGCCTGAACCAATGGACCAAACGGAACGGCCTAACATCGTTGCCTTCCAACGAGATCTCCGTGACATGTCACATTACGAAGCCTTCCATTACAGCTTTCCAACGCTTGTTTGATGGTGCCGCCTTTCATTGTGAAGACAAACAAGACTCCTCTCTTCGGCTGTTCTGCCCTTGTCTCTATTATGAAGCCATTGAAGCCACTTTCATGGATACTTCCATCTTCGAGCCGGTCCACCAAGAACCTCAAGATATTGTCAACTCACTGGTCTCGATCCTGCAGCGTCCATATGGTCGATCTTACCCATGGGCCATCGGCAAAGGCCGCCAACTCCCGGCTGGATACATTCTGGCAAAAAAAGAAACATGCATTTGAGTGGACGACCCATCATTTCCTTTGTGGACTCGCCTTTTCGGCCGATGCTCAGCATCCTGGCCAGACTAATATTCCAACTCATTCCCGTGGCATGTCCTGATCATTTTGCCTCTGCTGGTGTTTACACCCTCTTGTCAATCTTGAGAGCTGCTCCAGTGGATGGAGACCTCATTCTCATCAACCAAGACCTGGCTGGCTTCTTCACCAGCATCGACCAGGCACGATTCCTCGGGGCGCGGTACATGCTCCTGGACTTCCTTCGACCTCAAATATGTCGGTGACAACGAGGTCTTCTCGGTCTACCCGGGAAAAACCAACAACCCGGGAGATCTGATCAAAGGTCGCACATTCCGTCGACTCAACGTCACCAGGAAGATTTCAATCACAGATGTGCCATCCCTCATCAAAACGGCATTGGACATGCAAACGTTTGCTTTGGGCAACCGCTGCATCCGTCAACGTCGTGGCAGTCCGATGGGAAGTCCTTTGTCTCCGGCACTCTGCTGAATGGTAATCTCCATCAGTGAACAAATCTGGTCCATCAACTTCAAACAGATTCTTTCCAACACCACCTGTTCATCAAACATATTTGATACGTCGACAACCGACTCATCTTTGGAGATGTCCGTCTCAAAGACCTCACACCATGCGAGGTCTTGCTCGATGAAGGTTTCTATGGAAAATCCATCATCCTCGAAACTGAACCCGATCAAGAATTCCCGGGCTTTATGCTGGAAACAAGACCTCTTGAGTTGATCTACTGTGGACCTACCAACATCTCACAGGTCCTATCGCCATACTCAGCTTCTCCACCAAAGGTCCTTCTCAGTGGTTTCCGCTCAAGATGCCACATTGTCATCAAAGGAGCTCTTCCCGAACATCGGGTTCGTCAAGGACTGGACCAACTGATCCATCTCTACACGATGGCAGGATCCTCAAGCGAAGAACTCACTCACATGTCGAATCGAATTTTGGATCTCCACCACATCGAAGAAGAAAAAGGGCTGCTACCCAACTGCTGGCGCTACTTCTGTTTCGTGTGGGTTTGGTTTTGGTTCGGGGTTTTTGCTTTCCTTGTTTGCTTCTTTTGATCGGTTTGGTGATCGTGTTGGGGTTGTTTTTCCCTCTGTTTCCCGAAAGCGTCTGAGCGCAGGGTTCTTCCAATAGTGGGGGTCTGTATCTCATCTTCTCATCTTCACATCTTCTCACCTTCACATCCTCTCATCTTCACATCTTCTCATCTTCACACCTTCTCATCTTCACATCTTTTCATCTTCACATCTTCACACCTTCTCATCTTCACATCTTCTCATCTTCACATCTTCTCACTTCACATCTTCTCATCTTCACATCTTCTCATCTTCACATCTTCTCATCTTCACATCTTCACATCTTCTCATCTTCACATCTTCTCATTTTCACATCTGCTCATCTTCACATCTTCTCACCCTCACATCTTCACATCTTCACATCCTCACATCTTCACATCTTCTCCTTTTGCCCTCTTGCCCTCTTGCCCTCTTGCCCTCCTGCCCTCTTGCCCTCTTGCCCTCTTGCCCTCTTGCCCTCTCCTTCTTTTCTAATTTTTCTATTTCTCTTCTGAAGGCGGGGGCAGGGGCAGTGCCAACGAGACGGCACGAAACGCAACCCTTTCGCATGAAACGAGGTTCGATCGCCAAAAACGGCAGTAAAATTGCGATTTCAAGTCGTCCCGCGCAACCCTTTCGCACGAAATGAGGTTCGGTTCGATCGTCAAAAACTGAGGTAAAAGTGCGAGTTCAAGTCGTCCCGCGCAACCCTTTCGCACGAAATGAGGTTCGATCGTCAAAAACTGAGGTAAAATTGCAATTTCAAGTTGCTCCGCGCAACCCTTTCGCACGAAACGAGGTTCGATCGTCAAAAACTGAAGTGAAATTGTAATTTCTCTTGTCTAATCGCGCCCATTTCGCATGAGATAAGGTTCAACCACCCAAAACTATAGCAAATTGCGATGTCCTGTGTGTAAAAGCGTCTCTGTGTAAACGCGTCTGTGTGTAAAAGCGTCTGTGTGTAACAGCGTCTGTGTGTAAAAGCGTCTGTGTGTAAAAGTGTTAGTTTGTAAAAACGTCTGTGTGTAAAAGCTTTTGTGTGCAAAAGTGTCTGTGTGTAAAAGCGTCTGTGTGTAAAAGCGTCTCTGTGTAAAAGCGTCTGTGTGTAAAAGTGTTAGTTTGTAAAAGCGTCTGTGTCTAAAAGCTTTTGTGTGCAAAAGTGTCTGTGTGTCAAAGTGTTTGTGTGTAAAAGCGTCTGTGTGTAAAACTGTCTGTATGTAAAAGCGCCTGTGTAAAAGTGTCTGTGTGTAAAAGTGCCTTGTGTGTAAAAGCGTCTGTGTTTAAAAGTGTTTGCGATGCAAACTATTGTCTTGTACTTATGCATACTTATGCTATATCCTCTTGATACTCCTCTTTTCGACTGCGTATAACACATATTTAATATATTGTTTTGTAATATGGTGTCTCCATACTAACAAGAGAAGACTCTGCTCCTCTACGCTCTCGGGCCATCCGTTGTCTAGTCCTTAGTTACTTTGGCTCAAATTCGTTCGCTCACTTTCCTGCTCGGTTGGGTATCGTGGACTCTTCAAACGGGCGTGAGATTCATTATCATTTGGCCAGGGCCATCATGCACTTGAACTGCATTGCGGGGTTTTTACCATTCTTTGAGCCAACGGTTGACTGGGAGCTTCATGAGGCGGACACATATCGCCGAACACCATCGTTCTCCTTTCCAAGTCCGCATCCTCCCTAACATCTTCATACCTTTGTGCCAATCCCATCTTCTCCCGCAACTCCAACCCTGGCGTCACATGGGGGCATTCCGTCTCATATGATCATCAATCCGGAACCAAACCACCCGGCCCTTGAATCCTACCCGTTCCCGCTCCAGCCGTGGGGAATCTTCCAATCCGACACATTTACCGATTGAATCCACCGAGCCCGGATAGGGACAATCCAAGAAACAATGATCCTCCTACCCTTCGTCCAGAGAACCGTCCCAAAAAGAAGCAGCGAATCCACGCTCATGTCTCAGCACCAACTCCAGCCACGATTACGGCTCCTGCCGTTGCCACTGTTGGAGACCACCTTCTCCAGAACGCCCTTCAGCTCCTACTCGAACCAGGGAACTTGCCAGTGACCATGGCGTACCTCCACGCTCTACTGTCAATCATCACCTACGACCCTGGACCGACAATGAAGATCACGAGTTAATCAGCTACAAGAGTGACACTCGGGCCAGACCCGCATGGAAGACAATCGGGCTTGCTTGAAACGAGATCCTGAAGCCTGCAAAGCACGATGGCTCGTGTTGAAACAAAACTTGCCTGAGCTGAACTCCCGTGCTGGACCGGAAGCAGAAGACTAAAATGTCTACAGCTTTAGCTTGAGCAAACAGCTTTAGCTTGAGCAATTATCGCTGTGAAAAAGTTTTGTCTGTGGTTTCCTTTCCTTTTTCTTTTTTTCCTCATCTCTTCAATATTTATTGATTCTGAATTTCTCCTTTCTCTGATCCAGTCCTGGCTCAACTGCATTCATTTCCTCGTACCATGTCTCGTGACCGCTCCCGCTCACGTGGCAATGATGATCACCGCCCGATTTGGGGCAATCCTGATCCGCCCACATGATCCCCATACCGGCACTTCGTCGAATTCGCAGGGTTCTCATTTTCGTAGACATCACTCAAGTTCGTCGACTGATGGAAGAACAATTCTCGGATGCCATGACTGTCACTAGTTGTACGAACTTACCTGACCTTCAAGATTCTGAAGACATGGCTATGTTCACATATGCCCGGCTCCTGAAACCCAGCCAAATTCAAACTACTACAGTTGGCGACCTATTTGCCGGCATCAGCCAGGACATTGACAACACATGGGGTGTAAACATAGACGCTGACACCATGGATCTCGTTGGAGTGATCGAACAGGCGACACCTTCGCTTTGTGCAATCCTCACACCATCAGTCGTCTTCTACAAGAGAATACTGGGCTCAGGCACAAAACATTGGCATCTTCAGGATCATCTTCAGCAGTCTCATACCATTCACTTGTCCAACTCAGCCGTATATCAATGAGGATGAGCTGTCACAAAGCACTGCCACCCAATTACCTTCCGTGAGTGCTCTGCTTTGCAAAATAAAAAGGCTGCTTTGTCAACTGCTGAGCTTACTTTCTCCAGTGTCCGTTCCCCATTGTTAAGTTTTGCACCTCATAATTGCTGTCTTTTATCAGGATTCACATGTTCACAATTTCATTTTTCATTTTCCAGCTCTCAATATGACAAAGTGTCCAGTCTGCGTAAGAACTTTGCGGTTGGTTCAGAAAAAAATGACATCATGTTTGTAGGACAACGCATCAAATGGAAGACACATGACAAATATGGACCATATATTTGCGTTGACCAAAAACTTGCTGTCGATGCAGTAGAAGAAGTAAAGATAGATAAGTCCTTGAAAGATAACATCCAGTGCAATCCACAAATTCATACCGCTTATCAATCGATCAGTTCTTGGACAGCTCAATTGGCTACAGAGTAGAACTCAGGTTCACATTTGTTACAAGTTTTCGCGTAAGCGCGATTCGTCAATGGCCAATTTGGCTTCTCCTCGCTTCATGCGCATGGATGCCTGGTCGACTCCGATGTCTACTACACGCCATCGACCTTCTCCTGCAGCATCATCTTCGTCTGGACCCGGCTTACCGGGTTCATATGCAGCACCCAAAGCGGCTGCCACATCGGGATACGGCTACACATCTGAGGCTGATCATGTTCCCATGCCAATGAGTGGAGACTCGTGGAATTCATTTCCACGCTATCCTCTCCCAAGCGACCTCCAACCAAATCAACGGGTGGTGCACACCCAGGTCTTCAAACAGATTGACGTTGGAACGGGATCCAACATACAGAAACAGCTCTGGGTCACTGAAATTGATTCCGAAGGAACCGAAAGGCTTCGCCGACCGGAATTTTTCTTCCATGGAATTGTGGGTCATGTAAAGGACAGACAAGTGGGGATATCCCATCAATGGATGGCGTGAAGCTTCATGCATTGCCAATTATTGGCGCCGAAACTTCGACATTGATGAGGTCCTTTACCACTTCCATCGGACTGAGCCGCATGAGCATCAATCTCACCAGGACAATTTAGAACCTCTGGCAGAAGACATCCCAGCTGATGACGACGGGGATGACACCTCTCAGATGGAACTCCAGGTGAATGTGGCTGATCCCACCCCATCGGTACCTATGCAAATCAGCCAGCTGGCTCACATTATGTACAACATGTTGTTGGCGGATCCTGAGTTCAATGCCCCAATCCTTGAATTGCTCCAGATTCCGCGTGCTGATCCTTCGGAGAGCAACATTCATTTATTTACATCAGCAGAACTGGCTCAGCTTGGCAGCCACCTGGCAGTCATGGCCAACACTCTAGCGAGGCAGGCCAATCCAGAAGATTTCCCTGCGGATGTCTCGGATGATGATGACCAAGCCATCCCGTGACCAGGCGAGAGTCATTGTAAAATAAATTCAATTCGCTTCCTTGTCTCTGGCATTTTAATCAACAGGTCCGAACCCAGATGACCCAACCAGTGCTTGCATTCGACATGCATCTTCCGAAAAAAGCCCCGCGGCAGCGGGGCATGTGTGTGTGTGGAACATCTGAATAGATGTAAAACTTCTAACCGTCGTTTTGCGTGTTTTCACGCTGATGTTCTCCTTTTTGATTTTGATTTTGAATTTCAGAGCAGGGGGTGTCGGAGGCACTGATGAGACCGGCACTAGCAAAGACACTCATCAGCTGCCTGTGATATCGATGGGGACGCTCATCGACTGCACATTTTGTCAATTTCGTGATGGGTAGTGGCTAACCCAAGAACCACCTTGCCGTCATTTCCACAAACTTTTTCTACCAATTTTGATGTCACTTCGATGCGGTACGGTTTTCGCAATTTGTCAAGTGGGGAGCGATATGGCTTTGTTGAAAGGGAAGGGTCAGTTTCCAATCCATTTTATTCAGCACTGGCTATGGCGATGACAGCCTTCACTGTTTGTCGGGTCCTTTCATCGACCCATTCCTGTCAGGTGAAACTGGATTGTTTTTGCACGTAAGATGCATTCCACAACAAAATTCGCAATGACAGTTCTGAGCAAGTGTGTGTGTCGGTGTCTGTGTCAGTGTACCTTGCATGATCATGATGTACCAAATGCTTGGATTCAGCCCTTGTTTCCGAACCTATTTAGCGCACATATGTCCAAATATCGATATCAAAAAAATAAGTAACACAGTTTTATAGAATTTTATTGACAGGTGTATTGTTCCAAGATGTTTCAAGCACCATGGTACATAATTATACATAATTAATAATTGCACTGCGCACTGGCTGTGCACCAGTGTGAGTCGAAAAGTCTCATCAATGAACTAAACATAGAGCTCGCTAGCTCCAGTCTTGGCATTTCATTTCTTTCCCTGGCTTTACATTTCATGTCTTTCCCTCCAAGAACTCACCTTGCATCTGAGGCCTGAACTTCAATACCATTTCCGAGGCAGCACAAAAGGGGGTTCTTAGCTGCAGCTGGGGGCAGGGCACATCACGTGAGCACTCAAGAGATCACCTATCCCCCTTACCATTTCCACTACTAAAAGGGTGAACACGTGCTTGATACCATCCCCTGTTTCGTGGAGAATTCAAGCAAAAAAAATGGACCCGTGCACCAGTTTTTGTAGTAAAAGGGCGTGCGCTGTATCTTGTAGCGGCGTTCCATTTGGCACTCAAAAATCGGAAATACATTTTGTAGTGATTTATTTTGGGATGCGTTGTGTCGTACCGGAAACCCCAAAGCCCTCTTTTGCCGGTCATGCCCGGTTACATGAACATATAGCTTGGACCCTCAGACCATTTTTGGCTCTTAACTCACAATATTTCGTGGTAAGATGAGCCCCCAAAAAACCGAAAAAAAACAAATAATGGGAAAAACCGATCAATTGAAGTTGAAGATGTGCGCTTAGATCGTTTTTGCTGCCCCATAGGTTTGACGATTGCAGTTCAAAACCTCTGCGCCGTGCTTTTGTCAAACCTTTTTTGAAAGGTCAATTCTTGGAATCCGGTGGAAATCCCAAGGTTGTATTTACTTGTGCTCGGCAAATACTATGACCTGGGCCCCAGAAAGGGAACCAAAGATTTAGTGTGACATTTCCAAAAACCATTTAGTAGAGAATCATGATTTTTCACTGCAACCCGTTTTCACTACAAAATGGGCACGCAAAGTCATTTTGTAGTGACCGACATTGGCTTTTGATCCACCATAAAAACCCCCAACCCATTTTGTAGCAAGGGGGGTTGGTTCAGATTCAAGCGTCATTTTGTAGTATAAGGCTGTGTTTGTAAACGGTTTAGTGGGCACAACATCTCTGCAGAATGCACACAGGGGTAGAAATACTCCGACATGACATCTTTATACATCTTTAATAGGCATCCAGGGGCCAAACTGCGCCCGGAGCTGTTCTTCGCAGCCTTCAGCAGCTGCCATAAATAGCCATGCAAACAGCAGCATGTAATTGTTGAATGCTGAAAAACTGCCAGTGAAACAAAAGTGCACAAGGATGCAAAAGGTAAATCTGTCTTCGGAAAGTTGGAACGGGCTGTTTTTGCTTGCTCGCGTGCGCCAGGAATAGCATACCGCACAACAGAGTTGCTAGGAACCAAAGAACGCTTATCTCAGCTTCCCAGTCACATATCCAACCACTGCATGTACAGTGGGATAGTCGAAGAATAGAGTTGGAGGCAATCGGATGCCCTTGACATCATTTTGCAGCTCGTCTCTGAGTATGACCGCTGCGCCGCTAGAAAGCCCAATATCTTTCAGCGGAATATCGTCCTGCACATCTTCACTGTCTATCCCAAGGAGCTTGCCAGTGAGCTCTTGGATGCGAAGTTTCAATGGTGCGTGTTCGTCTGGAAGGGGAAAAAAACCTGCCTTGACAGCAGGGCCACGGCTCGATGGCCCTGCGAAGCTGCTGTCCTTCTTCTGCTTCGCACCACAATCAGGGCAGAATCTGCAGCGCCATGGCAGGTGTGTCTTACAGGCCTTGCACAAAATAGGCGGATCACCAGCCTCAGCTCTGTCGTAGCCACAGCGCGGACATTTGGTCCCCATGCCAGAATCTTGACCTCCCCGAGGACGCTCCTCTTGTTGGTCCTGATGGTCCAAGGCAATGAGTGGAGCTTTCGAATGATCAAAAAGGGACTTCTTCCGCAGCCCAGATATCATGTCCCTTGATTGTTGCACAACTGCCTTGGGTTCATTGCCAGCGACCTTTGGGGCAAGCTGTACCACTCGCTCAGCATAGGTCTTGGCAGCCAAGAAATTTGCCATCTTTTCTTGAGCCTTTGCAGCATGAAATAGTGCAGAGATCTGATGCTCAAAACTAGCAGGAACTTCCAGTCGCAGAAGTTCGTCGGCAGCTTGACAACAGGTTTCCAGCTGGTTAGCCTCAAAAAGCACCTCAACGTACAATGCCAAGCTTTCTGCAATGAGATCATGCTTTCCAAACTCCACTGCCAACTTTGTCGCTTCTTGAGCTTCCCTTAGAGCATCTTTTGTTTGCTTGTTTCCACGCTCGTCTTTGGCTGAACAAGCCTTCGCGACCACCATTCTCATGCGAATTTCTTCTTCGCAGTCTCCAATCTCTCCGAAGCGGCGACGGGCCCTTCTGGCGTTTTGGCGGCTTACGCTAAACTTTCCCATCTTCAGTTGTGCATGGGCGACCAGGGATAGAGCGAATGCAGCTTGCCGGTCATCGGATTGGTCCTCAAATAAGCGTGCAGCCTCTTGGCCAAGTTCACAACTCTGTTCCAACCGGCCAGCTTCTTGCATTGACCTGGCCATTGCTACTACTAAGGGCGCTTGAGAGGTTGAATCACGAACCAACTCGCGCAGCTGGGATGCTGTTGCCCAAGCCTCCAAAGGCTTGCCAAGCAAGGTGAAGGATTTCAAGACTTGAATCATCAACTCAACCGCTTGGCTGCGACCAGCGTCACTGCAAACAAGCTGCTGAATCATTGCAAGTGATAGGCCACATGTATGTTCGATCTCTTCGGTCTGGCTTCCATTCGGCAGTTGAGCTTGTGCCTGCAAAATGGTTTGTAGAATTTGCGCTTCACAGTGGTAGTCACGAGAAGGCTTCCTTTTCAAGCACCATTGTAAGGTTTCTTTCCCTGTCTCAATGGCCTTGCGAGCTTCGGAACAAGCAATCTGAGTCTGTATGAGGTGCCTTGAGGCTAAAATGCGCACCACCTCTGACCCTTCCATTTCGGCAAGCCTGAGCAACTCCTGGGATAGTCGCAAAGCTTTGGCAAATTGTGGCCTGTTCCCACCCTGGTCCGCAGCCCCAAGTTCCACAAGCGCATTGCAGGCCAGTTGTGTCGCAGCAATTTGACGATGACAACCAGCACCCTGCTCTTGCAGCATGTCCAATGCTTCGTTAGCCTGACCCAAGCTGGACTCATGCTCCTCCACGTGGGCCCACCAACGGGCCATTGACAATCTCACTTCAACTTCCAGCAAAAGATCCTCTAAATCCAATGCAAGTTCAAGCGCTTTTTCCGCGTACGGCTGCCAGTTGGGAAATGCAACAGCACCCCGGGCCAAAAGGGCTCTTCCTCTGCATCGAACATTCATCGTCTCTGAAACTTCCATTGCCAGCTCGGCAGATTTCTGAGCCAGTTCCATGTCCTTGTTTTCACCGCGGGATAAACGAAGCTGGGTCAGAACAGCGCAAACTTCAACACGAAGTCGGTCATCACCGTTCGAAGAGAAGTAGTTGTGGGCTTTCTCTGCGGCCACAATCGCCTCTGACACACATTCAGCTAAGTTCATACCCTCAACTGCTTCAGCGAACGCAAGCCACATCTTCGCTTCAGCTCTCTGTGTACCAAGCTGTCGGCCACGGGCATTAGGCTGACATAGGGACACACCGTCTTTGGCAACTTGAATAGCATCTTCCAAAAGGGCGCACTTGGCGGAGACTGTCACCCGAATAGCATCTGCGGCGCTATCCAAGTCCCCTTGCTGACAAAACCTGTCTTTTGCACCTAGTGCTAGTTCAACAACCTTCCTGTCCTGAAAAGTGTTTGCAAGTTGGGACACTGTGGCAAACTCGTCCTCCGCCATGGCAATGACATCATATCTGTACAATCTACGATGAAGTCAAAAAGCTGCAAGAGCAGTGCAAACATTAAACTGTATCAGGACACATTAGTTTAGTACACCATAGTCGAGTATTTTGGCATAGATTTTACTAAATAAGCTATATACTCAACTCAGCCATACAGCATAGTTCGGCCCTTTTCGAAATATTACGCCAAAAGCCGCTGTCACATTGCAGTTGTGTGTGTGTGCGCTTTTCATCGTCACCTGAGAGCTACATACTGCAAAACAACAGGCAAGGTTTAACTGCTGATCATGTATGTCCGTTTCTGCTGACAGTTGTGGATAGTGGTCATTATAGGCACCATCGCTTCAGGTTATGTGGTTTCTTTCTTTTTCATTTCTTCTAGTCCCTCCACGTAATTCCGGTACATCATGGTACACCAACAGTCAACAGTGATTGAAACTGATACAATACGAAAAGAGCAGCCATGGATGAGGGAAGAAAATCTTCCACAGCGCAAACTCAAGGAACGAGCAAGTAAAGACAGCCCAGTATGGGCAAAATGCATTGAAATGTTGGTAAATCAACACTTTGGACATTGGTGGACTGTGGACTGTCAAATTCGACATCAAAAGGGCCTTCTTCTCCCAAGCCTTCTTTGCCGTGGCCCTGGCAAGTCATCACATGTGGGTGATGAGTTCCTCTTAGCTGCTTGCTTTTGCAAGATTGGAAAGGCTTGGTGAATTGTGCATATTTATAGTTATATGTATGTATGCATGCATGTATGTCTATGTAAGTACGTATGTACGTATGCATGGGTGTGTGTGTGTGTGTAACATCTGAACAGATGTAAAACTTCTTTGATTCGAACCTGTTCACATTTGCAGGGAATCCTTTCACATTTGCAGGGGGGTGCAGAGCACAGTGGAGACTGCACCCAACGAAGCTATCCACTTGTGCTGGAAGCAGAGTCTGATCAACTCTGTGTACCTGCAAAATTTGGTTTCAACTGTTGATCAAGCTGTTACACTGCGTTGTTTCGAATCTACACGGTTGCCACAATCTGTATTGCATGCATCAGAACCTTTCTCAGATTTTCGCCGAAACCATATCGCCGACAGTATTATGATTTTTTGACATATTTTCGCCGAGATCATGTCGCCGACGAACTTTGGGTTTTTGGGAAACAATCGCCGAAACATTTTTTGGATTTTCAACATGCTGGTCAAAACACTTTGGACTCTGGTTTTAACTACGTTGGACAATATTGGATGCCCTACATCGTTTTCGAGAAGTACCTCATATGGCTCCTTTATTAATCTAACGATCTAGGCTGGTTTGCATGTTTCAGGATTCAGTTCCTGCCGGATCATATAATGATCCATTCTTGTCTAGTGTGATTTCCATGGTGGCTCCGACATGGTGCCATGGAGCCAATTGAGGCAACCCTTTTTAGGGTGAGTGACGACTGTCCTGACTGCCGAATTTACATTTTTAAGTTGGTAATTCATCTAAGTAAATTGCAACAGCTGGCCTTACGGTTCATCAGCCTTTTCGAGAGTCCCGCGGCTCCTATTGTCCCTTGTGATCCTCGTGAATTGCATTCTTCAAGCGTGACGTTGTTCGAAACAATCAGAAACCTTCTCCTTCTCGCAGCTGCTTTTGACGACTCATGACAACAGCATTTGATACAGGAATCAGGCAGGCCCATGTCTTGCAGGTGTGGTATTCTTCTTTTTGATGGTTGTCTGGTGAGGTTAAACATTTTGTGCATCTAATTCGATGGAACTTGAAAGCCGTTTTATGCCCTTGTGGCTGACTGGAACACGGGCCTGTTGTGGCACAATTGCACGAACAGTAGGTCTAGGAACTGAATCCTGTCGTTGCAATTTCATTATTTTTCATTATTCTTCGTGAGCGATGTATCCGTGGACCACTCCTCCGACGTCATGGCCTGCTCCACCGCAGCCTGCGAACCCATCTTCGACGTGGCAGCAATCATCGCAGAACGCACATCTATTTGGACATCCCTCGGCATTGCATCCTACATGGTCTTCCTCAGCTTCGCTCATGCCGTCTACATCAGCCCCAACATCGTTGCCGTTCACCTCATTGACTCCGGCTCCTCATGCAGTACCAGGCCCACAGCTCGTACCCACCATGCCCTCGCCTTTGGCCCCTGAAACCACTATGGTGCACACCGCTCCGTCGACCTTTCCATCTCCTACGGCACCCACCGCTCCACCCACGTGGCCTCCTCCTCCGGCTCCATCCCCTACATCGACTACACCACCTACATCGACTACGCCACCGACACCTTTGCCCAGTTCTCCATACCCACCTCACCACATTCAACCTCCATTACAGACGGACGCATCGATGGTCCCTCCAGATGAACCTTCACCACGGGCCCCAGCAGTTAAGGCGGCTCCCAGGCTTCGCTCTGACAAGCGACCGGATCGACCGCGTCGACCAGCTCCAAAAGCCCCTCCTCCTACTACACCACCAACACCTACGGCAGCACCGACTTCATCCGTGTCACCTGAACTTGTAGCATTGGGCTCCACTGCACAGCAACTTGCGGAATCGGTTCGACTTATTCAAGCTCAGCAACAAATGATCATGGATTCCCAACGAGCCCAAGAACAACGTCAGCTACTTCTCCAACAAGATGGACCTCCACTGAACCCTATTCCACAGACACCACCACATACAACTGCACCACCAATGATCGCCACTCCTCCACCTGCACCGAAAGCCAGACCCACCGAACCTGACGTTCCAGACCCTCGTATTGTCCAAGCTCCAACCATCGCTCCTCCTCACCAACTACATGTTCCACCATCACCAACACGCCGACCACGATCCAGGACTCCAAGATCACGTTCCCATCGACCTTCTGTACGTTCCCATCACCCTCGCTATTCTCCCCACCGTGCAGCTCGACCTCGTTCTCCTCTTCCTCGTTATCGGTCATCCACGAAACATGCCAAGGACCGCAGAAGCCCATCTCCATACAGACGACGATCACCACCAAGACGCCGCTCTCCCGTGGTTCCTCGACGTCATCGATCTCACCCACGACCACGTTCCGAGACACCACGTCACCGATCCAGAGGCCGTGAAGTCATACTTCGACCAGCTGCAAACCCATCCAATCCGAACTACATCCCCACTCCCGACGCTGATGACACCTGGGGTACATGGATCGACAGCCACTACACCGACAACTACCATCACCACAATGCTCGACCCAATTCTCCTGCCAATCCACCACCACCGGAACCACCAACCAACCCACCAGCCCATACTTCAGCACCACTTGGCGCTGTGTCCTTCCGCGTCCCTGACGGTGACAGTGAAAATTCTGAGGTTGCAGATACAATTTCGATCACCAAGTTCGACACGAATGACATCGACCTCAGTGAAATGGTTGAGGCGGCCAATGACCCCCTTAGGGTCCGCTGCCTGACTGAGCTTGGGCCCGATCATGTTGTGCCCCTACGCCAATCATTGACCCCGGCCATCTCGCAGCTCTTCAACCAATTCGTTGACGAGATGTTCCACCAGTTGGCTCAACCATACCGCACCGTCAACAACCAACGTATTTATATCAAAGCAAGCCAAGCCACCGTCAAAAACATTGCCAGGGCCTTTGCACAATCCAACTTACTGGACATCGAGCTTGCGAGGCAAACACAAGCCTTCTACATCGAGCCAGAGAACCTGCTGACCATCACGGTTCCCACAGGATTGAAAAAGAAACCAATCTATCGTGGCGAACACATGGGCACCTACCTGATCTACCACAAAACGAGTTGGGAAACAGTTGCCAAAATTCTCGCGGAAGACTGCATTCGCCCGGCAACTTGGACAAAAAACGAAGCCGGCATGCCAACTCAATACCCATGTTACGGGTTTTTCGGTATGTCCTCTGAGATCGCAGACATCGACAACCTACCCGGCTATGCTGTCAAGATCTGTACCTCTCAGCTCTACAAAATTGGCAAAGGACAAAACCCATCAGGCCTGCTGGCCATTTGCCGCTCACCCAAATGCATCCGTGCCCTAGCTGGAGGAAATGACCAAATTCAACGCTTGTGCAACCTTGCGGGCATAGCCAAGGGCAAAGACAATGCAACGGCTATGAACTCCAGCGCCGCATCCATATGCTATGTTGCCTCCACTCACTCGGTTTTCCCGGGCTTGATCACACATCAGACGGCGGAGACCAATGCACCCACGGAACCTCCTGATGATCATGCACGTCCAGTACGACCTGACCCTCCTGCCAACGCCCCAGAACCTTTGGAAACACCTCCAGACGACTCTCGAGACACACCTGGCCACCACGAGACCGCTGCTTCTGGTTCTCGAGATCATGCTCGCCGATCTTGGCATGACACAGCTTCTTGGGACAATTCAACCTACAGCCGCCGAGATCGCCGTTCCTCCTATCATGAAGGCCACTCTCGAGACCAGCACCGTGAAGGCCGACCTCGTTCTCGACACTCGACATATCACTCCAGATCTCGTTGGTGAACTCTTTACCTCTGAGGAGCACCGGAACAAGTATCGACTATTCGACGACAGCGATACAGTGAGCCTAGTGGCCCTGCCCGATCATTTTGGAGTAACAATGCTTCTCCCGACATTCGGTATTGATGCCACTTCTTCCTCAAAAGGTTTGTGAACTGCTGCATGCTCATGATATTTGAACCTTGCGCCAGATTCGGATTTCACTTTACGTTTCACATACTGGTACCACGTATTAAGTTTCACACCATTTCAATCGCACATTACTCTTGTCTCACCTTGACAATTTCCGCAGCTTTCAACCGGCAGTTCGAGCTTATTTGACCTATTATCTCGTGGCCCCGTCTACATCATGGCGTCCCAGGACCTGATCTCCCAGTTCAACTCGGATGTGAATGGAATTCCTCCTTCCCAGCCGGATCGCTCTCGCACACCTCCCCGTCATCAACATGGATGGCACCAAGCAGTACCTGCGTTCCGTGGCCCGATGCACTATGCCATGGCGACCCATCGACCTTTCTGGAACCCGTCCGGAATACCGCCTCCGCCACCTACATCTCCATCGTTCCCACCACGCCCACCATGGACTCCACCTACGGCACCTTTTCCGCCCACACCGCCTCCGTGTTCACAGACACCTCCCAACAATGCCAACTTTGCACCTCAACGTCATCCTTTTACACCGAGATCGCCGAGGCCTATGTCATCCCCGGGAGCAAGTTCCACTGTCAACGAAGGATATACATGCAGACCAATTGAAATCCCACCAGTGGAGCAATGGAAACCTGATGTCGACTTCCACGACTCCAACAAATCAATGGTTTGGATTTTCCCTCCAGAATCCGACAGAGCAGATTTTCAAGCTACAAAGACATTGAAGGGATGGATCCTTTACAAGTCCCACTCTGGAAGTTCTTGTACCAGGGCTTGCACAATACCTGGCTCCGTCGGGTTGCATACGGAAGAGAAACCTTCGTCCTCCCTTTTGACAACATAGGCACTACAGTATTTGTGGCTGAATTGGTATCCCAACTACGCACCCGCAATGTGGATTTGGACAAACTTGCTACCTTTCGAGCTCGCTCAGCAGGCCAATGTCTCAACCAGAAGGAAGCCACTCAGAACATGGCCAAAGACGTCGCTCAACTTCTCCAATCTTGGCTCCCAGCTCAACCCTCCGCGGACGTGGCGAGCCAACAACGCATTCTTGAACTGGAAGCTGAATTGGCCAAGGTAAAATCGGCCGCCACTACTTCACCAGGTACGGCACCTCAGGGCTCTACACCGGCCACGACACCGATTGGACGCGCACTTCAAGGACAACCTGCAGCCTCTACGACCTTTGATCCTTCGACTCTACTTATTTCCCCGGGATCCGTGAACACTTGGCTCGTTGACAATCAACCCACATCATTGTCGGATACCCAATACAAGAAGTGGTTGAAAGACCTGAAGTTACCACAGCCCAAGCAGGACATCCTGGAGAAGAACTTGGAGAAGGTCAACGAATGGTGGCAAAACCAACCCGATGAAGCTTCAAAGACTATCCAACGCGCAAGCGTGGCTATGGGCATCGACCCATGCAAGCATAAAGGGGCCCCCACGGATGAAGTCGTCCTCAAGGTCATGACGGTGGCGTTATTGATGCACTCCTGACTAGCAGCGTATTTGAAATCACCTGGCTCAAAAGCAGCCAGCATTATGCGAACTTTGGCCGTGGCTCATTCCTGTATTCTTGTTCTTGCACTATTGACTCCATTCACGTTGTCCCCTTCTGTTGATGTCTTTTTTGCCTTTCGGATGCTCCAAACGGTACTGATGGGCCAATATGTGTTATTACATCCACGTGCCAATCCAAAACTCCAAGCCTTGCTCAAAGGCACCCCGATGCAGAGTATTTTCTTTTGCAGATCGTGGGATGACTTGTCAGTCGCCCTCCAATGTTTCAAGCACCCTCAGGCGGTGTATATTCGCTTTTGCCACATTGCTAATTTTCAACCCAAGTTTTATGTTGGTTCCACTTCTTCTTTTGTTTTGGACCGCGAACACTCTCGCTATCGGAAATTTCTGCAAGTGCAACAAAATAAATTCGTGCTGGCCGAAGTAGCCTTACGGTTTTGGTGCAGATTTGACAATTTCTGGATGTGGTCTGTTTTCCCGATCTACACCAATAAATCCAACTTTTGGGCTTTGGAGCAAGCCTTAATTCAATTGTGGCAACCTCGATTAAACACTCCGTTCATTTACCAGTTTTTCAATTGCCGAAAGGGACTCATTGCACGTACCAAATTTTCCGCCTCCCGACAATTTGGAGCATTTTCCTTGTGGCGGAAACTTCGCTGGCGATCTACACCACATCATGTTCGACATGCTCTTCATAGTCCTCTTTTTCATCGACGAGTACAACTTTGGGAGATCATTCAGGATTTGGGCAGTAACTCCGTTCGACGCTTCCACATGGAGAAGAAACTCCGATCCAACGAAATTGGAGCCCAAGGATGCTATTTTATTCAACGTCTTGCCAACAACCTAGGCGAACCCCAGAGGTCGTACGCAATCAATGCCAGTGACCGAGCCTTGACCTTCTGGAAGGCCAAACGAGTCAGAAAACCGGTTCCTCTCCGTGCACCTTGGCTACTAGGCCCCAACTGGACTCGGGATCTTCGACGGCTGCTCACCTCCCACGTTCATCAAACTCGAAGTTACAACACTACATTGCAGACTCCTTCCACCGGGATTGTCTTCACAAAGTTCCCTTCGGTTATGGACAGCTTGTGCAATCACAAAGAAGCCGCTACAAAATGGGCTGATGGCGAAACCCCAAAATGTGCCTGTGACGCCTTGCGACCTCATGCCCTTCATGATCCCCAACCTGATCACCACTTGGTCCTGGACGGCGACAACCTACATTTCGATGATGGCCCACACACATCCATTGCGACGGGCTCGCTCCAAAACAAAATCTTCCCACCTTCCAAAGAGATCCAGACGTCCCTTCGCCTGGCTCTGCGGATGTGGACTACCCGGAACTCACTCCCTTCCTTACAAAAGTCCCATATCGATGAGCTTTGGCATCGCTCTATTCAGTCCCACTACCACACCCTCAACAACCACATCACACATAAAGACATCGGCCGATTCAAACGTCTCTTTCCAGAAGCCGTCTTCCACAACGAGGACAAGCGAGCTACATCCCTACGAATCTACTGCCCCGTACTCTACTTCCAGTGCCTCACCACCACCTTCGCCGACCCGTTGGTATTTCGAAAATTGGAGCAAAGCCCAAATGACATCATCGAGAAGACCATCGCCGAGATCAACCGTCAATTTGGCAAAGCATACCCATGGGCACTTGGGGCGGGACGAGACCTACCGAATGCTTACGTTCTCCCCAAACGAAAGAAACAGTTCAAGGCCGGGCGACCCATTGTCAGCTTCTTCACGGCACCTTTCCGACCTATGTTGAACTGCACCGCCAAGCTGATCTACAACCTTCTGCCCCAAGCGTTTCCCAACAACCTGGCCAAGGGTGATGTATTTGATCTCATCAAGCTCCTCAAGGACACCGATTTCGATTCGCTCCCTACTCCACGAATACACAACCAAGATCTTGCGGGTTTCTTCACGAGCATCGACACTGACCGCTTCATCGCTAGCTGGCGACTGACCTTGCAGTTCCTCTCAACTCTCATGAACACCGACCCCGACGAGATCATCTCCGTGAAGGCAACTCCGGGCAACGCCACAGGCGATGTAGTCAAAGGCCGCACATGCCGTACACTCAATGTGACCAGGAAGATCTTCATTCGGAACATTGAACGCATCATCATCCTTATGTCGTTGAAGATGACTCAATTCTCCATTGGCACTACGGTTTTTGAACAAATTCGGGGATCCCCTATGGGCTCCCCACTGAGTCCAGCATTGTGCATGATGGTTGTCGCACTCTCTGAAGAAATCTGGTACCGAACCTACCGCACCACCCTCAACACCATGGACCTTACAGCTCGCCTCCTTCGCTATGTGGACAACAGACTGTGCTTGTCGGATCCCTGCTGGGACTACGAAATCTGCTTCGCCAATTTCCTTCACCCGGAGTTCTACGGTCATCCCATCATTTTGGAAACGGAACCGGACCAGGAGTTCCTGGGCTTTTGCATCGAGTTCGAGCCCTTTGCCCTTCGCTACAGCCCTCCACGCGACTTCAACCAGGTCATGGCGCCATTCTCCGCATCACCTCTGGCCGTCCAACTTTCGGGTTTTGTTTCACGATTATTTCTGGTCGCCAAATGCGCGCACCCTGCACACGAACGAACACGAGGCTTTGCCGCATTGCACCGTTTGTACAGAACTGCAGGTTTTACCGAGACCGATCTTGCTGCTGCCGCCAAGCCGATCCGTCAATACTTGCACGTTTCCTCATTGTGGTAAAACCCTGAACCGTCCTGCCGCTAGCGCTTACATTTCATTATTCACATCCTGCTGAACGTTTCACCTATCCGGGCCACATGTGAATTTATATGATCTTGGAGTAGTGCGCTCTCAGCTGGCTCACCCTCAAACTCGGCTTCATTTATTTCTTGGCCCATATTCGACGTTTCGTCATGGCTTCCTCGTCTCCTACTACGTCAATTCCGATTCAAGAACCAGTGTTTCTTCAATTTCTTCATGATGTTCACCATGCTTACCTTTTACTAACCTTTTACTACATCGAGCAATGGCGCTACTACCACCCACGCTCATTCCCAACATTGAACCTACTCCTCTTCCCAGTACAGACGTATGGAATCAACCTGATGGGCTACGACCACATTACTCGGACCAGACCAACGACTTCATTGACAATGCCCCCATCCCGTCGCCAGATATTGTGGAGGACGAGACACTTATGGACGAACTGGTGGAAACCCATCTCCCTGAACCACACCACCATGTTGCTGCTCCGTCACCTGATGTCCTACCTGCACCCTCGAAGCTTTCTACCAGAACACCATCACCACCGACTCGCAAAGAAAAAGCCAAATCCGCTCCCAAAGCGCCTGCCAAACGTCGTCGCCGACTTGACCGATCCCGATCCCGCTCCGCGAGCCCACTGTCAATCTGGACTTCCGAAGACAAACAGAAACTACGTACTTTGAAGGCGGACGAGAAGTCTCGATTTTCATGGCGGGTGATATCGACCAAGATGGGCAAGTCCGAGGAAGATGTTCGCTCTATGTGGAACAAGATTAAGGACAAGCTTGGCTGACCAACGACATATGCGAACCAAGGAAAAGTTAGCCTGCGGCACTGTATTATAGCGTCACCACACAGTTTTGCTCGTCTTTTGAGAATTTTCGTTCCTAATTTTGATCTTCGCAAACTCTGGCGCTGTTGCTCCAGTGAAATTTGACATGTCATTTCATACAACCCGCTAGCCATTTATTATGTCTCTCCGCATTCACCTGGACCGCTATTGCCAACTGCGAGCTATGTCCCACGAGAGGATCTCACCTACACGACGCTCACGCTCTCCAACAAGGGCATCGTCTTCCGCTATGGGGTCTTCGTCACTGCAGCACCCACTCAACCGGACTCCGCCTACAACACCCCATCGACCGGTTATTTTCCAATTGGACCTGAAGCCGATGCAGCAACTTGCCGTCCGCAACCCTTACTACAACATCTTGACCCCCAAGGTCGCAGGCAACCTCTCTACGGCCACCTATGATAGCTTGTTCCAGAGTTTCAAGGTGATCTACCCGGACTATGCTTGCAGTCATTTCGTTTCAGACCTCAAAACCGTGGTTACCGACACGCTGTTACAACGATGGTCGATACACCTACCAGCGACAGATTTCTACATGATGATTGACACCGATCAAGGAGCTCAGATGCTGGACGACCTCCCTCATTCTCTCCTGGACGTTTTGAACTGGTTCTACCCGACATGGAAAACTCATCAACATCTCGATGCCTTCACGACTCGGGATTGTTCACCTTTGACGCTGACACCCCATCCAGACCCACAGGACACAGGCTTCGCTGTCCATGTTCAAGTGATTCCCCGCGGGCATCCATTCGTCACGGCCACCAGATACACTAAATCGGCCGAGTGATGAGCCTTTGAGATAGATCTTGGCGACGCTCACGTCTATGAGAAAGGAAAAAGCATTCGTTATGAGGTCCTCTACCCCGGTTTTTGGGTTTCTTTTGTCTCCCTTGCTTCTCTTCTTTACATATTGCGATGTTCGTGGTTAGTCTTTCCATCATTGACCTTTTCCCACGGCTTTTTGGCTTCAGTTCAGTGTATCTCGATATCATATTATTGCTACTGTACATGATGACCTCCAACACGGATGATACTGCTCAATTGGTCTCAAACCGTTCCTCACCTACATCCGCACATGGCCTAGTCCCACACCTACCACCTGATGATCCTACTTCGGCATCGTATATTCCCCGAGCGGCGCGAATGATCCCAACCTCTACCACCGTCCATTCCGTCTTCATCAAGAAGCTGAGCTATCCTTTGTCTACTCGTCCGGATGAACTTTGGATCGTGGAAAGGACACTTGATGGTATTGAAACGTGGAAGCCAGTGGAAACATTTCTGGAGAACATGCACCTCATCAACGATCGTGCTACCCTACGTACCACGGCCAACCATTGGCGCCGATACTATGACGTACCACTCCAATCACCCTCCTCCCCTACGGCAACTGCTGTTCCTGTTCTACCACACCCTGAACACTCCAACGTCTATGTCTCCCAACCGTACGAAGCGATACCGGACCAACTCCATATTTTACAGTCATGCTGGGGACGTTCCGCCCAACACCACTCTCAAGGAACCACCACCTCTTTATATTGGCCACCATGGCGGTCTACACCACCTTCTTCACCACCGGCAACATTGCAACGTACCTTACATATCAATCGCCCTACCATCCCTCCTCAACAAGTACATGGTCCACTGGAAGCGAGCGAGACGGACCCGATGGATATGTCTGACTCCAGTGTATAATACACCACATTATTTGTCGGCATCGAAAAAAAGTACGGTGACTACACGTCGATTTGTGACTACTCACTAGGTACACCGTTTCCCTCCATTTTCCATTTTTTGGGATTTATTCCTTGGTCATTGTCCTTCTATGTTGCAGCTTGGGCTTTCCGCTTTATACTCGAAATTCGACATCCAACGCCATGGCTCATTCGTCTCGGCCCCATCCGTATCGCGCTACAGCTACGGTTGAGACACCACTGGGCACCCGAACCATTGGATGGTTTGCTGGACCCCGAGGCCTTCCTGGTCACTTGAACCCTCCTCCATACCGACCTGTCCTTATTTTGATTGACTACTCTCCCTTACAGGAACTGACTCATCGCAGCGAACCTGACCGTGAACACTACATGGCTTTGGCTAGTTCAAATCTCAAAAATGTTAGTGGCTACGAACTTGAAGCTCTGTTCACCTGGTCACGTCAGATGGGACCAGTGGAAGCCGGCCTCCTTCCCACTGGAGAACTACGTTTCTGCATTTCAAAAAGATTGAGGACCCAATGGGACATCCAGTTTGACCCCTCGAATTTGGAGTTTCGCTATTGCGACCTGGAAGGTGATACATTCCAAGTCCCCAATGATATGACGATCTTGCAGCTTTTGGAGGAATACCGACCCGAATGGCGACTCCGACAGTACAACTACATTGAATCCTCCTTGCTCGTCCCGGGTACCTCGCAGCCTTTCGTGCTACGTCTGCGATGCAACAAAGTTACCCCCGGTGTGATCCTGCCCTGATACGCTCACTGGCCAAAAAAGACCATGCTCGAGGGTTTGTCGTTTTACCTATGACAATTTTTCAACACGAAGGATTCTTGGATTTCCATTTTGTTAGGCTTTGAGCTATGGCCTTTCCGTGAACCTTGAACCACTTGATGGATGACTGGACCTCACTTTTATCATCATTATGGTTATTATTATTCTTGGGCTTGGCTTACTTTCGCAATTTCATGATGCCTCAGCTTTTCTCGCACCATTTCACGCATTTCTGATCGTTTCACACATGGAGCATAAACGAGACGCTACCGTGGCGGGCTTGGCTTGGCCTTCGAATCCCAACCGTGGACTTGCTCCCACCAACCCAGATCAAGCACCAGACGGCCCGGCTTCTGCACTATGTCATTCTGGTCTTCCTGATCCTACTACTGGGACCCCTTCGGCACCTTTGGCAGCTGACAGTACAACTACCGAAATTGGAACTACGGCCCATTCTGATACATATTCAGGCCTCGCACCTCCTGACGTCCCTTTTCCGACGGAGCAAAGTCCTGCATACCACTACCTCCATCGTGCCCACTTCTCTTCCCGCGTGGTTCACCAGATCCAATTCAAGATCATTACCCACTCCAACAATACCAGGGAGCTATTCATTGAAGAGATCCCCTTGTCAGGGCTTTCCAAATGTCGTGATCCTGAGCACTACTTTTACGGTCTTTCGGGCAACTGGGAGTGGTCCCTGCGCACAGCGGATTATTGGCGACATCATTTTGAGATTCCTCTAGTACATGGACATCATCCTTTTCACAATGTTCCCATTGAGACCACGGCACCTACGGAGGCAACCCACTTTACTCCGAAGATTCAGGACTTGGCCCAACAACTTTCAATCACTTTGAGGGCTGCTATGGCATCGGGGGAAATCAACGACACGTGGAGGATGCTTGAGGACATGAGCTTCCGTGACGCGATCCAAACACTTCAAGCTGAGACGAACCTCCCTTCTGAGTGACTGAACACGGCTCTGTACATTAACACCGGAAAGGTTTTTGTATTTGAATAATCTTGCCGACATTTGCAGCGTTGGTCTTCCAAAAAATCAAACCCCGCTACACGCGGGGTGTGTGTGTGTAACATCTGAACAGATGTAAAACTTCTTTGATTCGAACCTGTTCACATTTGCAGGGAATCCTTCCACATTTGCAGGGGGGTGCAGAGCACAGTGGAGACTGCACCCAACGAAGCTATCCACTTGTGCTGGAAGCAGAGTCTGATCAACTCTGTGTACCTGCAAAATTTGGTTTCAACTGTTGATCAAGCTGTTACACTGCGTTGTTTCGAATCTACACGGTTGCCACAATCTGTATTGCATGCATCAGAACCTTTCTCAGATTTTCGCCGAAACCATATCGCCGACAGTATTATGATTTTTTGACATATTTTCGCCGAGATCATGTCGCCGACGAACTTTGGGTTTTTGGGAAACAATCGCCGAAACATTTTTTGGATTTTCAACATGCTGGCCAAAACACTTTGGACTCTGGTTTTAACTACGTTGGACAATATTGGATGCCCTACATCGTTTTCGAGAAGTACCTCATATGGCTCCTTTATTAATCTAACGATCTAGGCTGGTTTGCATGTTTCAGGATTCAGTTCCTGCCGGATCATATAATGATCCATTCTTGTCTAGTGTGTAACATCTGAATAGAATAGATGTAAAACTTCTGTTATACTCCCTTTTTCAAATATTGCGGGGGGTCACCGGGGTCCCGGGGGGGTCGGTGACCAACGAAGACACCTCCCCGCGACCCGTTTAAACGTACCCGCAGGACTTCGGTGGTGCACCTGGGCGCATTTAAGTCGCAGCTGGTGGCCACCGTAGTCCTATATATATATATACACATAAGGTCAGGTCTAGGTTTAGGTTTATGGGATTCAGTTCCCAACGGACAACTGACATGATCCATTCTTGTCTAGTGTGATTTCCATGGTGATTCCGACATGGTGCCATGGAGCCATTTGAGGCATCCCTTTTCAGGGAGAATGTGGACCGATTTGACTACCGAATTAGCACATTTTAACCTGGTAATTCGTTTACGTAAAGCGAAACAGTCGGCCTTTTCGTTTTTCAGCCTTTTTTGCGACTTCCTGCAGACTCTGATGTCCCAGTGCCTCCTGGAATCTTCACTTCTATACCTGAGTACAGCCGTGCAGAACAATCAGAAACTCCTTTTTCTCGCTGCAGCTTCACCTTTTGATGTGAAACATGACATGAGCGACAGAAGGCAACAGGCATGTCCTCTTCCTGCAGGTATGGTCTTTTTGGTATCTGGTGAGGTTGAACATATCGTGCATCTAATTCGTTGGAACTTGAACAGCTGTGTTATGCCCACGTGGCTTGACTTGACAACGTTCCCGGCCGGGAGTAGCGCACGACTCTTTAGGAAAGAACTGATTCCCATTAATCTTAATTTCTCTAATTCTTCCCCCGTGCCCCTCTGTAATGTGTCGTGGGGTTTAGGTGTGTGCCCTGTGCTGGTTAGGTCGGTCTCGCCGTGTAGGTTGGTTCTGGAGGTCCGTTTGTTCCCTCCCCCCCTGGCGCTGTTTTTGGCCTTCTGCCCGTCGTTTCTGTCCGCTTTTTTCTTCCTCTTGCCTTTCAGGGTAGACCCGGCTCCGGCAGTGTGTGTGTGTGTGTAACATCTGAATAGATGTAAAACTTGTGTTATACTTCCTTTTTCAAATATTGCGGGGGGTCACCGGGGTCCCGGGGGGGTCGGTGACCAACGAAGACACCTCCCCGCGACCCGTGTAAACGTACCCGCAGGACTTCGGTGGTGCACCTGGGCGCATTTAAGTCGCAGCTGGTGGCCACCGTAGTCCTATATATATATACATAAGGTCAGGTCTAGGTTTAAGTTTATGGGATTCAGTTCCCAACGGACCAGTGACATGATCCATTCTTGTCTAGTGTGTGTGTGAACCATCTGGAAAGATGTAAAACTTCTAACTTAGCAGGGGGCCGCTGGGGAACATTGCAGTCAGCGGCCAACGAAGACGCTGCAATGTTCCTGTGAAAACGTACCTGCAATTTTCCAGTTTTTCGTCAATGGCAACCGGCTAAGCCAAGAACCGGCATGTCGGCTTTCCAACAGTTTTCAAACTACTGTACGGTTTTCGCAATCTGACTGAGCTGCATCAGAACAAGTAAATCCTTCGAGCAAGGACGTAGAAAGATTTCCTCGCACAGCTTCTCACTTCCAATCATCAAACCATTTCTGTCAGGTTTAACTGAAGTGTCTTTGCACGTGCGATGCATTCCACATCAGTAATTCGATAAGATGTTTCTGAGCAAGTGTGTCACTCATGCCGATATCCGTCAAGGTGGTATGAGCCCTTCGGGGAAAGCCTTTCTAGGCTAACAATTGACGGTAAAACGATGTCTGAATTTACACTTTTGAATTAGTAATTCGTTTAAGTAAAGTGAACAGCCGGCCTTTTTTCCTTGTCTCACCCGTCGATGTCGTTGTGTTGAACCGCTGGCCGCTGTGCTTGGCCTCACCCTTTTCCTTTTCTCATTTGTCGATGTCGATGTGTTGAACAGCTGGCCGCTTTTCCTGGCCTCACCATTTTCATTGGACAGCCAATGCATAGTCTTAAGCTGCGACAACAACCTTCCTGTTGTTTCAAGAGACAGCCACTCCGCAGCCATTTACACATGATCAGGTAACAGGACATGCTTTCAAGGTGTGGTATCTTTCTTTTTTGGTTTCTCGGTGGTTGAAATTGTGCACCTAATTCAGGGGTTGAACACGTAAGCCGTCCAGAGGGTTGTGACTTGAATGCCGAGGGCCTTTGAGCCGTATCACGAATTCTGCATGCGTTGTGGATGCATCATGTCACTAACTAGTTCCCCATGGGTCCCTATTTCATGTGTTCTTGCGTTCGCCTCTCTCCAGGTAGGTTTGGCCCGTTGCATGCTGAGGTTGTTGTAGGTTTGCGCCGTGTCAGGTTGGTTCAGGCGCTTCTGTCTTCCCCCTCCTCCGCTGGTCTTGTTCCGTTTTCCGTCGGCCTCCGCTTTTCTTTTCTTTTCCCTTGCCTTTCCAGGGTTGCCCGTTTTGGGCTAGGTTTCATGTGTTGGTGTTTGCTCTTTCCCTCTTCTTTTGCGTTCCCCTCTTTGCGTCCTGGTTAAGTAATTTTCATCTCATTGTCATCTTCACCTCATTTTCATTTCCCTTCTTCTTCATTTTCATCTCATTGTCGGGACCTTAATTTCCCACCCTCCTGCGGGAGGGTGTGTGTGAACCATCTGGAAAGATGTAAAACTTCTAACTTAGCAGGGGGCCGCTGGGGAACATTGCAGTCAGCGGCCAACGAAGACGCTGCAATGTTCCTGTGAAAACGTACCTGCAATTTTCCAGTTTTTCGTCAATGGCAACCGGCTAAGCCAAGAACCGGCATGTCGGTTTTCCAACAGTTTTCAAACTACTGTACGGTTTTCGCAATCTGACTGAGCTGCATCAGAACAAGTAAATCCTTCGAGCAAGGACGTAGAAAGATTTCCTCGCACAGTTTCTCACTTCCAATCATCAAACCATTTCTGTCAGGTTTAACTGAAGTGTTTTTGCACGTGCGATGCATTCCACATCAGCATTTCGATAAGATGTTTCTGAGCAAGTGTGTGTGGAACTTCTGAACAAATGTAAAACTTCTACCTGATGATGACGATTTTTGCTGTTCGTTTGGTTTTCGTTTTTCTCTTCGTGATGCTTTGTCAACCTCAACTGCCGTTTTCAACTTCAATATCCATTTTAGAGCAGGGGGTAGCGGCAGATCATTTGGGACCGCTACCAACGAAGACACCCATTTGATCTGGTGATACAGATTGGGACGCCAATCTGCGTACCTGCGCCAATTTTCATTTTTCGTCAATGGCAACCGGCCAAGCCAAGAACCGGCATGTCGAATTTTCCACAATTTTCACTTTTTGAAACGGAACTCCATTTTATGTCACTTCATTGAATGTACGGTTTCTGCAATCTGTCATGCTGTGGCGATGGAAACTTTTCGATACCTTCTCGGATCTTTTCACCGACCCATTTCTGTCAGGTATAAGTGGATTGTTTTGTGCACGCACAATGCATTTCACATCAGAATTCGCAAAGATTGTTCTGAGCAAGTGTGTGATTCATGCTGGGTTCGTCACGGTGGCATGAACCCTTCGGGGAATACCTTTCTAGGTAGGAGAGTGAATTCTCGACCTGATCTCTGAATTTACACTATTCAACTTAGTAATTCGTTTAAGTAAAGTGAAACAGTCGGCCTTCTTTCAGGTCTCACTTTGTCGGTCGAGTGAGTGTTGAACTGCTGCCCGCTGTTCCAGGGAACCACTATTTCAAGTGCACTGCAAGGGTTGGTAGACTTCAGCCGCGACAACAATTGCCTTTGCAACTTTGCCCAAGAGAGTACGGAGCTCGACACTTTGACATCATGACACATGAACAGGCTAAGGCTTCAGGACATGCCTGCAGGTGTGGTTGTACTTCTCTTTTGGTATCTGGCGAGGTTCAATTGTGCACGTAATTCGAGGGTTGATCACTTAAGCCGTTTACAGGGTTGTGACCTGACCACGGAGGGCCTGAGAGCCTGATCAGAACACTGCATGATATGTGAATGCATCTTTTTTCTGGAACTGTTAAACTTTTCATTTTACCTGACGTCCACTGTTGCCATGTTTCCTGGTCGCTGGCCCACTTTTCCTGATTCGATGTGGAACCTTGGTTGGCCCACACCATCCGCCACACCACATTAGACGAATGCTCCTCAAGGCCAATTTTGTGGCGATGATCCCAGTTATCAACAGTCCCAAGCTCAGACCCAGGCCCACATCAATGCACTTCAACAGCAAAACGCGCTGTTGAATCAACAGCTCCACAATCAATCCATGACTCATATCCAACACCTTCAACAGTTGCTCCCTCACCAACCAACTCAACAACCATCCCCACCTTCAGTTCCACCACATCATCCGCACCCAGCGTCACCTGCACCATGTCCACCTGAACAACCTACTCTCCCGGTGACACTACAAAGTCCACCAATTGCTCAACCAACATTCAACCCTGAAGAGATGCTCAACCAAATGAAAACGACTTTCCAAGAAAGTCTAGCGGCTGCCGTCGACAAAGCCCAGGAGCGTCAGTCACAGCAACTCTCACAACCTCCTCTACCTACTACCACACCTCCATTCAATGACAGCCACCTTCCACCTTCCACCAGCCACATCCAAAACCAGGCTCACTCATCACGACGTTCCCGCTCTCTTCGTCGCCCCAAAGAACCACCACCGATCGACAAACGACCCCTGTCGATCCCCAGAAGTCCTCGTCGACGTCCACGTTCACTATAGGTTCACGTCGCCATCACTCACGTGAACCATCTCCTCCACACGGACGTGACAGTTCGGTCACCCTGCGGTCAGTGTCCCCTGGTCGTTGCAGCGTGAGCCACGGCTTTGATCGTGAAGATCGTGCCCGGCTTCACTCATATGGACATTACGCTCGTCCTCCACGATGGCAAGAGAAACTCTCCGCTTATGAAGATTATTCCCATCGTGAGTCCCAACACCAGGACTCCTCACAATGGCAAGACTGGGATGCCTGGAGCAAATGGAGCGACCCACCACTGAAAGACAACTCATCATGGCGTCCTCAACAACGTTCTTACCATCAACAAACCTCCCAGGACCATTCCCACCACTCATACCGCCAGGCGGCACGCCTTTCTGCGGCTCCACAGCTCGACTCCAGGCCCCTTACAGCCTTCTCCGCTTCCCACCAACATTATATCAAAAGCCCAAGAAATGCCAACCCAGATCTGACACTGGGTATCAATCAAGGGGATCGTCCAGCATCCCTGCAGGTCACATTCAGATCTCTTTCAAGGACAAGAAGGAATGCATCAAATGGGTCAAGTTTGGCCTGAACCACAAACATCGGATGAAGGCAGCATCCGAACTTTCAGAAGAGGAGAAACCAAAACCGTGCCTCACCATTGACCATGATCGGTTCCACAAAGCTTATACTCTGCCATTCGCTCCATCAATCGACGTGTCCCACTAGAAACTGCCAAGGTTGCGGCACACTTAATCTCAGGCTCACGCCTGATTGACGACATCGATCTTTCGAAGGCATATTTGATGGAATTGAGGGTCACAAATATGCAGGCCTTGGTGTTTCCTCTTCCATCCATCTCCAGGTTCTCATTGCCTGAACCCTTCAAAGGGAAACACTACACCACATGGGCCTTGATCCACGGAACCCCACTGGAGTCGGCACAGAATATCTTGCTGGAAGGATTTATTCGCCCGGCCAACTGGGCCTACAACAAGGACCTTAGCAAGTCAGATGTGCCCACCTTTGGAGCATCTGGGTCGAGAAATCAATCGGGAAAATTTAATCCCTGATTGGGCTTCACGAGGGCTAATGGACAGCTCTCAAAAACGGGGCAAAGGCCAACAGAAAGTATTGATTGGAGCCTTATATCGTGGAGCTGACAACCACATCGGCTACAAAGCAGGCGGCAATGAAACCGCCCAGATAGCAGTTGCCGAGAGAGGCATCGCAACCACGTCACAAAATTACACGATGGCTCATAGCAATCATATGGGACTGCAATTTTTTTCGCCTTGAAACGGCAAAACTTGCCCATGGATGACGTGGATGAAAACTCATCAAGTGAAGACCTTACTTACAGGGCCATCAATCGTCGCACTCAGGAACAGGAACATGGACCACCTGATGCAACTGAACCTGCATCGACAGCCAACCCCTGAGAGGACTAAGGTTATGTCGCTTCAGCCATTTGTCAGACCAGAAACCGGCTGATCCATTTCTAGGGAAACCTGGACAGGTATACGGGCAAAAAAGTTTGCACGGTTGTCTCAATCTGATTGATACGGTTTTGGTTTTTGTTTTTACTAGGTTCTTTTCATGCTGGTTTTCTTTTGACTTGTCGGTTTTTCAGCGTCGGTGTTTTTTGTTGGTTTCTTCACCATTGCATGTTACCTCTTTTGAATCCTGAAGCAAGAATTTTAAAGTTGGCAATTGCTTCTGATACGTGACTTGATTCATCTTTTCTAAGGTGCGAGTTTCAATTGCCACTTGTGAGTATCGTCATGGCGGAGTCTGATCGCTCCCGATCTCCCGTGCCGTTGCGCAATCGACTTGAACCTCGTGGGCAAGTACCAGCTCCAGCTCTACCGTTCTTTCCTCGATGGTGTGGACCTATGAGCGCCTCAGTTCGGCACTTCCAGAACATGTCACGACCTCAGCAGCGGCCCAATTGGTCAGGAAACTCGTCGGGACCTTACATGACTGGTAGGATGTGGTCACAACCACCACCAAACCCACCGTCCAGTTGGATGTCTCAACAGTTTCCACCACTTCCACCACACAACTCCCTTCCACCCACTCTGCCATATCCGCCACAACCATGTCCATCCACGCAACCTTGTCCACCAACCATGCCGTGTCCACCAACTCAACCCTGCTCACCAGGCACTCCGTCCATCTCTCCTTCAACCTCGATCAAATGCCACTCCAAAATCGAATCCACCTTCCCGACCTGGGAACAACGAGGCTACCAGAACATATGGCTTTGATCCCAATCCTCACTGGCAGGAAGACCGGGATCATTACGACAACCAGAAGATCAATGGCCTCACCTTTCCCAGATCCATACGGCAATCGGCCTTCACTCAAAGGCTGGACATTGAGGGATGTGATCCTTTGTCATTGCCTTTGGCAGCCTTGATGTACCAACAAGCCAACAACCATTGGCTTCGGAAGCTGGCTCATGGTCGTGAACTCTACTTGATCCCTACACGAGATATCGCGGCTGTTGTATTCACTACTGAGCTGTTGATGCAGCTCAGAAACCGAGGGATCGACCTGGACAGAGTCTCCCATTTCAGAGCACGGCAAGATGGGAAATTGCTGGACAAAACAGCCAACACCGGCGGTCCGAGCCTTTACAAAATGGCTCAAAGATGCTCAAAGATCTTCCTATCTTGGAAGCAAAGCGCACTGTCCTCACTGCCAACATTACTAGAACTGAGACATGGTGGGCACGCCAACCTGCCGAAGCTCTCGAGACAGTGGAACGAGTGGCAGTCATGATGGGCATCCCAGTCAGCCTCTTGGGCAAGAACTACAAGGTCCTCAATTTGCTTTGGGCCATGACGGCAGCTATCAGCTTGACCAATTGACTAGCTCCTCAGCTTCGAAGAAAGCTTAAGTACAAAGTGCTTCAATCCCATCTCCAAATTCTCCATTCGATGATCCTTATCATCTACATTTTGACACCCTTCACCATGACTTCAACGCTCAACCTTTTTCAAAGCTTTCGCATCATCCAAACCAGAATGATGGTGCTTGCAGTCATCCACGGTCTCCGACCCAATCAGAAGCTGAAGTCAATTTTGGAAGGATGTACGGATCTCACCCACTTATGGGAATCGACACTGATGGCACACAACCTTTTCTCCAAACCATTTTTCCAGTCACAAAGTGTCTATCTCCGTTTCACACATATTATGAACATGCAACTCAAATTTTACATTGGGTCCGCGATGCATCACACCCTCGACCGCGAATACAGTCGCTCCAGAAAGTTTTGTCAACTCACCAACGATCAACTAGTCCAAGCCGAATTGGCCCTCCGCTACTGGAAAGACAACGCCAATCTGTATGTTTGGGCGCCCATCCCAATCTATACTGAACGTGCTGATTATCGCTGTCGATCCAAGAATGGCAACCTTGCCTCAACTACCCATTCATTTGCCAATTCTTCCATCCAAGAAAAGGCATCCTAAAAAGACCTGCCTTGAACACCAATGCCCAATTCGGGCTGGCAACCCTTTGGCGTCGGTCCAAGCACAAATTCACTCCACAGGTGGTCAAGGATATTCTGGCCTCAGACCGATTCCAACACCGGTTCTGGACCCTTTGGGATCAAATACCAATGCTTCGATCCCATGATGGAGGTCTTGCCTTGTGCTATGCTTTGAGGCGACTCGCCAGCAACATCCAGGAGCCTTATCGTACTCTGTCTCTTCAGGCCATCGGTGCTTCCATCCAATGGTGGAAGGGCAAGCCAGCACCACGTGCCTCGGCCCTGCGCGCACCGTGGTCCCTCACCCCAAATCTGAGAGTTCGCTATTTAGAGGGTTTTGTAACATAAGGTGGGGGGGGGTGCACTACCCCCCCCTCCTTTAACAGGTTTCGCCTTTTCTTGATCTCACCACGACCACCCCCCTCCTTTGCTATACCTTTTCAAATCCCCTAGCGGGCACCACCACCCCCCTCCTTTCATATTGTAAGGGGGGGGTCACCTCCCCCCCTGTAAATCACTTTTGGGGACTTGTCTACACAATGCATGCATGACAGTTTGCATGTTGTACATGACATGTTCACATAATTCACTATTTACACTGCGCCACTTCGCTGGCTCAAGACTACTGCATTTCCGCGTAGAAAAGAGTGCAGCTTGCGTTGGTAGACTACAGGTGTCTTCGTATATTCCAGGGCTCCCTCAAAACGGGGATAGCTACCTCAAAGTGGTAGCGGAGCCTGTGCCTTCGCCAAGTTCCGATCCCGTGTGCCGAACTGTTGTTCTTTGCACTCATTCCGTATATCGGACTTGTGAAGGCAACTTGTAGGTCTAATTCGAGTAGCTGCCATGGTCTTAATCCTTAACATGGATTCAGATGAAGAACAACTCCAGATGGTTGCTTATGAAGAGCCTGAAGCACATGCCGCCGCCAGTCATTCCGAAAACCGGAGGGGCATCAAAATGACTCCAAAGGTTCCACCCCAATTTGATGGCCAATCTAGCTGGTTTGAATATGAAGATTTAATTGATGACTGGCTCGGGATAACAACATTGGATGCAGATAAGCACGGACCATCATTAAAGAATGCCCTCATTGGTTCCGCTTCTTTTTAAAGGTCGATGCTCGATAATGCCCTACTCCGAGATCCGGATCGTGGCCTCGCTCATTTCAAGGACACATTGAGGCCCTACTTCGTGAAGGGAGTAAATCATGTGTTTCTTTGGCGATTCCTCCAGATGTTTTGCACGTATCGAGGCCAGAATGAATTCGTGCACTGGATTGTGGGCGTTTCGAAATCGCTCAGAAGCGTTTGTTGGCTTCTTGGTCCGACCTGCTAGACTTATCCGATCTCCCAGAAGCAGGCACTCAGGCACTCACGGCAGCACTCACAGATGAGCAAAGACTGCACTATAATCAGATAGCAGCAGATGAAGATAAATTAGCATATCAACAGGAACTTCGTGAACAAACGGTTGCAAACAGAAGGACCAGACATGCCGGACAGTTTCCATTGTCAGACAATTTGATGTCACTGATTTTCCCAGTCCAAGCAGACCTCAACGAGCAACAACGAGAGCGTTTTGTCTCGTCCATGAACATCCGTCAGATAGCAACGCCTCAGTATACTTATCTCCAAGTGAAACAGCTGTTCTTAGAACTTTTTGCCGTTTCCCGCACAGGTGTTGCAGACCCAAACATCACGCACCGCAAGCGGTCAACATGCTACGTCCTGGAGGAAGGCGAGACCGAAGAAGGTGAACACGGATTTTGGGTCTTGGATGAAGAGACGGGTGAAGAAGGTTTCACAGGTCTGTACACAGAGAACGAGTTCTGGTTTCTAAGCGCTAAGGGTTCATACTCTAAGCGCCGTATCTACGGCAGGTCCTTCAAGAAGGGTAAACCAAAAGGTTATGGAAAGAAAGGAGGAAAAAGATCAAGACCCGGCTTTCGCCCGAGGTCGAAAGGAAAAGGTTATGCAGCATGGGAAGATGACCAGAAAGACACAGCTTTCTGGGGAAAAGGCAAAGGAAAAGGCAAAAAGGGCAAGAAAGGAATGAAAGGCAAGGATTCTTTCAAAGGAATGCCTTCATGGAAGGGCAAAGGCAAAGGAGATGGAAAGAACAAAGGAGGAAACCATTTCAACAGCAACAGCCTCCACAAGCAAACATTGCACAGACAGCATCCTCTAGTGTCTCACACGCACCTGAAAAACAAGAAACAGCCCATGCCGAAGAAAGCTTGGGTTATGACCATGACACCTATTGGACAGAATACTGGTCAGGATATGAATCCTATTATGGATATGATGGAGATTACCTCCAAGGTGATTGGTACAATTGGTCTTACTTTGCTTCCGCTGAGGAACTGACCGAATCTGAGGACAAGCATTCAGAAAATTCAGACGTCATTTCTGAGGACGGACAGACGGACCAGATCAACCGGTTCTGTTTTTCGGCCATTTACTTGTTCCGATTTCTCGGATACGAACTTGTTGAAGCCTTCGCATTCGTGCTTCTGTTCGTGTCTCTGATGCACCAGTGCTTTGCAGATTTGAACAGGTCCCTGTTTAAGAGCATCCGCCAAGTTGAGAACAGTGTTTCTACCGAATCCGGTGACCAGCATTCGTTCCGACAGCACACATGCCCGCTCAATTCCGTCTCAACAGAAGAGTGTGTATTTCTCAATTATGATCATGGTGCCCAACAAGCATTGCTTTGTGAGTATGTAGATCTTGGTTCTCACCCAACTTATGTTATTCTTGACTCAGGTTGCACCAGAGCCATGGGATCCCGCTTTGCCATTGATCGCCTTGTACAGGCCTGCCAACAGCATCCGAAGTGTGACCACATCTGGTTTTCCAAGCAACCTTGTTCAAGTAAGTTTTCATTTGCAAATGGAGAACAATCTACAGTTAAGGAAAGATTAGTGATTCACTTTCGCAATGATCGTGCACAGACTGGTTGGATTACAACATGCGTTGACATTCCGGACAAAGGTAAGGTTCCCATCCTCTTTTCAGTTGAGCAAATGCGGAACCTTCGTATGAATATTGAACACACTCATGTAGGTGAGTTTTTGACATGTCCACTTTTCGGAATGCAACGCACCGCTTTGGCGGTCAGCACATCCAACCATCCAGTCCTTGACATTATGGCTCTTGCAACTTCAAGTTGGAAACCGATGTACAGCTTTCAGTCCGAAGACATCACATGCCCAGCATGTAATGGTAAACATCGTCCACACACAAAAAAAGAAGGTTGCAAGAAGTTCAAGGGATCAGAACAAAAATCAGCACAAGTGCCGAAACCGGCCAAGTCCGATTCCAAGAAAAATGTCAAGAAGCTTATTCAGCCTGATAGCAAGGTAGAAGTACCGAGTCAGCCTTTTGATCCTGATGATGAGCCAATGGTGGCCTCTGGACCAAGTTCCGGTTCCAAGGACGGAGTCCCTAGACGTCGGGAACCTCAGATTGAAGAAGACACAGAAATCAAACCGGAACCAAAGGTTGAGGTAAAAATTGAAGAAAAGAAGGAACCGCCACCTAAGGGAACATTGTCACTTGCACTTCAGAGAATTCATGATAAGCTTCAATCACCAACTGAACTTCTCAAATTACATTTGAAGCATTATCACATGACAACCGAACAATTCAAGAGAAGAACATCAGCTCTGAAGTTGCCGAAGGAAATCTATGAAAAGTTTGATCAGATTACCAAATCATGTGACACCTGTTCCAAGGCCAAAATTGCACCCTCGAGAGCTAAGGTTTCAGGAATTCGAAGTGAAGTCTTTGGTGAACTTACCTTCATTGATCATGGAGAAGTTCCTATCAATCCTCAGTCGAAACTTCAATTCCTACTTATGTCATGTATGATGGTGCAACTTCTTTGACTACCGCTTTTGTAGTTCAAAACAGGTCTGATTCGGTGACGATATCTCATCTTCAAGAGTACTTTGAAACTTATCAGCTGAATCCAAAGTACATTGTTGCCGATCAAGCTTTTATGGGCACTGAAATGGAGAGCTATTACAGCAGGCACAACATTCGGCCAATCTCTTTAGGACCAGGAACACCATGGCCAAACCGAGCTGAAGCAGCCATTCGCATGTTTAAGAAACAGGTCTCGTTGATGCTAATTTCCTTGAAGGATGATCCTTTGCTTGCCAACATTACCTACAAACAGTTGTTGAGACAAGCCTGCATTTCAAGGAGTACCATGGTAACACACGGTGGTGTAACGCCAATTGAATTAGCATTCGGAAGAAGACCTGCCGATATAACGGCGATTGAGCTCATGAATCCTGCACAGCTCACTACCGAGGCCCCTGCTCCTGAGAGACAGATTGAAGCACTAAGGTCGCTGGCGATGCGAAAGTTTCTAGAGGCAAAACAGTCTGATGACCTTCGAAGAGACATTGCAAGTAAACTCCAACTCAGTGATGGACCATTCTTTCCTGGTGACAAGGTTTATTATTGGACCGAAGACAAATCAAAAATCAAATCAGACGGTTCACATGGAGGAAAATGGATTAAAGGAAAGTTGGTCTCAGTAGATGGTAGCATGGTAGGAGTTGACTTAGGTACCAGAATTGTGAAGGTCAACATCAGCAAGGATCACAATCCGATCGAAGATGTCGATGTACCACTTGATCCTGCCGCATTAGCCAGTGCCGAATTCTCGGCCAAAGATGCCTGTACAGCAACATCGAAGTTCACATGTAGGACCGATGACTTTGCCAATAAAATCATGCAGCATGATGCCTCTCAGACAGGTCCGGAAGGCATCCAGTATGGTAACTATGTTTGGGAACCAACTACGGTAGGAAAGATCGATTTCTTAGAGATGTTTAATGGTTCCGCCAAGCTTAGCCAGTCGGCTGCCATGCAAGGACTTCGAGTTGGTGCTCCTATAGATTTGAGAACAGGTTACGATTTGCTCACTGCCGAAGGTCGGCGAAAAGCAATGGAAGTCATTGAGCAACAACAGCCAAAAATTATCCACATGGCACATGTTTGTGGACCATGGAGTCAATTGCAAAACATAAATGATCCATCAGATACTTATCAAAAGAGGAAAAAGATGGAAAAAGTATCTTCCCATGGTAGAATTTTGTGCCAGAGTCGCTCTTTACCAGATTGAACATGGTAGATATTTTATCATCGAAAATCCTGCGACTTCCAAGATTTGGTTCACCAAATGCTTTCAACGCCTTCTCATGAAGCATGCCGTAACCTACGGAACGTGAGATATGTGTGCTTTTGGTATGAGAGACCCAAATGGATATTACTACTATAAGCCAACTTCTTTACTTCACAATTTTTCTGATGGCACCTTGAATCCAATTTTCAAGAGATGTAGTAACAAATCCAAGAAGGATCCAACTCATTATCATCAACAACTGGAAGGTAGTGCTCCAGGTTCTGGATCAAGAACGAAGTTGGCACAAGTTTATCCCTATCGATTCTGTAGCACCTTGATCAGATGCATCCTTCCGCTGGGAAATCCACGGGCTCTCTATCCATCGCAGCTGTCATTTGTCGTAGACTTGCTGGAAGATTTGAATCTCGATGAACTGCGAGGAGTTCAAAATCAGCTTGCCGCACTTGCGGCATCAGAGCATCCTGTGTTGGCAACTGACTTGTACGAACAGGGTCTTCCAGTACGCGACTGCTACACGAAACGCTTACTCAACCGCATCAATGCTCTACCTGCTGGTAATGTTTATCAGCCTGTTCAGATCGAAGCACAACAAGATGTTTCACACGTCAGACAGATGTATTTAAGTACGTCCATGTTTGACAACGCAGTCATTTTTCGTGGTAGTTTTCAGTCCTTACGCGTTGAATACCACCACACACACGGCGTACTCTTACTATGGAAAAAGAAGAATACGTCTCATGTTTTTTCTGCGAGTACATCCTAGAGATCTTTCGCAGCTGATTGCTAGCCATTGTTTTGGAACGATGATGGAAGTATTCCTCCCGACAATACTGACAACACTCCTGAACAGAACACCAACGTTGACCCTCCACCGGGTCTTCCACCTCAGCAGAACAACAATCAAGATGATGACAATCCGCCTGAACCTTTTAACACTCCACCGTCATCACCACACCTTCCAGATGTTCCTATGCCAGATGAACCTAACACGCCGAATCCCGGCTTTCCTCCTGATGATGGTCCTTTTCACACACCATTTCATTCACCACCACGGCCAAGTGATGACACACCAGATGATGAAATGCAATCACCACCAGATGAACCACCTGATTTACCACATCATCCATCATCACCACCGGATCATCCACAACCACCATTTCCCGGAACCGGTTGAACCTAACCAATGCCATTCCTGTTGCTCCAGATACCGTTATTGTGCCCAATACGATTGTACCACCAAACATTGAAGACACACCGATGACACACAGTGCAAAACGACCACCTGGTGATCCACCGATACCACCTGCAACTAAGGCTCGACCATCTAGACAAATGCCTCCTGCGTCTTCAACCCAATTTCAGCCTAGTAACCATTTGGGGGGTGATGCACAGCCATCAGTCACATCAAACGCGACCAAACAACCCGCTGTAGTCGCACCAAGCACTTCAAAGCCGAAGAAACCCAAGGATGATGCTGTGCCTGATGACTTTGATGATGACGAGCCTGATCCAGATGCAGGTCCATCAGGACACAATGGTCCACCGATACTTCTGCTAGACGGAGAGGAACCTTTCAATCCTTCACCAATGCCTGAGAATGATCCACAACCGGACACCCAAGATCAGCAAGAGCCGCAAGAAGAAGAAGAACCTGAAGAAGACACAGATGAAACGATTCCTTATGGTTCTACAGATACTGATGATACTCTTGACTACAATGATCTTGTTATTGATGATTCCAAATGGTGTTTTCTGTCACAAGAACAGAAGTTGTGCAGTAATACTGCATCATTCTCTGTGCCTAGATTGATTGATGGCTCACCAGTAGCTTTGAGTAGTGTCGAATCTTCCAATTCCATTGGTATGTCTTTATTCCGTTGTTTCGGAGAGACAACGCACCAGATGCCGTAAGACTAGGTCCGATATCATTGAAGAATACCACGGCATGAATGAAGAAGATAAAGCATTTATGACATTGTATTCCATGACTGACAAATTTTCTTATCTTGTTGGCAAGAAGAGAAAGGAAGCCACTCAGCAGGAGAAGAGACAACTTGCCAAACAGTTTTTAGATGCCAAGAAGGCTGAATGCCAATCATGGATTGATAATGAAGCTTTTACCTTGCTGACATGAGAAAGACTAAAGTGACTAAAGTCAGGAATTTTGTAGCCGGAAGATGGGTTCTTACCGTGAAGAAAGACAAGGACGGTAACTTCCAGACATGTAAGGCTAGATGGGTCCTTAAAGGTTTTCAAGGCAAACAGAAGAACACACAGCAGACGGACAGTCCTGCAGCATCCCGTGCAGGCTTCCGATGTGCTACCCAGTTAACCGCTAACTATAGCTGGGATTTGTATCACATGGACCTTAAGACCGCTTTTCTCCAAGGTGAAGCCTACGATGAAACTCGTGACATTATTTGCCAGATACCGCCCGAATACGGCTACCCACCGTATATCGGTGCTAGGCTTAAGAAACCTGGTTACACTCAAAAGTGGACAGCGGCCAAAACCATCAAACGCAATGCTGGAATTTTCCACCTGGGTCTGATATCTGAGCACCGTAGCTACGAGGAATTTGGAAATGTCAGCTCATGTGCTGGGACTGTTTCACACCAGCCCCCTGTGGATTCACAGGAGATGACTGACCTTTACGTTTCATATTGTGCACTCTCTTTCGTTTGGCAGCTGATTCTCTAAGTTCTTGTGCTTCTGGGGTGTCCACTAATGACCACTGCCCTGTGCGCATGACATGCTCTAAGACGCCATTTCCCGACCATTTGGTCATGCCATCTGATATCATTTCTACCTGGCATCCATCTCACATAGTTTTCTGAACCTTCTTCCATCATGGCTTCTCCAAGAACTGCAGCATCGATCATGACCTTCCTATCCGCTGTGACACCCTCTGAGTTCAACACATCATACCCAGTCTTTGCGTCTATGACCAAGTAATGCTTCCATGTGCTAGAAAACCATTTCCATGAACTCAAGCTGAATCGCCCAAGGGTCAGTTCGGCCATCACAGCCCTAATGAAGTCACCATGCTCAAATGCCGTTGCTGCCATGCTCAACTCTGCACTCATGCTACATCGGACAACTCGGTTGATGCGAACACTGGAGGCTTCTAGAAGAGCTACAGGAGCTGTTTTGGTCAATGCGTCTGGATGCGCTAAAAGACAAACCACCCCACCTTGACTGCCTGCACGTGGCTGCGCGGCATACGCAGCGTCACTGGCTGAAATCACGATGACTTCCCCAAAACGACATCCTAAATTCTTGACCTTGATCTCCACCTTCTCTCTCGCCTTCACCAAAAGCTTCTGAACATACTTGATGGCATCTGGCTCACCCAATCCCATTAGTTGTTGGCAATGAGAAACACCATACAGAAGTTCATGTCGACCCTGACGTGCTGCCCAACTGGTCTGCCCCAACAACGAACTGAGCTCTGTCCGCACCTCGTCTGACAACTTCTCACCCTTAAACTTTAGAGCCTTCTCTGAGAGGTCCGGGATCTTTGCAATGTATTCATCCATACAATAGCTAAACTCAAAAGAAGATGGACATTGTTTCTCCCACCTACCACAAAACTTTGTCCACCCCTCCGTAGACTTCCTCAAGGCTCCAAACTTTAATCGCGCATGCAGCTCATCCCAAAGCTCCTGGGCAGTGGCATCTCCCGTGTAGCGGGTATCATCTACATGAATCGTTACTACTGCTCGTAGGGAACCATCTGGATGAAATGCTCGGAACATGCCAGGGACAAGCTTCAACTCACGAAGGCCTATGATCTTCAGAGTGTTGCGATACTCCAAATACCACAACCTAGGGGACTCTGCCAACCCAAAACCTCCCTTCAAAAGACGCAGGAGATCATCTCGATGTCCTGCACCTACCATTTCCAGGCTGAGTTCATTCACATAGGATGGATAGCCCCCTGGTAGTTTGACATACACCTCTCTTTCAGTTGGCAACGGCTTGCCTTGAAGAAAAGCCGAAGAGACATCTTCGTAGCACACACTGCCCATCCATTCAGAGTTGCCTTGATGTGATGAAATGGCAAGTTGACCGAGGAAAAGGTTTCTTGGTGATTGCTCCACCTGATTCAGGATTTGCTCAGTTCTTGACTTGGAAGAAACTTCAGAAGGACAGAATCAAGTATCACATAGGTTGCTTCAACCTTGACATGACAAACTACTGTCGTTGTGATCCTTCAATCAAAAACTTGCGTGTGTTTTACAATCATGACGAAGACTTTGACATGTTGGAACCACAGCATGCCTTCAGTAGAGAAGGGAAGCTTTGGAATGATCCACAATGGAAGGTCTTACCATCATACTTGTGTTCATTCATTGCACAGTTCACGCAACTTGTACCTTTGAGGCACATGAGACAGTATTTCTTGTTTGAAGATCTGTTGGAACATTTTGATGATGGAGCATTGTGTGTCACGTCAATGTTTTTGGACCGTGGTGCTGAGTGTTCATGTTTATTGCAAGACTTGCATCATGTTGAAACCTCTATTCCAGTGGTCCTTGAAGCAGATACTTCCACAGAGGTTTACCACTCAGTTACTTGTTCAAACATTGAGGAAAATTGATCAGTTGCCAAGGAGTACAGAGGCTATTGTCAGAGAATCAACTGACCCCAGAATCATTGAATTGATTCCTGGACTTCAAGATGTCAGGAAAAAGACATTGCCTCAAATGTACTTTGAAGATTGCAGTGTGTTCAGAGGAACTTATGGAAGAGTGAATCCTTTATTTCAACATCCTGAGGGTGCTGTCTTACTCATTTGGAAACCTGGTGGCTATGATCATGTTTACTTCATGTTTGTGTCACAGTTGTATCCACATCATGAACAGTTCAAAATCCATGAATGGATTATGATCGTCTTTTCACGTGAAACCACTGGTGCTATCAAAAGGAGAGTTGAAGATCCTCCTACTCAAGGAAGCACACCACCAGATGGTGACGATCCCATTCATCCAGATCAGCATGGTGATGTTCCACCAAACAATGATGATGAGAATCAACCTGACTACAACACTGGACCTGATCCAGATGATGATGATGACCAAGAGTATATCATTCCAGATGATTATGGACCACCACCTGATGATGATTTGGATATGCCCGGAATACAGGACTCGGGGGAAACACATCAACCAAGTTCACCATCAACTCCGTTTTCCAATCCTGACATTCCAATCGAAGAGATTGCTGATGCTGGACAAGATGACGATTCTCCACCAGGACCTGATCCGACGTCAGAGCCTATCAGAGTTCAAAGGAAGCAGAGACAGATCTCAACTGATTCTACTGGTGCTTTACCAAAGGCAAAGGTGATTATCAAGAGGCCAAAGGTTCAATTACCAGGTCTCAGCCTATTTCAGTTCCTACTCAGAAACCTCAAGATGAAGAAGATGAAGGACCTTCACGTGATCCTACTGCCTCAAGTTCACATGATAATACAATTCCATTGCCTACTACAACACCAACATCGTTCACGCCAGGTGATTTTGCGCAGCCTGCGCAACAGCAGTCTTCACAAGGAACACCAGAATTGGTATCATCACAAAACGATGATGATGAAACAGAACCATATGAAACAGACGATACTCCTGTTTTGACTGAGGATGACATTGCCCAGCTTCAGGAAGAAGATGTGGACACTGAACCTTACACGTCAGACCACTCTCATTTTGTCGACATTGATGGTACTGTTTTTGTTCCTTTAGGACCCAAAATCCAAGCTGCTCCTGATTTTGGTTCATACGATGTTACTGGGTTCAACCAGTTTGAACAGTATCTTGCCAAGAATGGAAAGAAGCAGCCTATTGGAAGAATCAGTTATCACCCAAGAAGTCTTGAGAAAGTATGCTAAGGAGATCAAACAAGCCAAGCTTGAAGAATTCAGAAGTTTTCTGAATTTCACTGCCATGACTTTCAGAGACAAGAGACGTAACTATGTCACTGGCAGATGGGTGCTTACGATCAAGGTTGATAAGGATGGACAGTTCAAGAAGTTCAAGGCTAGATGGGTATGTAGAGGCTTTCAAGATGCTCAAAAGTATGACTTACAGACTGACAGTCCTACTGCTACCAGGTATGGTTTTCGTGTGGCATCTCAGCATGCAGCCTCGATGTTCTGGGATTTACTCCATTTAGACTTGAAAACTGCCTTCCTTCAGGGGGAAACGTACGACTTAGACCGACGCGTTATCCATGTTCAGTTGCCTACTGACATTGGTTTGCCTCCTTACTTGGTTGGTTTGTGCACTCGTTCCGTCTATGGACTTGCGGACGCACCACGTAGATGGTGGAACCGCTTAGACAAATTTCTGATTTCGCTTGGCATCCAACCAACAAGAGCGGACAGATGTACATATGTATGCTATGATGGTGCTTTTAAGGAGCCAAAACAGGTTAGCTTTGCTGACTCTGAGGCAACAGAACCGGCACCTGTGTCCTACATTGTGCTTGGACTCCTGTTGTTGATGAAACCATGTTGAAGTTTTTGGAATCTGTTGAACACAAGTCTGGTTGGTATCCTTTTGAAAATGGTCATGCTCAAGTTGCTTATCGTGCCAGAGCTTTGAGAACTCCTGATTCACATTATGATCGAAAGAAGTTTCACTTGAGGACTTCTATTGTGAAGAGGAAAGGAGTTTGGTGGTTACTTGAGATGAATCATGACTTGAACAAGGACAATGTTTCCACAAGTTTGGAAGAAGAAGCTGAAGTACTTGTTTCAGTCTTCTTACCTTCAGAGCGTACTTATCTTGCCACGACACCACAGTTGACACCTGAGATTGTTGAAGAACTCTTGGAGCACTTCATGGACCCTGTGAATGGCAGTAATGCCAAGGGAAGAAAACTGGGTTGGTGTTTCGACTGGCCCGAAAAAATTTAAGAATATACTGCGTTTTAGTGGATCTGGAGGTGGGCTGACCAAGTGTATCACTAAAATCCAAGTTGCATGCCTGTGCCTGTGGCAACAATCATGATCCCTTCTAAAATTCGCAATCCAAGCAAGTACCCCCCCACACTTGTCATGTCTTATGGCCATTTTTTCTCGGTTATCAAAGCAATTGTAGCAGCTCATCGGTCAACCTTCACCTGCACAGAGCAGCAGTCCAAAAAAGATGAAAAGGCTCTTCTCCGATAAAAATGCTCAAGAAATTGCGCAGAAGAGAATGTCCAATGTTGAAAGTGCCAGCTGGTACAATTTTTCTTTGCCAATAAGCTCCTTCGATAGCCTGCTCCCCATTCAGTGGCTGTTTCTAGGTACAACTTATTACTGTAGCTGTCGCAACCATGGGCCATAACATAAGCAATGGTTTTTGTCTAGCGCATGCATCAACCGTATATAATAGCATCAGGTCTTACAAAATAAATCAAGAAAGATGGACAGTGGATCGCGGACCTGCAGACCATGGACTTTGAACCGCAACAGATCAGGGCCTGTGCAATGGCAGGACAGCACAATAATAAAGCAAACCCCTGCCAGCCTTCATGTTTTTCTGAAAGCCGGCTGCTGGAATGTCAAACGCCGCTCAGTCAGCGCGGTTGATGTGGGCAGCACCATCTTTCATCCACTTCCTGGACTTTGGCTCAGGGAAGCAAGCGTTCAGCACCACAGAGCTCCACATGCCACAAGACCACATACGAGCACGCCAGCAGCTCCAAGATCCCCGAGTACCGGCAACGCAGGCGGAGGAAGCAATCAGCTCTGGCCAATCTTTGCACCATTCAGCAACGCACTGTTTGGAAGTCGGCTGCCGTCGGTCCAGAGGCTTCATGAGTGGCTTGCCAGTAACAACTTCAAAGACCACGCAGCCAAAACTCCACAAATCCACTGCCCTGGTCAATGCTGCCTGCAAAGCCACTGGTCCAGACACCAAATTCCACAGCTCCAAAGGGCGTTACATATTCTGTGAAGCGTGGCTCGGTTGTTGGGATTGGGGCTGCAACTGTTGCCCGTTCTCCCTGCGGTGCCGAAGATTTGGATGGACCGTGGACCGTGGACTGTGGACATGGAAGGCGAGGTGCAGGCTCTGACATGCCGAAGTCACACAGCCGCAGCTCTCGCCGCTCACTGCACCACAGCATGTTATCCGGCTTGATGTCCAAGTGCAAGAGTTTGGCCTCATCGTGCAACACGCAGATTGCAGCCTTCAATTGCAGCAACAAGTGTTCAACCAAGTCTTGGGGCATTGGGCCTCCAGCGTTCAAACGGGCTGCCAAACTAACCCCAGTGTAGGACAGTGCCAACCAGGGCCATGATCGTCCTGAGGCGTCCAAGTCCACGACCATAGGAAACCATTGGCAATGCGGCATTGCCAGCTTCCCGAGCTTCTCGTAAGTAGCAAGCTCAAACGCTGCCTCATGATGTGCTTGCCGGCTGCGGTAGACTTTGATGGCACAAGACCGGCCATTTGGGCAGCAGGAAGAAAATACCTTTCCACAAGAGCCACTACCCAGCTGATCCTCTACGACGGTGTAACTGCCAATGCGGAACTTGCGCTGGGCATGGGGCAAAGCATTCCGGGGGGCTAGCTCGGATTCACCGCGATCCTCGCACTTGCCCGGCCGCAAGCACTTCCGAACATCGAAGCCCAAACGCCCCATTGCGTCCCTTTGTACTTGGAATTCTTCAAGGCTTTTTTTGTGGAAAGGAGCCTTCTGCTTGTCATCCAATTGTTTCCAAAGCGCCGCAACTCTTCGCATCTCTGCTTGATACTCAGACTTTGAAGCTCCTTTCTTGACTTTGGTGTTCTCACCAAACAATAGGGCGAATGCCCTCCTTGCTTTGGGAACCAAACTTTGCTTCACTGCCATGCGCCTAGCACTCTGCCTAGGCTTGGCTGTTTTGCCTTTGGTCTTCACAAGGGACTTGCAGCCACTTTGTTGCGGCTTGGCTGCTCTGCCTTTTTTCACATGGTCGCTGCACTGGGAAGGCTGGGCTGTTTTGCCCTTGGTCTTCGCAATTGCTTCAATGGCAGTCTTGCATCCAAGTCTGATTTTTGGACAGAAGGCAGCACGTAGAATCATGAGGAGCAACTTGCTGGCCACGCCCCTGGTGGACCCCTACTGCGAACCTTGGACCTTGGACCTTGAACCCTCAGAACTCACCTGCCTGCATCTCACACCTTTCAATGCAAGCAAATCACCTTTCACTGCTGCATTTCCTGGATTTGAGACCTAGAAGGGTCATTTGCTGACATCCAAGGCTGCTTTTCTATAAGGCTCCTACTCATCTCAACCCTCAGAACTCACCTGCCTGCATCTCACACCTTTCAATGTAAGCAAATCACCTTTCACTGCTGCATCTCGTAGATTTGAGACATAGAAGGGCCATTTGCTGACATCCAAGGCTGCTTTTCTATAGACCGCTGAGAAACAAAAAAAACAATGGACTGCAAATTCACCACTGGCAAACACGCCTTTTGAATCAAGGTAGTGGTTTGTCGTCTAGGAGCTGCTGCAATTTGATCCTATTGAATGGAACAAAAGCGATATCAAAATTGAATGGAACAAATCCATTGGAAAGCCTTTTGCTGCTAAAGGCCTGCAAGGTAGTAGAGCTGGCTGAAACGAGCTGCTGATATCCAGTCAAATCATGATTAGGGAGCACAATGAACTTTGGACCGTGGGCCCTGGACCTTAGACCATGAGCCAGCCCTACCCATGCCGGCACCATTGCTCACTCATTTGGGCTTTCTGGCTCCAAAGGCTGAGCATCGTCTTCCTCCTGGGCCTTTGCCAAACAAGCAATGACGTCTGGAAATGATTTCTTCACTGCAGTGGCATTCTCCTCGGAAAATAAGGAGTTCCCCTCCGCAGCAATGAGTCCGCGTGCTGCTCTGTCAGCGATAGCCTGGAGCCACTGCAGGTGCTCTTTGTTCAGACCCTGGAAAAATTGTCACATCGACCATCCATTTAGCTGTGATGAACAGGCGCTGGCCTGATGTGATTATAATGGACGAGGACAAGCATGGCATTGGCTGACAGCAAGTGCTAAAAACAAATCATGTGACACAGCCAACTCAGGTCAAGGCAGAAGCCATGGTAGACAATGCCACGTGTGAGAGCTGCTTCCATTAGGGCACCACTTCCAGGGCTACAATCCAGAACTGCATGAACTTTCCATTCGCCAAGCAAGGCACACCACAAGGCAATGGGCTTGGATTCGTGCCAAAACAGCGGACAACCTTCTCCATTGCGTTCCACCCAGTCCTCTGGGAGCTCAGGCACTGACAAGACGCCGTTTGGGCCCAGCAGCTTATACTTCTCTTGCATGGAAATCAATGGGATTTCACTGCAGGCTCGAAACGAAACACCTGTGTAGGTGCCCTGGTATGTCCTTTCTTCACCGCACGCGGTGAAGGTCTGCTTTTTCGATACCTTGATGCGGGACCGCTGCACGGGGCATCTGATGCCCATGGTCTCCAACTTTCTGCCAGACAAGGGAACTTTACGGGATCTCCCGGCCCGTGGGGGGCAGCCACCAGTGTAAACAATTGCACCTTCACAGGCATGGGCTTGGCTGAGCAGATCATCTTCCTTGCAGGCTCTGTGGCGCAGCAAAGAACAGAAAGCAAGAGCCCACGATCAAACTGACAACAAGGAAACAATATTAAAATCAAAGTTGATGCGCCCACATGGCTATGGCTAACTAGATGGCCCAAGCCAAGCTGCACTCAGGCGGCGCATTTCACGCATCCTCCCATCAAATGCCATCACAAAGTCTGCTGGCCCGGTGGCGCTGGAGCCCATGAAAGCCAGAATCTCTTTCCAAAGGTTCGGTGGAGGAACAGAAGGGGTAGCCCAAGGCTCATCGCCCTGCTCAACAAAAAGATCAGCAGATGCACACAACAATCTGTGATTGCTGTTGAGCTGCCTAGACTGTGCAAAGACCTTCCCAGAAGCTCTGAAGGATGCCAGAAGACCATCTTTGGACCAATTCTTGGGGATTCCAAAGCTAACAAACCTTCTCCTCTCAGATTGGATCATTTTCCAGTGCCTGTCACGTTCTGCGTCGGCCTCATGATCAAGCTTGCCTTCGGCAGTCAACACAGTCAGCAGGCTTGGGGCAGGTGCAGCATTGCTTGGAGAAATGGATTTGGAATGGCCATCAAACATGTCTGTCACAATCTTCAAGTCCTTGAGGAGCTGGAGGTCTTCTTGGCCACCCATGTTCTGCAAGGCTTTGATCATTCCACCAGCTTGGGAAGCAAGCTCCTGACAATCGGAAAAATGCTTTCCAGAGACGAGGTCCAACAGGATATCAAGCAGCACACCAGTTGCTTTGTCGAAGCTCTCCTTGACCAAAGCCATGGGGCCTGTTGGCACCGATACTACGCACTCTTCCTCTAAATCATCCTCGTGCAAGAATCTTCGCCAGCTGCTTTTTCATCTCCACGAAGAAACTTCTCCCAGCACTGCACCGGGACAGCAAATCTTCAAGAGTTAGTATTGCTTTCGAAAGTCCAGGCCCGGGGAGCTTTGCAATCAACTTCTCGGAATATTCGAATACCTGTCCACATGCCAAAGGCTAAATGACAAGAAACCTAGGAGCTAGGAGCCTAGCCCAACAGGCTTGTGAGTAAACATGGAACGGACGGTACAATTCATTTCCGAGAATAATTAAAGGGATTATCCGGTCCATGTCTCAAGACACCCGGCCTGGAGAATCACTCCTGTGACCTGCCAAAAACCTGCCATTCCTGTCTTGCGGTCCTTGTCCAACCAGGATTCTGTGGCTTTGCTGGGAAGCCGCATTTTCAGAGTGCCAACAAGGGCTTGAAATATCAGTAGTGATTCAACCCTTGGATGTTGGAACATGACCCTTGGAAGTAATTTCGAACGCCTCTTAGACCCTTAGATGTTCGCAAACCATCCTTGAAATGCACGCGCGATTGGTTTGCACGAACCGTAAATGTATTGATGAGGAAAAACAACCTTCTAATACACCTCGAGTTTGCGCCGACCTGGGAGTAGTTTGGCCCTCTTCTTCGGCTGCCTTTTCTGCAGACACAGGCAATTTGTATTGCTAGTGATTTTTCCCCCTCTATTACACCCTTGATTTGCGCAAATGGTGACTGTATTGCTAGGGCCAAGGAAGCTGCTCCACACAGCTGCTTGCATTCCGCACAGCAGAGCGATGGCCCGAATGAGGCTGCAGAATTTGAACAGTGGACTTGCTGCCGAATCGAAGCGATGAGGAGCAAAGCTCAGTGATTGCACAGCAAGTTCGGTGCCAAAGCCCCAGAAAGGCCATGCTGCTGGAGTGCTGCCATCACTCTCTTCTTCAAGCCTGGTCCCCACTCGTCCAGCCACGTAAGCAGAGAGGCAGGCAAAGGGTCGAGGCTCATCTCGATGGACTGTGGACCCTGGACCCTGGACCGTGGACCGTAAACTGGGGGCCAAAAAAGCAGTGACTATTATAAATAAAGTGACCGTGCACTTGGCAACAATGACAGGTTGTCTACATATCAAAACAACTGCATTCTTCATTGCCCAGACAAAGCCCAAACAAATCAAGCCTTGGCAAGTGCAGGTAAATGTAGACCAGCCCACGCAAACCTCTAGCGAAGGACAACTCTAAGCACTGAAGTAGCATCCAAACAAATTGAAGTAACCCGCAAGACAGCTCAAGTGGGAAACGTTGAATGCACAGGCTTCACTCATTGAATGATTGACAATTGAGTTTTTTGCCCACTGTAGCTTGGAGCACCTGAGAGAATAGGCTGGGTGCCAAGCAAGAGCAACGATTGCGCTATGGCAACAATGACACAGCACCAATGCACATATCAAACCACACTCAATTTAATTCATATGAAAATCTCCACCGCTCAGAAGAAGCCAAGGCCAATGCAGCCTTGGAAAGGCATACGCCGGCCAGCAAAGCCTCTACCAAGAAGACATTCCCAAGCAATCCAGCATTCGTTCAACTCAATCACTGACTTTCATGAAACTTTGGTTGAAGTTGCTTACAGAAGCCCATGTTTGAAACACAGACTGCTTACTCAACAAATTCAGCACATTTGTCACCTCCTCCGCGCTGGAGCAAGGGGATGGCCACGCCTGGTCAAGAGGGCGGCAGCTGACCAGTTGCAATCTAGGTCACCAATGCTGAATCAACGCCTGCCTGTCACACGCTGAAGGGCTTGTTTGTCGCCACCCACCACCTCGCAGGAATGAAGCTCGCATATGTGATGTGCAAAAGCATTACAAGAACAAAAGAACGACAACAAATAATAGGGGCAACTATGATGTCGAAGACCCTATTTTCCTCAGCTGCCAGGCCTCAAAAAAAGACTCGTGGAAGCCAGTGATATTCTAGCCAGCAAAAGACCTCCAGAAGAAATTCTGCTAGTGACTTCATTTCTTCACCAGTGCAAGACATCTGGCTCCAGAAAGTTTACATGAAGAAAAATTGGAAAACACATTGCCGGCACACCTTCCCACCTCGCTGAAGCAAAAAGAACTGCGTCCCAGCCTGGCCCGAGACTAGAATTTGCATTCTGAAATGTCTTTTACTCATGCTGGGTTTGCTCATAGAATGGCCATGCACGTTAGTCAGTTCTGGGTCAGTTCTTGAAGCTAGTGAGCCTTTTTACATCCATCGCAAAATGTGCCAATGCAACGGCGGTGGAAGAAGCATCATCGGTCGACGATGCTATGCAATTTGCCGGCTGCGTGCCCAGCCCTCAAGCAGCTGTCTCTGTGATTTTTCTTGGTCGGGCTGTTGCCTATGGACTGTGGACCTTGGACTATGGACTTTGGATCTTAATAATAAGTTACAGTTGAACGTTACCTTAGCACTTTTAAAATGCGCCATGAGGGCAAGCATATGCAGCACCAGCCAGCTAGACTCAATTCATCATGCCCCAGGGGTCGTCCATGCCAAGAGGGTCTTGGTCAGGGTCAGGAGCAGCAGCTTGCTGTGGCTGTCCGGCAGGATACTGCTCTCCACCTTGCGCAGGGCCCCAGCCGCCAGGCTGCTGGGGCTGCTGGGGCTGCTGTGGCCGCTGGGGCTTCTGGAGCTGCTGTGGCTGCTGGTACTGCTGTTGCTGCTGACAAGGGCCACGAGCATCTGCACCACCGCTGCCCCAACCACCAGTGTATTGGGCGCCACCGCCCCAACCACCACGATCACCACCACCAGGGCCTCCGCGATACCCTGCCACGACGACCACGCTCCTCCTGGGGGTCAGGAGGGACCATCGTCCGCCCAGTCGTCAATGCCATCTGCAAGCCAGGTCACCACTTGTAAACTCGGGCAAGTGGAGCTCGAATGGTTTCCATGAGCAGTCTTGCTCTCGCTCAAATGCCAAGACAAGAGGCACCGTCTTATTCTTGTAGCAGATCGCCTGGACCTCAGTGAAGCCGGTGCAATTTCAATTCAGACAGAAAGGACGTGCTAGGAAAAATGCATGGAGGGAAGATGAAGGAAAAAATAGTTGCATGTCACATCCAAGATGCAAATGAGAACCGGTTGGGGAAAAGCCTGAAATCTTGATTGTTCTGGCCATGCCAGCCAACTGTCACTTCGCGTTTGTGTGTCATAAACCAGTCGGAGAACGCCTCGTGCATGTCGCCTTTCAGAACATCGGCCTAAGCTGTTCTATAGGCAAGCTGCAGAATTAACTAGGAAGGGGCAACCCTTTTAAGAATGCCACATTTTCAGGCTGCAACAGATTATTAATTAGCAAAGTCAAGAAGCTTTCATCACCAGAGTTGGAGTGACAAATGCTTGTGGCTCACATCTGCAGCGACGTGGCGGAATGCGTAGAAGTAGCTGTCGCTTGTGCACCACAGTGAGCGAGTCCAAGGAGGTTGCTCTCCAGGAAGTGGGGCAAAAAACTGCTGGGAGCCTTGCTCGAGAGATCGCGTGGATTGAAACTCCTCCGCGCGCCTAGGATGATCAAAGCTTGAAACAGACCCTTGGGCGTCAGCAAAATACTCTTCACTAGAAGAATTTTAAGTTTGGAGGCTGTGAAAGGTCAAAAGGTCACACCGAAGGGTCCATCTGGCTGAAAATTAACCAAGAAGCAGGCCAGCCTCACACCACACTTTTCCATCTGGCGTATAAACTCAGGCGTGAACCGCTCCGTGAAAAAAGACTTCTCAAGCAAGGAGAGGTTCCTGCCAAAATGAAGCAACGACAGGACAAGGAGAACGCAATGCAAAACCAAAAGGTTCCCAGTTCTAAACCTGTTTGAAATCAATTAATGACAAAGCCCTGCTGGACAACCCCTCTCCTGTCTTCCCTGGAGCGGAGCTGGGATGCTTGGGCCATGCTGGGCAACATCCTTGGTTCAGCCCTCGACATCCCACTCACTTTCATCAGCAGCTTCACGTAGGCGATGCAGTCTTGCCCATAGGCGTTGACGTCTGGCATGTTGTCGACATCACGGCACCAAGGAAGTGGCCATCCTCTCCACTGTGAATCTCTGTCCCCACTGGCCGCTTGCAAGCAAGCTGAACCCAAGAAAAAAGACAACCGTTAAAAAACAAAACAGAGCATTGCGCAACAAACCTTCAAACTTGAGAGCTTGAGATGAGGCTCGTAATACTTGAGCGCGTGCCCCTGTGCCAGCGAATGCAAAGTGTACGGATGCATGATCACATGGTAGGTGCCCTTGCAGTTCCCTCGGGGATCGTCCATGATAAACTGCTGCAACAGCTCGCGGCTGTGGCACACCAACTTAGATACCATGTTCAAAAGTGGTAAATTCATATTGACAAACATGAACGCGCAAACCAAAAAGACTGATAAAATTGTTAGAGGTTAATAATCTGAACACATCTATGACTGATTCCACAAAAACTTCAGGCATCCCTGCAACCAAGAAGCACCATGCAAGACTTGCTGAACATTCTGGCGCTCCAGCAACTTGGACAACACATCTTGGGCAGCCATCGCCACGTCACTCTCAATGACTGTCAAGCCTGTGGCCCCCAAAGCCCCAAAGGCAATCAAAACAAATCAATTCAGCATGGTGAACTTACCTTGTTCGGATCCCTTGAACTTCTTGCAACCTTCCTTGTTTGTGTGTGGACGATGTTTACCGTTACATGCTGGACATGTGATGTCTTCGGACTGAAAGCTGTACATCGGTTTCCAACTTGAAGTTGCAAGAGCCATAATGTCAAGGACTGGATGGTTGGATGTGCTGACCGCCAATGCGGTGCGTTGCATTCCGAAAAGTGGACAAGTCAAAAACTCACCTCCAGGAGTGTGTTCAATATTCATGCGAAGGTTCCGCATTTGCTCAACCGAAAAGAGGATGGGAACCTTACCTTTGTCCAGAATGTCAACGCATGTTGTAATCCAACCAGGCTGTGCACGATCATTGCGAAAGTGAATCACTAATCTTTCTTTGACAGTAGATTGTTCTCCGTTTGCAAATGAAAAATTACTTGAGCAAGGTTGCTTGGAAAACCAGATATGATCATGCTTCGGATGCTGTTGGCAGGCCTGTACAAGGCGATCAATGGCAAAGCGGGATCCCATGGCTCTGGTGCAACCTGAGTCAAGAATAAGATAAGTCGGATGAGAACCTAGATCTACATATTCAAAAAGCAATGCTTGTTGGGCACCATGATCATAATTGAGAAATACACACTCTTCCGTTGAGACGGAATTGAGCGGGCATGTGTGCTGTCGGAATTAATGCAGGTCACGGGATTCGGTAGAAACGCTGTTCTCAACTTGGCGGATGCTCTTAAACAGAAACCTGTTCAAATCAGCAAAGCACTGGTACATCAGAGACACGAACAGAAGCATGAATGCGAAGGCTTCTACAAGTTCTTGTCCGAGAAATCGGAACAAGCAAATGGCCGAAAAACAGGTCGATCTGGTCCGTCTGTCCGTCCTCAGAAATGACGTCTGAATTTTCTGAATGCTTGTCCTCGGATTCGGTCAGTTCCTCAGCGGAAGCAAAGTAAGACCAATTGTACCAATCACCTTGGGAGTAATCTCCGTCATATCCATAATGGGATTCATATCCTGACCAGTCATCTGTCCAAGGTGTCATAGTCATAACTCCAGCTTTCTTCGGCATGGGCTGTTTCTTGTTTTTCGGGGGCTTGTGGGGCACTAGAAGATGCTGTCTGTGCAATGTTTGCTTGTGGAGGCTGTTGCTGTTGAAATGGTTTTCCTCCTTTGTTCTTTCCATCTCCTTTGCCTTTGCCCTTCCATGAAGGCATTCCTTTGAAAGAATCCTTACCTTTCATTCCTTTCTTGCCCTTTTTGCCTTTTCCTTTGCCTTTTCCCCAAGAAAGCTGTGTCTTGCTGGTCATCTTTCCATGCTGCATAACCTTTTCCTTTTGACCTCGGGCGGAAGCCGGGTCTTGATCTTTTTCCTCCTTTCTTTCCAAAACCTTTTTGGTTTACCTTTCTTGAAGGACCTGCTGTAGATACGGCGCTTGGAGTATGAACCCTTAGCGCTGAGAACCCAGAAATCGTTCTCTGTATACAGACCATGTGACCTAGACAATCCAACAGCGTCCAAGGGACATGAGGATCAACATGTGGCATCATACGGTGTCATTTGAATATGACGATGTCGGCTGTTCGCATAGAGCTATACCCTGAAAGTATAGATGGTTGAACTTGTCTCATCAAAGTCTAATTTTTATTCTCAAGCCCGCAACTTTGTCAAGGCAACCGACATGTAGGTCGCTTCAACAAAGCACTATGTTGGCAGATGCCGACCATTGGTCGTTAAAACTCTACCGATGCCTGTAGTAAACGAGCACGGGTCGCATGTAAACCCTCATGTTGGCAAGTGCCGACCATTGGTCGTTTAAACCCTACCGATGTCTATGGTTTATGTGCATGTCGTTTAAACCCTACATTTAGAATCCAGGATAGCTGTCATTTTTTTCAAACTGTAAAAGAGATTCGAGATAGAATCACAGAAATAATGTTAGAAAAAAAATGGATGCAGAAGCATACAATGTAAAATAAATAGGATGTTAAAGAGCAATGAGGGTTTACATACGACCCGTGCTCGTTTACCATGGGCATCGGTAGGGTTTAAGCGACCAATGGTCGGCGCCTGCCAACATGAGGGTTTACATACGACCCGTGCTCATTTACCACAGACATCGGTAGGGTTTAAACGACCAATGGTCGGCACCTGCCAACATGAGGGTTTACATACGACCCGTGCTCATTTACCACAGACATCGGTAGGGTTTAAACGACCATTGGTCGGCACCTGCCAACATGAGGGTTTACATACGACCCGTGCTCATTAACACAGACATCGGTAGGGTTTAAACGACCAATGGTCGGCACCTGCCAACATGAGGGTTTACATACGACCCGTGCTCATTTACCACAGACATCGGTAGGGTTTAAACGACCAATGGTCGGCGCCTGCCAACATGAGGGTTTACATACGACCCGTGCTCCTTTACCACAGACATCGGTAGGGTTTAAACGACCAATGGTGGGCACCTGCCAACATGGGGAGCCCATGCTCGTTGACCAGGTCAGGGCGCTGATTTCCTGAGAGGGGTTGCATTTTGGAGCATCAGATTTTCAGGTTTGCTAAGCTGATTTTGTGTGACAGGTGCAGCACTTCGTATATCGACACTGCAGGTAGGGTTTCACGACCAATGGACAGCGGATGCCAATTATATTGCATGCATCCTGCTGACAGCTCAAAGCAGCCATGGGCTAGCTACAAAGTCGATACCTTGGCAATGTCGAAGCAGCGCATTTAGGAGCGTAACAAGACTGCATGGTCCTTTACTCGGGACAATGCTCCACGCCATGGGGATAAATTGAGCCAAATGTTTTTGATCAAATGACTAGGCATCCATATCTTGAACAGAAGTATCATGCACTGGAAACTTTCTAACAGACAAGAAAGGTTGCCACTCTCTTTTGGGTATGTTTACTTGCTTCTTCTTATATCCACGGGTCAGTGTCCAAATGGGTCATATATAAGCCATACTTAGGGTTGCAGTTGGTGCCAAACATGGGTATGACGAGAAAAAAAAGATAATTACCACTAGCGGGGGTACTATAGGGTACTATACCTTTGTAACTATAGGTACGTAGCTGCCCACTAATAAAACTGCAGCCCCAAATATGATGGGAAATTGCAACCCCAAGTATGATGGGAAAATCACACGCGTCAAGATCATCGCCGGCCATGCCAGCCGCTTCAGGTTTTAGTAGCCGCTGATTCTTGAGAACTATAGTAATATAATAGCACAAAGGTGATTCTTAAAAGTAGATATAGGTTTTATCTACTTCAAAAGGTGATTCGTAAGAGTAGACAAAGGTAGCACAAACATACGCCAGGAAAATTGAAGTGTCTAGAGTCTTGAATTCAAGCTTCACTGCAACACCCTTTGACCGCGTGGAACGTGCAGCCATGTGCAGATTCTGTTTTTTTCTGCTGACTGCGCAGCTATCCAAACTACGTTGGCCGTGTTGGCCTCTTGGCTTGGCACCCCAAAAAGGGTTTTCCCTTTGCAACACCCCAGTTTTTGCACTGTCCTCTTTGAAGAAACGGTGGCAGCCAAACTGCGCTTTGTTTTGTAGCTTGGTGTGTATGTAATGTATGCATGGCACGTTGGGTAACCTTATCAGTCATCACAGCGCAAAAACAAACTCAAGGAAAGGATCCATCTTTCAAGCACACGTTTCTGCATGCTTCGCCCATGACATTTCCGGGCTATAGCCTTAACTTTCCCTAGGAAAGACTCATCAGCAAAAACATGGTACGACTTTGGATTTAATTTTGTGCACTGTACCTCAATGGCCAAATGTAAAAGGCAATGGTGCTTGGGTCTCATCTTGAAGGCCATCAGTTGATGTTCCCAGCAATGACCCGCCAAGATTTCGGTGGATCGCAAGTGAACCATCATGTTATAGGTAAACTCCTTGGAAACCAAAGCTTAGGTCGGCCACAAGATCAAAACTTTGTCACTGGGTTCCAGGGGCCTCCAAATTCAAAACAAAGCCCCAACTGTGGTGATACTTTTTTGTGGTGGATCACATTTTGTGAGACCATGCCCCTTGATAGTCAAAATTGCGATACAGATACAACAGGTAGTTTAACCGCAACAGATTCCACCATCTTCAGGGCCCAGAATCAAATTTATCCTGTAAGGAACTGTCTTGGATTTATTCCCCACCTGCCAGGTGAGGGTTGTTAGATTTTATCAGAGTTGTTGCCCTCCTCCTCCTCTCCATCCTCGTCCTCCTCCTCTCCTCCTCCTCGCCTCCTCGACCATGTCTGCATCAACTTCCACCTCAACTTCCGCCTTGCCAGCTCTTCGCCAAGCTCTTCGCCAACTTCCCAGCTCAGCGTGCACCGCTGGACCTCAACCTGGGACCTTCCCAGCTCAGTGTGCACCGCTGGACCTCAACCTGGGACCTTCCCAGCTCAGTGTGCACCGCTGGACCTCAACGGCCAGATAGAATGACAGAAGATATGCCAGATAGAATGCCAGATAGAATGTCAGATAGAATGCCAGAAGATATGCCAGATAGAATGCCAGAAGATATGCCAGATAGAATGCCAGAAGATATGCCAGATAAAATGCCAGAAGATATGCCAGATAGAATGCCAGAAGGTATGTCAGATAGAATGTCAGATAGAATGCCAGTAGGTATGCCAGATAAAGTGCCAGAATGTTTGCCAGATAAAATGCCAGATAAAATGCCAGAAGATTTGCCAGATAGAATGCCAGATAGAATGTCAGAAGATATGCCAGAAGATATGTCAGATAGAGTGCCAGAAGATATGCCAGAACAGATTGCAGAAGATATGCCAGCTAGAATGCCAGAAGATATACCAGATAGAATGCCAGAAGATATGCCAGATAGAATGCCAGAAGGTATGTCAGATAGAATGCCAAAAGATTTGCCAGTAACAAAATGTATAAATGTCATGGTGGGGATAACTCGAAGTAAAGCAATTTCGTCTTTTCGGGGAACAATGACTCTTCCCCCAACATCAGAATCAAAATGAATAAGATAACCACGGCGCTGCCGCATCTGACTCTGGCATGATCAACCCATTGTGGTCCATCAGTTCAATGGCTCTTGCCAAGGAATATGTGCACATCTCGAGGAGCTGAAGGATTCGATCATCCTGTGAAGCTTGTCTTGGCTGAGACGGACTGGTGGGCAAGTGGCTGATACTGTCCAAGGTTTTAAAATCATAACCCCATATAATAAACCAGTTATGTAACCTCATGTATTTGCATCTAACCCCCATGATTTATTCTAGATGTTGCACCCCGTCATACCCAGGCTACACCCCGAACAAGTTGATACGCGTAGTGAGGATAGCTCAAAAAGGGACCATTGTTTTGTAGGATGGACCTTCCACTAGCATCACTAGCAGTTCATTTTTCGAACACCAATTGACAGATACCTGGTTTTGCCATACCCGTGGAAGCAATGCAATAATGACAGGTAATGTGGAAAAATGAGGCCGTGTTTTTAAATGCTGAGCTTCTGAATCTCTTGCAAGTTCTTGCACTTTGACAGCTATCCACCAGCACATAATCTTGATATGGGCCGCTTTGAACCTGGTTCCAAGCTCGGGATACTCCTCGTGGCCAAAACTTCCGCAGTTAGCCACAGATAAGACGCGACGTGGTAAGTATAGCCTGATGCACATTGCATGCACCACGGAAACACACTGAAGGAGGAGAATGGTATTAACATCCTACAAAAGAAAAAACAACTTGACCACAGCATGCTGGACAGGTCACCCATGCTTTCTGCAGGTTTCCCTCATTTCAATGCTGGTTCTCTTCAAGAACAAGTCATCCGATTCACCAGGTTCATAACAGTACCCTTTGCATTGTAGGAGTTTGAGCACAGATGGAATATGCCCTCGGCACGTGCCTAAATAGGCAAGATGCATGAAATCGAAGAAACAGTTCTCAACCTGCCAACCTACAACATCAGCCCATGGGCTGATGCGATGTGCTCTTTGCACAAACTCATCATGGTCCATGATTGTTTGTAAGTATGGCGCTGATGAGGACATGTTCTTGTAAGACATTCTGTGGTTTTCATTCGTCCGTACTTGAACTGCATCACAGCGTTCACAGCAGAGCTTGCACTGGTAGTATCGATCAAATCGGTGGCATTGCTTGCGGGCCTTTAGGTCTGCCTTGAATCCGAGGTAGCACATCCTTACTCCGTACAGTAAACCTCTAAACAAGGAAGATCAAATTTGAACAGCGAACCCTGAAAACTTAGCATCCAATGAAGTTACCAAACAACAGCCCAGTATCTTGTAGTTGTTTGCTAACGTTTTCCCTGCTAGGCCAGATCTGAAAGAATTTGGCGCAAACTTCTCACCGTAATACCCATGTGTCGGCGCCTTCCCGGAAGCTGCATGCTTCAGAGACCAAGCAGTGATTCTGGCAATGGTCTCATTCACCAAGTCCCGTACCTGAGAGAGCGGAGCAGGCAAAAGGATTTCAAGGGTCACCTGCAAGTCTATGTTTTGTGCTTCACATTCCACCCTATCCAGAAACAAAAGAATCATTCTATGAAAAGCCAAAAAACATTGTCATCAAGCATTTCTCTTTCGGCTACAACTGCTATGGGAAAGCGATGAAGCAATACATCGGATGTCAGCGATGATGATGAAAATGCCGATGACCAACTCCAAACAAAATACTCGTCGTCAGTGAACATTTCAGCACCATCCCCGTGGATGTTGCACGGAATCATGTGGCTCAGTTCGTCATCATTGAGTTCGTGGATGACGGTGTGATGCTTCCATGCATCCAAGGTTTTCACATGTCTCCAGAAATTTGATACACCCTGAGAACTGTATTCACCCATCATCACCGACTTGAACTGCCAGGGTTCAAACAGGATATGTCAAAATGATGGGTCTAGGTAAACCATCCAAAGAATAAGTTTCCAACCCTTGGCCTGTTGCTTGGCCTGACTCACCGCATGCAGCACTTCGTGAGGTAGTAGGACATAAGCTGGAACCATCTCTGGCTGGTCAGAGTAATTCACCTGACAGGTTTGCGGTCTAGCATGATGGACGGGGTATGGTCCCCCTGGGTGACATAGAATTGCGTTGTCCTTTTGGGTGCACATCTTCATCGCTAAAAAAACATTTTAGTTTCGCTCTTGTGAAAGACAGCTTCAAATTGAAGTACAGCAAAAAAATTGGCTCACTAACCAAGCCTGCAATTGTAGTTTGATCTCATATGGTTCCAAATGGACCCCCCAGAGACCCCGTAGCCATCTCAACAGATCACGCTCTGTGTTTGCATCGTGTCGACCATATGCTCCACATGAAGCAAAGGTTGCTAGCGCAGGGTTGTCGAAGCCATCATCCCGAACAGTTTGAACAAGGTCATGGGCCACGTTTACATGAGAACCACCAGTTCCAATCAACGAGATGAGCTTGGTCACTGTTTTGCTTTCCGGTAAGTCCTCCAGCCTTTGCCTTCTCTTGGACTTTCCAAGACCTGCGAGATGGAATCCAAGCAAACAAATTTTTACCAGTAGCTGAAAAAGTATACCAGCAGGATTTTTTTGACCCCTGTGTATGATACAGTACTAAACCTTCAACTGTTCAGAAGACAAAACACGCCGTGTATGCATCGTGCCAAACATCGTGATAACATGTAGAAAATGAAGGGTCCGTCAAACTCCGGAATGCTGTTGTCAATCAGAAAGAAAAGAGGCATGAAATTTTGCTGGTTTCCAAATGTGACTGCCAAACCTTTTTTTTTGGCTGCGCGATCCTTCTCGATAGGTACAAATCCCCTAACGATGCAAGCGTGTGCATCTTCAAAACCCAACAACTAACGTCTAACCCCATGAGCATTCATGGAGACACTCAAGATTGCCCGCTGACTGGGGCTGCTTTCGCTTTCGCTTTGCACTTTGCTTTTCGGGTAGCTGCTCTCATCTTCTGCAAAATCCCGGCAGCAGATGCCTTCAACAGGCAGCAATGCTGGATATCTAAAGGAACCCTTAACCCTTAGATGATACTGAAGACACTGGGGAATCATGTGTTTTAATGCTCACAGGGATGAGGACATAGCTAAAGGGCAAAGAATCGGATAACCCCATGAATCTATAAGAACCTCATTGTAACACACCATACTTGTTGAATCTGTTCATATCCTTTTATCCCTAAGCTTTGCTTCTGGCCACCGTTGAGTAAGGAGAACCGAAGTCAGACATTGCCTGGCCTCTGCTTTCTCAAACCATTGATCCTTGGTTGCAATCTCGGCCAAAATCTTTTTCAGGGGTTTCTCCTCAGGGCTGTTCCCTTGGGTCAGCTTGGAAAGTGTGACATAGGTGGTTTCCATGTCCTCGGCATGTTTTTTCATCTGGCCGCTGAGCTCCGATGCAAATTCCACGTTCTGAAGTTCCAAACTGATCTTTCTAGCTTTGGACGCTTGGTCCAAAACTCCCATGACCTTGTCCTTGGCCAACCTAAGGATGGATGGGCAGAGCACTGGAATGGAGCACTGGATCATTGGATGCTTGATGGGGGCAATGAGACTTGGACAAGCTTGGAGTCTTGGAATCTTGGACCGTGGTGTCTCAAAACAATTTCAAAATGAATTGGATAAGGCGAAACTGTATCAGGATTTCATTATTTCCCAAACAACATCTTTGATTTTGGATGGGCTAAAGATAACTATAATATGGAGGTATATAGAATGAAATTTATCTCTACTAGGGCCAAGATAGTAAATTATGTCGCCTGGCAAAATCATTCTGCTACGGGTATGTGATGAAGCACATCACTAGGGACCAGAAAGGCGGTATGATAAAATAACTCCGGCTAAAGGGTTTGATTCGGTCATTGATGAGTGATGCGATAAAAAACTTCGAACATAGAGATGTGATCAGGTATGTTTTGGGAAATTGTTGGAATCCTTTGATATAAACAAACAAAAAACAACATCTGGGTTGGTGATGTAAACAGCTCCGATTCGGAGGGTATTATGCATTTGAGCTTTGAAACGGTTTTGACATTGGGTTACGATAATGGAGGTATGACAAACAAACACCTTCTGAAGTGTGTATGTGATGGCCTGGAAATCGATCTTATCGTGCCAATCTCTATGCATGACAGCCGGATGACTTCACAGCACAAAGTTTGCAACCATCTTGATTCTATTTTACAAGATTTTAGAAGAATCCTGTTACACTAATTCTCTCACACACACGCACTCAATATCACATCTTGGGCCCCTGACTCAAGAACAGTCTTCGGATGGACTGCCTCGCTTTCCCCAGGCTTTGCAGCCCTTGGCTTGGCCTTCGCTTTGGCAACTGCTCTGGCCTCGTTGTCAACGAGCTGCAGAAGCTTTTTGGCCCCTGCTTCGTTGGCAGCTGCCACATCAGGCACGGCACCAGAGGGCAAGACATCCTGAATCATGGCGTTGAACATGTCTTGGTCACCAGACGATGCACGAGCTGTCATCTTCTCTGCGGTCAAGTTGTCTTGGCGAACAATTTTTCCAGCTGGCATGTAGTACCAAGTTTCCTGCCAAAAAAAGAAGCTAAGAATTGGTCATATCTGCTTTAGATGGAACTGGGTTTGTAAACACCTTTGCAGTCACAATTTGGGCGCATGAGTTCCAAACACTTGGATGACACAGTTTCAAGATGTGAGTGGAGAGCGATGTAGACTATAGACTATAGTGTCTAATTCCCTGACCCATCCCCCCACTCCTCTGGGTCATCTCCGAAACTATCGTCCGGGTAGTACAGGCCCTGTGCCCGGCGCACGGCCATAATCTTGCCAGCCTTCTCTTCCCCATACCTGCTTTTCAACTCCTTGGCCTGCACGCCTTCCATTTGATTGCGGCACAAGTTCTTGGTCTCCTGAGATCGTTCCACTGCTATCTCAGTGGCTTCCCAGCTCATGTCGTTCTCCAACCAGGTGTTGAACAAACAGACTTTGGAGCGCCTGTATGCCCCACAAAGAGAGGTTGGGAAGGTACGTTTGTTTGTAGCTTCTCTGGTAAACTTGTCCCACTCGCGCTTGTTGGTCTTCGAATTTTTCAACATCTTGGCATCTTTCTTGGTGGCATCAGTGGCCTCAGCAAGCTGCTTTCCAGCAGATGTCACTTTGGGCTGGCTACCTGTCTTCTCATCCTTGGCATCATCACCAGATCCTTCTTCCTCCTCTGATTCCTCAGCTTCCTCCTCATCTTCCTCCTGCTCGTTGTCTTCATCAGCCTCGCTCTCTGCTCCATCATCCTCATCTCCTTGGTCAGCATCTTCGTTGCCTTCATCTCCTTCATCCCCTTCGTCTGCATCTCCTGCCTGATCTTCTTCGTCTTCATCTTCGTCTTCTTCCTGTCCTCCCTCCTCAATACCTACCTCTTCCTCATCTTCTTCCTCCTGTTCCTCCTGTTCTTCTTCCTCGTCCTCCTTCTCGGCCTCGGCCTTCTCAGCTCTCTTTTGGGCGCACTCCATCATGGCACCCTTTGTATCAGCATCATGGTCACGACCAGACTCAGTATGGCCCTTCTTGATCAACTCGAGATAGCCTCCCATGCCTGCAGCATCAAACTCAGCGTCCTCGGCAGCAGCGCGAGCTGCTTCTTCCAAATCGCTTCTTTCCATCAAAGCCTTCTCAGCCCTCGCTTTGGCTCGGCTGAGCTCCTCTGCAGTGCGAGTCTTTGAAGAACGTGAAGAGGCAGTTGATGACACAACTGGGGGAGCCTCAGGTGACTTTCTGGAAACTCGCTTGGTAGGGGGAGTGACCAAGCCAGTCTGGTTCAAAGTAGCTTCTTTTCCTGGACGTTTGCCCTTTGTGGGAGCTGGGCCTTTGTTGGAAGAGCCACTTTCAACCTTTGAGTCTTTGGTGACTTTGGGAGGCTTGGGGTGAGCTGCTGCTGAACTGTGTGGAGTAGGATTCGCTTTTGTCTTTGGTGTGGAAGAATCCTTCTTTGTTTCCTTTCCACTCTCCTTTGCCTTTGCTGCTTTGGCTTTCTTGGCTGCCCCGGGGCTCGTCTCAAGATCCTTCCCCAAGTTAGCTGTGCTCTTGGCCCTCTTCAAAGCTGAGGCCTTAGCAGGCTCTGTCCTTTCAGGCTTCTTTGGTTTTGTCTCGGTCTTGTCTAGGCTGGGATTGAGGTCAAAGGACACCCGTGGTGCCTGCTTCTTTCCCATGGTGAGCGTGGCAGGCTTTTTCAAAGCACTCTTTCGAACCTTTGCTACCTCATGAGGGTTTTCACCTGAACCTTTCTTTCCCATTGGGTGAAACAGTCACAAAAGCCAGTCTATCCAGTCAGGTTTGTCCAAAAAAATGGCTGAAGTTGGCCCGTACTTTTTTGCATACCAAGATTCTACATACAGAATATTTTAGATTTTCAGGTGATTCTACAAGACGCACTAGTTCGCTCCCAGACGCACGATTGTTCTCACCAAGACGCATCAGGATTTTTGTTCGAATTGTCAATTTTTGTTGGAAAAAATCCAAACTGGTACAGACCAAACTGAATTTTCAGGTGATTCTACAAGACGCACTAGTTCGCTCCCAGACGCACGATTGTTCTCACCAAGACGCATCAGGATTTTTGTTTGAAATTGTCAATTTTTGTTGGAAAAATCCAAAATGGTATAGACCAAACTGATTTCACACTGCTGCAGCCGGACAGGTGGACAAGCCTGGCCGACACCTTTTCAAAGTTTGCCTTCCCATGTGACCTGGCAAGGACTGGCAAGAGGATCGGATGGCAGCTGAACTGTTCTGGAACAGGGGGACCTCAAAGCCATCCAAGATGTGCTATTTAGCCACGATCACTGTGATTAAACCATTGGACCAATAGTTTGCTTAAGAATCTTGCCAGCAGGTGGAACCACTCAACAAAGATTCCCGATCCTGTTTCCCCAAGCTAGTCCCATGTTTCAAGATGCCAACATGTGGATATTGCCACAGGGCATAGGAAATGAATTTTAGCACCCAAAATGTTTCTTTCGGTGCTATTTGGATAAGAAATGCAAAATAGGCTGGAGATTAGCTGATTTGATCCATGCCGCATCACACTTTGTGGATGCTTTTTCATGATTTTTCAAAGCCTTTGCCAAAAAATTAGATGCTGCCCTTCGGTGTGCTTTTGCAAATCGAGTTCTCACACGGGCCATTGATCTTCCCAGCCTTAGATGAAGAAGGGATGCCCACATATACATGTAGGTTTGACAGTGGAGTCGCACACACACAGAGATTATACACATCTTAGCCAATGTGCCAAGAATCAAACAGCCCAGGTTTCCTTTTGATGCAATAATGTTGATTTGCGGCTATATATATAGATTTATTTGTTCCAATGAATACCCTCATATATCTCTATGTATTTTGATGGGGTTGCTATGAATCCAAAAACAATGAACTTAGTAGAAACCCAAGGCACCCCGCAGGGTAAGACTGCGACATTTTCAAGTCCTTGCCGCCCGTGACCCGTGCACGGCCCGAACCATCGGTGTATGACCGAGCCATCTCTGTGCCAGCATCAGGCATGGCGCTTCGATTGGCAAACTCGTTGAGAGCATCGATTTCTGGGTGACCTGGGCAGCAGGTTGCAGGACATGTGGAAACTAAACCAAATAGTTGATGGGTGGGCTGAGGCCCTGGGGTTGCATGTTTCACATGAACAACTCAGTCATATCGTGGCAAACCCAACAATAAACCATCCCCAGTCGACAATACCATGAATACTTCTGATGCTTAAATACCCATAAGTAGTAAACTTATTGTTGGGCTTACCACCTCACATAGCTCAAAATGTGCACTCTTGGGGAATCAAAGGGGCTGCTGTATATCCAAGTGGGCTTCTGCGTAGGGCCACCAAACCACAGAAGCTTGGTTGACAACCGACGAACAGAGACACCCGCCATGGTTAAGAACCTTTGGAACATGGGGTGTTGTTCAAGCAATGAGTTGCATGGTTGCTCTAAGCACCACCAAATCCGTTTTGCTTGGAGGACCATCAGCAAGATGCAAACTCGAGCTATCATCACGTTAGCTTGATGTACACAAGGCACTTCCTGCCAACCTAGTGGTCTTTGAATTGATCTACGGGTGCTGCCACGCGACCTCAAGTTTTGAATTCCGAGGTAAGAGGTGACTATACTAGGTCAAAAAAAAATTGGCAATGGTCCCACCGCAGAACTCTTGGGCAAAAATAAAATGAATTTGGACATAAACGCAAGCAGAGGGTCATGAACACCCATGTCGAACAAACAGGTGCTAACCAACACCCTGTTCCAGGCCGAAGGTTCAAGCATTGAAACAAGGTGTTGGAATAGCCAACATCTGACATAATGTCGTGCTGGCCACCGCCAATGGTCACATCCATAGCAATGCCATTGCGTTTCGCCTGACAAGCATGCAAAGGCTCAAAGGAACCATGTTAACCAGAAATTGTCTTGTGAAACTTGTTAAGATAACCTTTGTATGCCACCAGCTAAGGTTGCAAGAATTTGTATGTTCAGATTCTTTTGGATAAGCCACCACAGGGTACCATTAAAGGGACCCTAGAAAGGGGATCGCTTAGAAGATGCTTTTGAAAAATAGCCCAGAAAAATCACAAAATCCTTGAGTCTTTCCCAAACTGTGTGTTTCCTGAAACTATATTTTGTGATCTTTTCTTTGGAAAATTTCCAACTCCCACCTGCCACTCTCCCTTCGAGATACTGCATACACCTGCAAACAACTCTAGATGTTCTGTAGGCTCGTTCCATGACACCGTGGGCTGGTTGAACAGCAGGCTGCATAGAGTAAGCACCACCTGGGGAATTTTTTGGGGCCCCACGCCAGGGATAATCCTGTGTAACGTTTAAATGTGTATTTATATATATATATATGTGTACATAATTAAATGCATATACAGTACACAAAAAAAAAGTCATGACATGGAGCAAAGGCAAAGCTTTGAAAAAGCTAGGAACATAGAGGCAAGCATATTGAAAAATACTTTACTTCGAGTTATCCCCACCATGACATGCATACATTTTGTTACTGGCATATCTTCTGGCATTCTATCTGACATACCTTCTGGCATTTTATCTGGCATATCTTCTGGCAGATTCTGGCATTCTATCTGGTATATCTTCTGGCATTCTAGCTGGCATATCTTCTGCAATCTGTTCTGGCATATCTTCTGGCACTCTATCTGGCATATCTTCTGGCATATCTTCTGACATTCTATCTGGCATTCTATCTGGCAAATCTTCTGGCATTCTATCTGGCAAACATTCTGGCACTTTATCTGGCATACCTACTGGCATTCTATCTGACATTCTATCTGGCATACCTTCTGGCATTCTATCTGGCATATCTTCTGGCATTCTATCTGGCATATCTTCTGGCATTCTATCTGACATTCTATCTGGCATATCTTCTGTCATTCTATCTGGCCGTTGAGGTCCAACGGTGCACACTGAGCTGGGAAGGTCCCAGGTTGAGGTCCAGCGGTGCACACTGAGCTGGGAAGTTGGCGAAGAGCTTGGCGAAGAGTTGGCAAGGCGGAAGTTGAGGTGGAAGTTGATGCAGACATGGTCGAGGAGGCGAGGAGGAGGAGGAGGAGGAGGAGGATGGCGAGGAGGAGGAGGGCAACAACTCTGATAAAATCTAACAACCCTCACCTGGCAGGTGGGGAACTAAGGATCCGAAGCTCAACGGAGAGCAGCGTCCATTGGGGTTCGGAGCAAGACAGTTTGCAAGGGGATGAGGAGTGATACCGAGGAAGGAGTGGCGAAGGGTTGCAAAGCAAGGACAAGTGGGTAAAAAGGAGCATGCAGGCAAGTTGTGTCATATATATATATTTATATATAGATAATGTGCTTTAAAAAGACTCCGGCTAGGGGCTGGCATTCGTCCCCCCTTCTCAGGTACAGTACATCTAGTATGTTTAGTTTTATAGTTTTATATTATATAAACCCGGTGTTAAGCACATCACTGGTTCAACCAGGTACCACTTGACCCCATTTTTCATTTGGATTGCTTCCTTTAAACTATCCAACGCTTACAAACATTAAATATTGATTGCCCAAAGAAGAACAGAAGCCCCACATGCCTGATGCATAACCACGCTTTTGGGGGTGTAAGAAAGTTGGATGGTCACCCCATTGTAACTGGTGCAAAGCCCTTGCCAAATCTTAGAATGCTGTATGACCCCAAAACTATCAACCAGTTACTGTGTGGGTGATCCTTTCAGTATCCTGTGCTTAAGTAAGCGATTTGCCAAAATAATACACCTTTTAAAAACTTTCAACAAACAAGCCCGGCCATGGGAGCACGCATGCTCTTGAGGCCCGACATGACCCAGCTCTTCTGGCGCTGCTTCCAGGACTGTGGCTTGGGTCGGCTGCCACCTTTGAAGGGCATGGTTTGGTTTCCCTTCCTGACATTCGCCGGCACACGTTTTGTCATGATGAAAGACAGCTGGGCCAATCACGGGTCTTGAGATTCAACTGCTATGGAGGCTTCAGGTGCATCACACCCGTGAAGAAAGCTACTCAAGCCATCCTAGCCGAACTTCAATTTTGAAAGTGATAAGTTTGTTGAAAAGGAAAGACCCACTCCACCAAGCTACTGGACAACAAAGCCGGGGCCACCTGCTGCAGGAAGAGCTTTGCCAATTTTTGCAACTATGGCCTGGGAGAAGAAGAATGATTGGAACCACTGGCTGGATCTCGGGTGGAGGTGTGGCTACACAGTTACCTGCTTGCAATAGGGGCTGAGGTTCCCAAGACATAAATAAACATGATGCAAATAACATATATTTGACTTCGGGTAATCTGTTCGAAACTTCACTTGGTGATAACCTTCATTTCAAATTGAACTGCTGCATTCGCAACCCAATAAAAAATAAACCTAACCGCTGGCAGCCAAGGCCATCACGTTTGTTGAATACAATCAACTGGCTGTCCTGCAAGCGATATGGTGGTAGATAGCACTGATCAATCCCAGTGAGGAATTCAATACATGTGATGGGTATGAACCAAGATTGGTGATATTTCAAACTGTGGTACCCTTTCTAGCCCTCAAAACGAAACATACCCATATTAATTAATCAGCATACCCAAAATCAGGTGGGGTAAAACTATATCCATCCAGTTTGTGTGTCACTTGGTGCAGCTAGTCCATCTGAACACTGGATACACCTCCAAACACATTATGAATTCCGATGTTTCCATGGAGTGATGTTTTCATTCAAACAAAACAATGATACCCATAAGTGGTGTTTGGTAAAGCATACAGCTTTGCTATTTTGTTGAAATACGGTGTAGATTGCTTACCTGGGCACCCTCCTGCGCTGTCCTGCTCACAACGTGACCTGGAGATCGAAGGGTGGGCCTGCAAGCACGCTGACGGGGTGACATCTCTCAGTATGGGTTCCCCTACAGATTTTGAGGGTTTCTTTTAGGCACTGGGGTGGTTTTAAGTAGTTTAAGGTGGATTCTTATGGGCCATTGGTGCCCTAATGGGTTCCCAACAAATTTGCATAAACCACAAACCCAACCCCTATCAGAAAGCAAGCAGATTGCCCAGCCGGGCCTCAAACAACGATAGAACCCAAGAAAGACGCCGAAGAGCTCGTCAATAACAGCCTGCATGCGTGGTTCAATGTTTAACCTAGCTGACTGTGGGCCTGGTGGAGGTGTTAATTTCAATGCCTGATAGCTGCAAAAATCATGTGGGATGTTCTACCAAATTTCCTCTTGGCCCTACCCCACAAAGTGGCACCAAACGTTGACTCGATTTGGGTAGGCCAACCCAAGGCATACTCCTAGTTACAACCAAATCGTCACATGCATCAACAACGATGTTGGATCTCTTTTCTTAATAATTGTCATAAAATAGCATGACCAAAAGAAACCATATTGTTTCAGAACATGGGCCATACGTTTCAAATTGGCCACAGCTGTTGGGCCTGCCACCTCCAGCTTGGTCTTCTTGAGCTGGTCACAGTGCACCTGCGTGGGCTGCTATCTGAGGATAGATGGGCTCGCCAAACTGACTGGCTTGGTGCTGCTAGCTTTCACAGCCTTGCTTACAAGCCGCCCGATTGATACATGACTGCATTTTGATTCTTTTGCTCCGGAATCGCTCTTGTGGACATGGAACCATCTTCCAGTCATAATCCCCAGAAGCACCTACGATGTAGCTCACACGGCCATTAGACCAAGGTGACATGGGCCGCAACAGCAATCAAAAAATATGTTTCAATAAAATGAATGTTTTAAACATGTTTTGGACTCAGGGTTGGATGATGTTTCAATAACATGTTTTAAACATGTTTTGGACCCAGGGTTGGATTTCCATCAGTCAAGCCTCTGCCACTATCCCTGGTCATGAGCCATGGTAGGAGCCAAAGCCCATATAGGAACTGACACATTCGCAACAGAATGCTGTGCCCATTGCTTCAGCGCTTGGAAGGGGGTTTCCCCCAGTGAGCCTTTCGCTTTGCGAATGCCCAGGCAGTCTGCACACCTCCGTTTGTGTTCCAAGTCACCTGACCTTTGGATGCTCCTTGGCCAGCAGTGTCTGGGTCTCCAATCCGCTTCACCACGAAAGCTCGCTTGTTCAGCAAGACTTCAATTGCCTTGGAGTATGGTTGTTCCAGATAGTGTGCAGCTATCTTGATACCTATATAGATTGCCAGTGCACATCTACATACGTAAAACATATAAAGATACATGGGATACGAAATGTAGATACATGCATCTGCATAGATACTGGTGTGCATGCACTCGGTCGATATGTGTATACATATATATGTGTGTATATATGTAGACAATGATTTGTATAACCGAATATATATATATGTTATGTGCATATATCTATATATATATGTTAATATCATATGCTTACATTTGCATATGTGTGTGTGTGCTTGTTTATACCTGGGTGATTGCCCAAGACACTATTCCAAAGAACGACAGCTGGATGCCCCTCAAGACATATGGCTTCCCAAACATGCAACATACACTGAAAAACTGTTTGAAATCCAAGTCGAAGTACTGCCCCTGCGTGAGGGGATACCAGGGTATAGCCATGTTTGCCAAGGTTTGGACGATCTTGGGGGTAGGCATCACGAGGGATCTCAAGGGCTTTGAGGTCGTAACCCTTGAAGTCATGGTCCCATTGGGGCATATCATAAAGGGATCGTTCAAAAGGTTCTGGTTCAGGGTCGCACTTGGCCACCTTTCCACCTTTGGGCAACGCACCAGCGGCAGAAGAACCAGCCTCCTTGAATTTCTTCATTCCATTCGCCTGAGTGCATGTGTGTGTGATAAATCTACCTAGCCCTGGCTACCCTTTGGTACTATTTTAAATCTTGAACTGTTTCAGTATGCATGGAATAGTATACATCCAAAGTACTGACTGCATGCCCACTGGCGACGGGGTCATGTCATCAATGGCCCTAGCTGCCGATGCATAGTGGGGCGGTGTAACCAGCATCGGGGTTCCAGAAGGTTCAGATCCATTTCCCTTGGCCTTGCGAGCACGGGGGTCCTGCTCCATCAGCTTTTTAACTCTCCGCCAGCCTGTCAGGTTGTGTGGCTCAACTAGATTGAGAAGGAGATCAACACCCGAAAGAGTGGACAAAGGACAACGCTGGGGGCCTGCTCGGAAGCTGGTCGCTTGTTGGGATTCTTGGTGCACATGTGCACACCCTCAGGTGCACGGGCCTCCCAAAATAAGAAAAGCAAGAAACAGATTCCAGGCATGTATGTTTCGAACGTCGTGTCATACATTTTGAATGGTCATGAAGGCTACAAGCCTGGGCCGGGATTTTGTTGCTTGTGCTTCGAAAACGGGACAGCCAAAGATCGAAATGCTCTCGGGTGCACAACCACTTGCAAGCTTCCCTGCCAAAGTAGTGGAACCCGAACTCACAATGCTGCAAATAGTCCGTCAGGTACCAGGTCCTAGGCTTTGAAGATTGAACATCATACTGATATATATATATATATACTATATGTGGTTGAAAACAGATGAAAAGAAATTGGAAGGGCTGTGGTCCTCTGAATTTATGGTTCTGAACAGCTAAGGGTCTTCAGGATGGCAGGGTCATGGGTCTTCCAGTACTTCATCAGGTCCATGCACAACTCAGTAACCTTGTTTCGATCCTCAATGACTTTCTTCCCGGAAGAAGGCACTTCAAACAACTCGTTCTTCGATGGGTCATTGAACTGGGGGTCAACCAAACCCATGTTATCAGCGTGTCCACTGTCATCATGTCCCACCACGTCATCATCAGTTTGATCTTCCCCAGATTCAGCTCCCTCTTCTTCCTCCGCTCCCTCATCAACCCCTGACCCTTCTCCAGCACCATCCCCATCTTCCTCCATGTCTTCTGCCTCATCACCCCCTGTCGCTCCCTCGGACTGGTCATCCGTCAAAGCAGGCATTTCCTGGGAATCACATTCACCAAGCCTCAAGGTGGGTGCGTTGGCAGGGTCATCAGAAGAACATTCACCATCATTCTCACCATCATTCTCACCATCATTCTCACCATCCTCCTCACCATCATTCTCACCATCATTCTCACCATCATTTTCACCATCAGAGCTCTCAGGGTCCGAAGAAGCCTCCACAACTGCGTCAACAGCCTGGGGTGGCTCACCCATGTTATCATCACTTTCACGTTCATCTGCAGCTTCTCGTCGACGTGCCTGTCCAGGTGTATTAGATGCCAATAAGGTTTTTTTTCTCCCAAAACAAAGGTATGAATTTTGCTTACTATGTATCCTGCTTAGGCTTCTAAATTTAAATTTAATTCAAGATAATCCCAAAATCCCACCTCAGCCCTGGGAGACAGTTTCAAAAGGCTTTTCATCTCGGTGATGCGAGGATGGTTGCCGCTCTTGCCTAAGTGGAAAGGATGGTAATAAGTTCGGAAAGTAATATGTAGTATATTGTGGTATTCTGGTTTGATGGGATTCACCTAACAGCTTTTATAACGGGACACAAAACAATAGAAATTGTATATCCCAATTTGTGGATACTGAGCCACTACTGCGCCAAAGGTATCGCAAGCCCCCCATCAGCCGTTTCATTTTGCCTCCCTCGTCCAAAGCCATACTTTTCTTTGTGTCCATGGGGTCTGAACTTTGGAGAAGCTTGTTTTCCAAGTAAACGTCCAAAGCTCTGAAGACATCAGCTGCATAGTAACCCGAACATACGGTTTCAGGAAACTTGGAAACAAATGGCCGCAACCAGATATAGTTGAGAATGCAATCATCGGCCGTGGGCCGGGAAACGTCATTCTCAAGTTGAATCAGGGGCCCACCTTTCCACTCAGGTGATTGAATCAACTCTTTGACCGTAACCGGTAGGGACAATTTGACAGCTGCAGCGTGATCAAAAACGTCTTGCTCCGTCCACGGAACCTTCCCCGGTCCTTGGATGGCAGCAAAAAAAACTGTTGCTAATTGTAAGATGTCATGATTTCAACGCAATTAGAAAATATTAGAAACAAGTCTAGCAAACGCAACCTAGTAACTGCAACTCTTCCACACGCTCATGTGAAGCTGCAAGTCAGCCATGAGGCAACACAGGTTTTACTAGAGCGCCAAGCTGAAAAAACCAAAATGCTGCAGAATTGCAACAAACAATCTGGAATGGTAGTTTGCGAATCTTGTCAACTAGACCACTGCTGAGCCTACGCAATAGGATGCCATGTTTTCCTTTTAGGATCTTTTAGGCACTACCTTTCTTTGGTGTTTCCACTAACGGATGATGTAGTGGCATCACCACCCAAACAACTGGAAGGAACCCTGTGTTTTTCCACACCTTAACTCAGATGTGCAAGGGGGACCGTGGCACCTGGCAGGACTCAGCAATTGCTTCTCTACGCTGCTTCTCTACGGAAGCCACGGTGTGAGCGAAAAAAATGTAAGCAGCCCTCAGCAGGAAAGGGGGAATGATTTGCCCTTAGATGGTTTAGGTTGGGTTCTGTATCCTTTTTTTTGGCTGTACATGAAACATGATGTGACTGGTGGGGGCCCATCATTGCACCCACTCGGACTTGTGGTACGTGATGGCTTACCTGATTTCAAACATGATTTTTGCTATTTGCAAATATTTCCTACCATTTGATGGCAGGCCCTGACATAGATTTGAATGGCTCGCGCACTCTGACATGGGACTGACAGCCAAATGGCAGTGTCAACCGGGCAAATGTTTTCAGCTCCCACATCCATCACCTCCCAAAAAAAACATATACCCAAATGAGCACAGCAGGGTTTCAAACATAGGTGTGGTTGCACGTGCTGTGCGTGTATGTATGCGTAACCCCAACAACGGTCCACACATAGGAAACCAGTCAGTTTATGATTTAAAAAATAAGAGTACATGAGGACAGATATGTGTAATCGTTTATTCATGTTTATATATATATATAATGTGTTTACAGATGTTGGTTTGGATTTCTTCGGGTGATCCCCACCAACCTTAAAGCATGTGTTTCTGACATTCTATCTGGCATATTTTCTACATATTTCTGACATATTATTTGACATGCGGTGGCTCAAGGGGCCTTTCTTTGAAGGTGTTCAATGTTCAAGCAACATCCCGTGTCTTTTGACGCAACACTGTCAGTGAAAAATGCTTTTCATTGAGCCAAGTCCCACAAAGTGTAAGGGCACATGCTAGATGACGGGCTCCAAAACATGGGGCATCAGGATCCAGGCTATTGCACCATACGATGCCTTTAGCTAAAACGATGCACAGTGGACACGATTGGATTGTCTAGGGAAACCTTCTTCACCCGTCTCTTCATCCAAGACCCAGAATCCGTACTCACCCTCTTCGGTCTCTCCTTCCTCAATGACATTAGAAAGTGGACCGCTTGCGGTGCGTGATGTTTGGGTCTGCAACACCTGTGCGAGAAACGGCAAAAAGTTCTAAGAACAGCTGTTTCACTTGGAGATAAGTATACTGAGGCATTGCTATCTGACGGATGTTCATTGACGAGACAAAACGCTCTCGTTGTTGCTCGTTGAGGTCTGCTTGAGAAAATCAGTGACATCAAATTGTCTGATAATGGAAACTGAGCGGCATGTCTGGTCCCTCTATTTGTGATGGTTTGTTCACGAAGTTCTTGCTGATATGCAATCTTATCTTCATCTGTTACTATGCCATTATAGTGCAGTCTTTGCTCATCTGTGAGTGCTGCCGTAAATGCCTGAGTGCCTGCTTCAGGAAGATCGGATAAGTCTAGCAGGTCGGACCAAGAAGCCAACAAACGCTTCTGCTCTATTTCGAATCGCCCACTCGGTATGTGCGAAACATCTGGAGGAATCGCCAAAGAAACACACGATTTACTCCCTTCACAAAGTATGGTCTCAATGTGTCCTTGAAATGAGCGAGGCCACGATCCGGATCTCGGAGTAGGGCATTGTCGAGCATCGACTTATAAAAAGAAGCTGAACCAACGAGGGCATTCTTCAATGATAATCCATGCTTATCTGCATCCAATGTTGTGATCCCGAGCCAGTCATCAATTAAGTCTTCATATTCAAACCAACTAGATTGGCCATAAAATTGGGGTGGTACCTTTGGTGTCATTTTGATGCCCCTCCGGTTTTCGGAATGACTGGCGGCGGCATGTGCTTCAGGCTCTTCATAAGAAACAATTTGGAGTTGTTCTTCATCTGAATTCATGTTGTGGATTAAGACCATGGCAGCTACTCTAACTTGACCTACAAGTTGCCTCCGCAAGTCCGATATACGGAACGTATGCAAAGAACAACAGTTCGGCACACGGATCGGAACTTGGCGAAGGCACAGGCTCCGCTACCACTTTGAGGTAGCTATCCCCGTATTGAGGGAGCCCTGGAATCTAAGATAACCCTTGTGGGCAGCAAGCGCAAGCTGCACTTTTTTTCTACGCGGAAATGCAGTAGTCTTGAGCCAGCGAAGTGGCGCAGTGGAAATCAATGGAAATGAATTGAATATACATGTCAGCATGCATGAAAGCATTGTGTAGACACGTGTACAAAAATAAATAACAGGGGGGAAGTGACCCCCCCTACCTTTGTACTACAACAGGAGGGGGGGGTGGCAGGGAATAATTGGTATAATGCGATTGTGGTCCTTGAAGATATATTGCAAACAAAATGAAGCGCCCTATGCCTTGATCACTCGAACACAACAAAGATTTACAGCACACATGTTATATAAAAAACAAGATTGAGCAAGAACTTGTGAAGGCAGGCTGCAATCTCAACTAAATGTTTTGAGCTACCTGTATGGGTTTCTTACTCCTGTGAAAGGGTTGCATGATTTTGCTTCCATCTCCGGGCTTGCGTTCCTGGGCGTTGCTTTTCTCCCAGTACACTCTCCTAGGATGCTATGGGTGATCGGGGCCGCGTGATTCTACACTTGCCTCCCACTTGCGTCTCACGGTCTCCAAGTAACAAGTACGCTATGGATGCTCTGGGCTGCATGGTTCCACACTTTTCTCCCCCACTTCTGCCACTTCTCTCCACCTTTCTCGCAGTGTGCTGTTTGTCTCCGACTTGCCTCCGACTTGTTTGCCATTCCTTGGAAGCGCTGGGTCGCATGGTGCTACAATTGTTTCCAACTTATCTCCCAGTATGCTGTAGGTGCTCTGGGTCACATGAACCTACACTTCTCTCCCATATACGCTCAAGGTGGTCTGGGCCACCTGAATCTAAACTTGTTTCCCTTGTCTCCCACTTGTCCCCCACTGTCTCTAAGTACGCTGTGGATGCTCTGGGCCGCATAATTCTGCACTTGTATCCCACTTGTCTGTGGATGCTTTGGGCCGCATGATTCTGCGTTTGTACCCCGCTTGTCTCCCACTTGTTTCTGACTCTGGGTGCCCTGGGCCACATGATTCTGCACCTGTCTCCCCCTTTTCTCCCACACTTGCCGCCAAGTTGCCCACCGCTTGACTCCCACTGTCTCGAAGTACGCTGTGGGTGCTCTGGGCCGCATGAGTCTACGCTTGTCTCCCGTGCTGCACCTGTCTCCTAGTTGTCTCCCTCTCCCAGGCTCTGCGCTGGATCGACTGTCTCCAAGTTGGCTGCCTGGTTCTCCGCTTTCGAAGAAAGGTGTGGATTCTTTGGACCTCCTGATTCTAGACTATCTCCCACTTGTCTCCCAGTGTGCTGTAGGTGCTCTGGGCCGAATGACTCGCGCTGCCGGTGCTTTGGGCCCCATGATGCTGCACTTGCCTCCCACTTGTCTCCCAGTATGCTGTGGATGCTCTGAGCTGCATGGTTCTACACTTGTCCCCCACTTGTCCCGCGCTTGTCTCCGACTGTCCTGCTGTATGCTTTGGGTTCTCTGGGCCGCCTGATTCTACACTTGTTTCCCGCTTGTTTCCCGCTTGTCTCCCACTGTTTCCCAGCATGCTGTGGGCGCTCTGGGCAACATGACTCTACACTTGGTGACGGGCCAAAAATTAAGCACTACAAAGCACAGTTTATATATATATATATTTGTGTTTAGCGTGAGCATTATCCATCTAATTATTGGGGTTATTTTGACCTATACGCGCTTGTCTCCTGTTTGTCTCCGACTGTCGCCAAGTACAGTGTTGGTGCTCTCTGGTCAGCATGACTAACGCTTCCGCTCGTCCCCCACGGGTTTCCAAGTGTGCTGTATGATCTTGGCCGCTTGGCTTGCACTTTCCAGATGTCTTGTCGATGCTCTGGGCCTCTGGGCCGCGTGGCTCCACACTTGCCTACCCCTTGTCTTGCAGATCCGGCTGATTCCAGACTTGCCTGCTGTCTCCAACTTGGCCCCCAGCTGTTTCCCATCTGCAAATGCTCTCTGGATGCTTTGGGCTGCACTTGCCTCCCACTTGTCTACCAACGTCTCACAGTATGCTGTGGATGCTCTGACCTGCATGGTTCTACGCTTGCACCCCACTTGTCTCCAACTGGGCACCCCTGTGTCTGCAAGAGTATTGTGGGTTTTGGGCCGCACAATTCTACACTTATGTCCCGCTTGTCTCCCACTTGTCTCCGACTGTCTCCCAGTATGCAGTGGGTGCTCTGCACTTTTCCCGTACTGTCTCCACGGATACTTTGGATGTTCTGTGCCGCATGAACCTACGCTTGTCTCCTACTGTCTCCAAATAAGTTGTGGGTGCTCTGGGCTGCAGGAGGCTACACTTGTTTCCCTCTTGTTTTCTACTGTCTCACAGTACACTGTAGTGTGGGTGCTTAAGGCTACTTTTTATTTTCGTTTGTCTCCTACTTGTCTCCCAATATGCCATGTGCGCGATTTCAGAAGCAGTTTATTGTCGGGTTCGTTGGTGCATCATTGGGGTGGTAGGAGCGTGCCATCCACTTGTTTCCACGCGTTTCACATTTGCTTCCCAAGTTTGTTCCTGTGATTTTGTTCTTTGGGACCGCAGACTTTATTTTGCCACTTGTCTCCCAGTTGTCTACCGCTTCTTTTCCTGTCTGCGGAGGAATTGGGACCGAATATTTCCTTTACTCCACCTCCTACTTGTCTCTCATTTGTCGTTTGCTTCTGTCTCTGTGCTGTCCTTAAAGTGGAAAACATGATTTGTCTACCGCTGAACCCCACCTTTCTCCCACTTCCGTCTCTGTGCTGCGGCCTTTGGTCTCCTGTTTGTCTTCCAATTTCTTTGATTATTTCCTTTCTTACATGTATATGGTCTCATGGCAGGCACCAATTCGGCGCCTGATATTTCCTTCTTCTGTTTGGGCTCAGCGTTGTATAACTTTTGTTACTTGTTACTTGTTGCTGGCGGGATGGAGTGGATGGTTCCGAGCAGCTTTTGTGGTTGCATTTCTCCCTTGCTTTGTCTCCTACTTATGATTTATGCCCTTCCATCTTTTATCATTTCCTTAAACATGTATCCTTGCGTAGTTGCACCCCATCAACACCTCATCTTTGCAGCATGGGCGGAAAGGATGGTCGTGATTTCTTGCAATGCAACGCGGATTGACTTCTACGTTGCCTCTTTAGAACGCCCGAGAAATAATTTCTTGGTAAGGAGCCTTTCCCTTAAACATTTCATCTCCAGCGTGTGTTTGGCTGCTAGGTGGAAGCGTCGCCTGTTCAGGGGAGGTCGGGCAAGGTCCTGTTAACTATTGCCCTGCCTTTTGCATTCCTCTTCGTTTAGTGTGCTTACTGGGGCCCGTTAGGCAGAAAGAGGGAAGAGAGACAGGTTTGGTTTTTCCACACCTACCAGTGAAGGTCTCCAGATTTTAACAAGGGTACAACTCCTCCTCCTCCTTCTCCTCCTCATCTCCGCCCTTGCTGTGCCTTGTGACCCGAACCCCCGAACCTCACCGCCAGCCCCGGAGGCTGCGGAGCACGCCTGGACCCGAACCCCATGTCGCGAGCTCCGAATGCTAGCACGCCTGGACCCGAACACCGTATTGCAAGGTCCGGATGCTGTCGGCACGCCTGTGCCCGAACTCCATACCGCCAGCTCCGGATCCTGTGGACGAGCACGACTGGACCCGAACACAGAATGCCAGGAAGATTGCCAGATAGAATGCCAAAACATATGTCAGACAGAATGCCAGAAAGAATGCCAGATAGACTGTCAGAATATATGTCAGGTATTCCAGGTAGAATGTCAGAATATATGTCAGGAAATGTCAGGTAGAATGCCAGAATGAATGCCTTAAAAAATGCAAGAAAGAATTGGATGCCAGAATATATGTCAAAAGTATGTCAGCATGGATGCCAGATAGATAGAGTGCCGGATAGACTGTCAGAAAAAATGCAAGATAGATTGCCAGGTAGAATGCCAGATAGAATGTCAGAATATATGTCGGACAGAATGCCAGGTAGAATGTCAGATTAGATGTCAGGTAGAATGCGAGATAAAATGTCAGATAGAATGTGGCATAGAATGCCAGATAGACTGTCACACAGAACGTCAGAATATATGTCAGCCAGAGTGCCAGAAGGAAAGTCAGAATAATATGTCAGGGTGGGGATCACTCGAAATAAAGTAATTCTTATTCTCGTTTGTTTTTGCTGGGGTGGTACGTCTGGCCCTTTAGGGAAGGCTTCTCTCAGTTACCTTCTTCCCCTTTCCATGTTCGTGCAGTGCATCTACTACAGTTGTCTTTCGTTGCAGGTGTGGAAGGGTTGGCCCCAAAAGTTCATTGAAATAAGATGCCTTCTCTCATAGTAGCTGAAGTGGAAGGGCTGGCCCGACTATCTTCTCCAATCTTCCGTTTTACATTTCATCTCTTGCATCTGTTTGTTGTTGCTGGGTGGAAGGGTCGCCTCTTCAGGGGAGGTTGGGCAAGCTCCTCTCAACCATCGTTTTGGCATTTGCATTCCTATGCCTTGAGTTGTTTATGCTTGCGGAGGCCCGTCATGTGCTTCCCTCTCCTGGGTCTCCTGCAATTCTTACAGCAATGACTCTTGCAATGTCTTGTTCCTGTTTGTTGTTTGTGAAGTGGAGGGGCCTTCTATCCATTGTCCATCCTCCCCTTTTCAAGTTTATTTCATGTCTTGTTCCAATTGTTGCTGCTGCGTTGGGTGGGTTGGCTCTTCTCGGGAAGTTGGGCCATGTTCTCTCAACGATTGCCTTGGCATTTGCATCAGTTTTATTTTAGTTGTTTGTGCTTGCTAGCTGCTAGGGTTTGGAGGAGAAAAACGGTGTAAATATGTTCCCTTCCTTTGCCTTTCTTTGATTATCTCCTGTTTTAGGGTGGAAGGGCTGGCTCTTCAGGAAGGGTTGGGCTGGGGTGGAAGGGCCGCCCCACCAAGCAGAAGGAGGAACATGTCCTTTGGAAATAACCTTCTCTCTTTTGGTCCTCTTTCCTCCTCCTGGTGTTACAGAGGCGGAGGGGTTCGCGCTTTAGGGAAAGTTGGGCTGCCTATCTTCTCTGACTGGCCTTCTCCCACTTCACACTTCATGTCTTGCAAGATCTTGTATGTGTTTGCTGTTTTTGACGTGGAAGGGTCTTCTCTCAATTCCCCTTCTTCCCTTTCATATGTCAATTTCGTGCCTTGTGCCAATTGCTGCTGCTGCATTGGGTGGGTTGGTTCTTCAAGAGAGGTTGGGCAAGGTTCTCTCAGCTATTGCCTTGCCATGGGCATTCTTCTTCTTTTGGTTGCCTGTGCTTGCTGCGGTGGGCAGGGAGCCTTTGAAGGACAACGGTGGGTTGTTTCTGTCTCCGCTGGCAACCATCACATTCTAGTTGATGGATCGCCTCCAAGTAGATTAGGCACTGACATTTAGAAAGGCCTATCTCTTGCATTAGCGAATATGTTCAGAAGGTACCAGGACACATCATGTAGAACAAATTGTGAATGTGAGTTCGGTTTTTTGAAGGGAAGAATTTCAGCAATCAGATTCCAATCCCCCGTTTTGCTTGATTTGCAGGGTGAAGGATGCCTGATCTCATGCGCACGCAAGAAAAAATTCGAGCATGTAGCAAATTCGCGCCTGCCAGGCAGGTGAGGGTCCCTAGATTTTAACAAAAGGTGCTACTTTTCCTCCTCCGCCTACTCCTCCGCATCCGCGCCGCTTCTCCTCGCTTTCTTCCGCCAACTTGTCGTCACCATGGACATCAATAGTCCCAGACCTCGCAGCAAGTGCCAGCTCTGGATAATACTATGATTACTAGGGATAGATCATATATAGTCATTGATCATTATTACTCTATAATGTTTAATGGATAATACTATGAGTACTAGGGATATTACTAATAGGATGATTACTAGGGATATGAATCAATGGCCATTTCAAGTAAGCAGCTGAGTGAAGTGCAACAGGATGGGTCCGGAGATGGCGACTGGGTCAGCTGACTTGATGGGAAATGATAGGAAAAACCCATGGTCAACGGCCATTTCTGGAAGCTCAATTGGAGGCTACCTGCCATAGGAAAAAGGCATATTTTTCAGGCCTATTTTTCAGGGAATAACCCCAGAACATTTGGCCAGAAATATGGTACGTTTACGTACCTCAATTTTAGGATCCTGAAATTCCCATTGAAATAATAATTATACTAATAGTATTATAGGATATTCATGGATATTTATACTCTATGGATATATCCAGGATATGATATATATATATATATTGTATGTATATAATATGGTGATCTCTCATTATAATATATTAATGGATATCAATGTGGGATATTAATATGGTATATAATATATATATATATAAATAAAGTATAAATGGTATATATATATAATTTAAAGGATAGTAATATGGGATATATCAACCCATGATCAACTAAGGATTATATTAATGGTATATATATATATACATATATATGGTCGGATATTAATGGGATATTGGGATATATTAATGATATATTAATAGGATATTAATTAATGGGCTATAAATATAAATATGGGAAACAAATGTTATATATAATAATGGATTTAAATATGCTAACATTTTCATATCCCAATATCACACACTTTTCATGATGGGATATATCCCATCAATATTATCATATATATGATATATATATATATATGTATACACATGATGAATATATATATATATATATATATATAATAATAATGATAATAATAATAATAATGATAATAATAAAAATAGTAGTAATAATAATAATGATAATAATAATAGTAGTAGTAATAATAATAATGATAATAATAATAGTAATAATAATAATTTATAGGAATAACATTCTTGCTGAGACATCGAATGAAATGGTGGAGGAGTCGATGAGAGTTGAGGTGGCTGAATTTCATCAGTGAGTTGATGGAAGTTTTTAATGGGATAATCCTGGATCAACCCAAGATATCACAAAATAAACGGAAATCGCGGATCTCCAAAGTTGCTCATTCAAGCGAACAATGGACAAAATTCGGAGTTGGTATATTGGATTCGCTCCATTCGGAGGTGTTCTGCTCAGGGGAAAGTTCATGGAGACAAATTTTTATAGTATCTCTATTTACAAGAGTATCTATTTACATTAATTAAATTGAAATTCAGACACTTGTGACATTATCTCTATCTAAAAGAGTATATGTCATCTTGTGAAAAACAAGCTTGATGCACTGAAAACTGTACAAGGCCTCTCATGCTGTGTTATCTTCAGTTAAAGAAGTATACACTCACTCATCGCCAATAGCCTGTTCTCCATGTTCTGGATGAAGAAGATGAGGATCCACCCCAACCAGTGTTGCCCTGATAGTTTGATGCGTGTTCTTCATATGCTTTCCTCTTGTTCGCCTTTTGCCTCTCCTTCCTTTTGTCATGATTTCTAATCTTCATCTGGCTAGGCTTGTACTGATGTCGTTCATTCCATGACATATCAGAAGGATTCAAGTGAACAAGAATAGGATTGTGAGCATCACGATCATTTGGCGCAACCATGAAGATGTTATGATCACCATGTAAGCAAGTTTCATTTACCTTGACGTAAAATTCACCCACGTAGTTCATGTGATCTTCATCTTCAAACATGGCTAGGTTATGCTAGGTTCTCCTCATACTGCCGACGTGCATGTCCCCACTCAACAATTGAAAACATACAACAATCACCTTTGTCTGTTGTCTTCTTCATGAGTTCTTCGGTGTATGTTGCTGTTGTAATGCCATCCGGATGTGTTGCAAGAAAATCAAGATCTCGATAACTGCAAGACATGAAGTGCTTGACCCTGACTGGAGGGCAAGTTTTATCAAAGTTCTTGCGTAGAGCTTGTGTTGTAACCTCCATCATTCTGTTGATCCAAAACTGCAATAAGCTGTGTTGGTATGTGGGAACTCCTGGTGTTTTTGGTGTGGTGAAATAGCATGCCTTGTTTCCATCGCCTGCGATCACGTCAACTTGATACCTGGCACACTCAAAAGCCATAACAGCTATACATTCACCAACAATACCAGCTGAGTCTGAAGCATACTTCTGTCCGACATGATATACGCGCACAAGTGTCATCCTCATCCTGGCTCTTGTCAAATCTTCAATCTCCTCTGTGTCACCATGTTTGGTCTTTCCCCAGGAGACCTCAAAGATTGCCCAAGAAACTTGTCGAACCCGTGTGTCGTTTTCATCGGTGCAATATCCAGCAATCTGCCTGATATAGCCTTCCTTTCCGATCCGAGCAGCAACCATCAAATCATGATAGTCATTGAAGCAAGTTTTTACCTGTGCCTCTTCGAGACGAGCTCTGTGAGGATATAGTGAACCAGCTTCACAATTCATGAAAAGATGTCCCCCAAAGTTCTTGATGACATTGATGAAATAATTGTTATACTGGGACTTGTCCGGGTCGAATTGATTGTGGTCTTCATCCATGATGTAGTCGATATGTGGAATAAATCGTTGAAGTCTTTCTGGAACAGGACATTTGTCAAATCTGTTTCGACACCAGTTTCCCAGATTCCGAAACATCAATGAGAACTGTGGAGATGAGCGATAAGGGTATTCTTCATCTTTGTATGTTGGGTCGACCAGGCCTCCACCTAAGTATCTTGAAGCTAAGCAATGCAAGATCACACAGTAGGGTAAGACCTTGTGTTCCCCAACATAACATTGAAGTACCCCAGTCAAATTTTGGAAATCATCATCCATTCTCCTTTCTGCTTCTTTTGAGGCTTCTTCTGAAAGTTCTTGATGTCGAGGATGTAATCTTGGATCACTACAACCATACTCAATTGTGTTCTTGAGTAGTTCTTATAGTTCTTGTAGTGGTTGTTGATCTTTATGTCTGGCTATGTACTTTGTCATCAACTGATCATCTGTGATGTGGTACCAGTAATCTTCATGTGGAGCCACTCTGTACTTCACGTGCCAGAACATGTGTCGATGTTTTGAAGAAGCTGGATACCCTTGGTTGTAAAATCCTGCCCATTCACCATGGTAATCATCTGAAAAACAATCCTTCAATTTGAGAAAAACTGAATTATCTTCGTTTCCAGTGATGTCCTGATCATAGTAAAATCTTTTGGCAGGTTTTTCTTCGGGAGCCGTGTCATCATGCTGAATGTCTGTTTCTTTTTCCCCTGATTCCTCTTTCTTCGAAGAGCCTTCAGGTGGAACTGGTTCCTCTTTCTCAGAAGAGCTTCCAGGTGGAACATGTGGCTCCTGAGTGTCTTGTTGTTCTTCTTCAACCTCGACTTCCTCTTCTTCTTGTTCCTGCCTTGCCTCTTGTTTGAAAACTCTTTCCATGATCTTCTTCTGAACATTCTTGTTGCACATTCTAAGCCATTGAAGAGTACACCCAACCAATTTGTCATCATCTGTTTCCAGAATAATGTGCTTGTTCTCACAACCCAAACTTTCAACAGTGCCCTTGTATTCAGGATCAACACGACCTTGCCATTGATTTCCTGGAAGAGGAGTTTCTGGATCATCATCTACCAAATCTGGTTCCTCAACATCTAGGAAATTGTCGGTTGTGATCTTCTTGTTCTTTTCAAGGGCCTTGGCAATGGAAAGTTTGAATTCATGATAGGTACCATAAGAAACCTCAAAGTTCATCGATGGTGCATAGAGCTCCATGAATGTAGCAAATGGTGCAAAATTCAAGGCTTCCATCATCAAAAGCATACCTAAATAACTGATTTCACCACGCTGTGGTGGTCGACGGCCTTCCAAATCATCACCTCTGAGAACATTCTGTGAGCTGAGTGTGATCTCATGTAGAAGTCGTTGATGTTCAGGAGGGAGCTGCCTAATCAAAAATTGACCATGCCTGTCCTCAGATCTTGTGACCGGTGCCGCATCTTCTAAGACGTCATCATCATCTTGAGATGGTCCATCTTGTTCTGGTGTTTCCTCTCTCTCTTGAGAGCTTACACCTTTCTCTTCCTTCTTCTCTTGCCCCAGGTTCACAAACACCTGTAATCTTGGCAATTTGGCAATAGATCAAGTTCTTCATCAGCATCTTCATCGTTATCTTCCATTTCAACATCAGCAGCTTGATGTTGGGGAATGCGTTTCAACTTTTCATTTCCTGATATCCAGACATGACATATCCCTCAAGCTTTGTAGATGTATGGAATTCACCTGTAGCAAGCTCTCTCACCTTGGTTCTTGCTGTGGCAGATTGATGAAATGCTTCCTGCTTCATGCTGGAAGAACTGATTGTAGGCATGCTCAACAAAGAATCTGTAGGATTGAGCTGTCATCTCTTTTCTGCTGTCCACAAACTGCCTGAGCTTCTTGAGAGCAAAGGTTGTAAAATGGCAAAAGCTAGATGGTGCTTCTTCTTCATACAGATCAATTGCCGTAACCATCAGCTTTGTGGAAAACGAGAAGTGCATTTCTGGTTCAGGGATGATTGTCTTCTTGTTCATGGGAACCTGAATTCCAGGAATTGTCATGTCATATGAACGAGTATCCAACTCCAGTTCTTCCAGAAAATTGCCTTCCCTGTCAACTCTTCTCTTGCAGAAATCTCCCCATAGCTTGTCATTCTCCCTGATGAACTTGTCAAGATGCTTGGTGTAAAAGACAAAGACGGTTTCTGTGAGATATTCCAAATCACTTTGGATTGCTAAATCACGCTCATAAAGCAAAAATGACTCACGCCCAATTTTTGTGTCAATGTCAAATCGTTCATCCCAACCATGTGGGGGAACTTGGCCTCGGTCTGTCCAGAAAAGACGACAATTGTCAAGGAAGTTCTTCATACTTTCAATTCTTCCTTCCATCTTTGCCAGTGTAAGCATTCGACCTATTTCCCAAGCTCTGGTGAAGAGAAAGCAGAGATGTCCAGTCCATGGAAGCTTTTCCCAATCAGCACGACCAATGGATTGCCTTCTCAATGCTATCTCTTGGGGTGTGAGCAAACAATTCCATTCTCTGAGGACAATGACATTCTCTCCTGTGGAGTTCTTGATGATCTCACCATCCTCTTCTCGTGCACAAATGATACCAGCTTCATAAAGGACCCAGGGATTTGATGCAGAAATAGAAGAACGTGTTGCTTGTTCAGCTACAGAATCATCATCATCATCATCATCATCATCATCTGGTGGATCTTCTGCTTCCCAAAGATCTACAACTTCTTCACCCATGGGATCATCTTGTGGAGGTTCTGGACTTCCTGATGAGGAGTGTTGTTGCTCCCATGGATCTTGAGGTTCTTCTCTCTCACAAGAGCGTCCTCTTCTACTTGATGGCTGTTCATAGAGATTTCTCATTGGCTCATTGCTTTGTGCAGATGCCTCTCTCTCATGAGAGCTTCCTGCCGTCACACCAAAAATTGAGTCCAGTGCTGGATCAAATTCATCTTCTTTGTCCAATGGTGTGGCAAAAACCCATCTTCCATAGTTTTGTGGAACTTCTTGACCCATGAACTGCCATGCTGTGATTCTGACTTCATCAGGAAGATCTGAGGATCCAGGAATAAAACCTGGCCCTTTCTCCTTTACGGCATGTTTCCATGTGGTGTTCGAATGCCATGAGCCTCCTGTGACAGATGAAGTAGAGAATGACCACGTCCTTGATGAATAACGTTGCGCGCTATTGTGGGGAGTTGTTCCTTGATGTGGAGGTACTGGAAAGGAATGTCGCCATGAAACAAAACTACACCATTCTTTGTCAGGAAGAGCTGTTGATCCACAAAAAAACTTGGATCCAACACGAGGTACACTGGTCTTCTGTAAGATCTTGGTGGAGTAGTGCCCTCTGTCATCCTGATGTAGCCCTGACCATTATCATTGTGATACACGAAGTGTACTGCATCTCTTCCACCTTTTCCACTTCCTTTCACATTGGTCTTCAGGCCACTTTGTTAAATGGATTCTAAGTTTCGATAATCAGTGACATGAAAATCCAGCCCAAACTCATAGCTTCATCATATGTCAGTTGATGATGTGCAACAATTGGATCAACAACTTGGTTGCTATGACCTTGAAAAGCACCAAGACGAATGTCGAATGGATATGTTGCAGCTGGGGCTATATGGATACCATGTCCACTGCATGTAGATCTCGACAAAGAATCTTTGTTTGGGATTACACAATAACATGGCAGCAAAATCTGATCCAGACATGTTGTACTGCTTTGGATTTTGTCCTCGCATCTGGTCAAACAATTCAGAAATGTTCATGCTTCCACCGTCGGTGAACAGTGTCTTGTCTCTGCAATGTCTCAACACATTTGACAGTGACTTGCTACAGCCCAGATAATAACTATTTCTTGCTGGACCAGTCATGTCGATGTGGACCCTGTTGCATAGATCATCAAACCAGTCCTCTTCATCTTGAGTAGTAAAACCACAGAGATACTTCAGAAACTCAGCAATCCATCTGAGAGAATCATCAAACTCTCCATGCCTTTTACCCCAAATGAGGATCCGTGAGATAACATCCATAAACATTTCATGTCTGTCAGTGGCTGTCATGTCATTTGGTCCCATAACTGTGTGGAGATTCCTGTTTCGCTTCTGCCTCACTCTCTCGTGAGCATGAAACCATTCTGTTCGACGTCTGTAGCCATTGCTGAAGGCTAAATGATCTTCATTTGGTAAGGTTGCCAGTGTTCGAAATTGATTATCTGGGATTTCCCCTGATCTTCTCAGAGCATATCCATCAAATGACTCTCTTCTCCTTACCTCATCATCATCATTGGAATCACGATATTCTTGACCTCTATTGCTAGACTGTGCTTGCGCACGTGACTCTGCGGCTGAGGTCCTAGTCAACCGGTTAGAGCTCGACATGGTGAAGAAACAGTGCGATCTTCGAGACTCTACCTCTTGAGCCGCAGGCACAAATTCAAAAAATAGTCAAGAATCCCTCAGGGTGTCACCTAACAGAAATACATCATGTCTGAAATCATGACTGCAAACTGTTGGCAGCCATGACCTGAGGTAGGCCCTGTGTTCCAATAATGATCTGAATGATGGATGAGCATCAACTTCTTTCAGAATACCTTGTCTAACAGCATCAAAAAGATTCTCAGGATTAGCAGACTTTTTGGTCAAACAATCAGCTAAACACCATTGAGTTCTGATATGTGACAAGTCAGCAATTGAACCTGAACATGCTTCTTTCCTAAGCATCTGAATCATATGAATATGAATGGTCTCTTGTTGCTCAGGAACATGCGTAGTACTGGCAGTAGTCACAAGATTGTTTGCATCAGTCCTCATGTGAATCTCGCTCGAAAGTCCAGTAATGTCCTTGATGAGTCCTCTCAACATTTGACATGTACCATAACACTTCATCAGTGCATACAACTCTGCAACAGTTGTACTCAAGGTGGTTCGTTTGATTTTGGTAGATTCAAAGAAAATAAGAGAACCTTTGGTGTTTTTGCTCTTTTCCTTCCTTGGTTCAGCCATGAACATAACCATTGCGCGCTGTGAGGGTTTGTCGCTGTTGTTCCTAAACGCTGCGTCGGGCATAGCAACTAATCTAGGATCACCTTGAAGTGGCCAGAACATAAGTTCCATCGGGTCACCTACAATTTGCCTGCAAAGTTTGTTCAGCGTTTTGCAATCACCTATAGTGGGTGCAGCAGCAGCAGAAGCACAACGTGAAAACTGATAACATGACTGAAATTGGGTTCTTGATTGTAGCCAATTAATACTACCTAAGAGTGACCTATAGGCAGTGTGGAAATCCTTGTCACATTTGTCTTCATCCTTCAAGCCTTTAGGTATGACCACCTCAGTGAGTTCACTGACACAAAGTGACTGTTCAACAGTGATGTGAGATTTCTTCTTGGTCTTCTCATCAATAATCCATTTCACACGTTGGCCAGTGAACATCAAGTCATTCACATCTTCATGACCAATCTTGAATTGTGACTTGACAACTTTCTTGAACTTCTCCAGGAATTCTGGAGTTCCAGTAATGAACAAGTCGGCAAACACATGGCAATAGGTTTTCTTCCCTTGGCATTACTGCCATTCACAGGGTCCATGCATGAAGTGTTCCAAGAGTTCTTCAACAATCTCAGGTGTCAGCTGCGGTGTCGTGGCAAGATAAGTACGCGCTGAAGGTAAGAAGACTGAAACAAGTACTTCAGCTTCTTCTTCCAAACTTGTGGAAACATTTTCCTTGTTCAAATCATGATTCATCTCAAGTACCCACCAAACTCCTTTCCTCTTCACAATAGAAGTCCTTAAGTGAAACTTCTTTCGATCATAATGTGAATCAGGAGTTCTCAAAGCCTTTGCACGATAAGCAACTTGAGCATGACCATTTTCAAAAGGATACCAACCAGACGTGTGTTCAACAGATTCCAAAAACCTCAACAAGGTTTCATCAACAACAGGAGTCCAAGCACAATCTTCAACCTTCTTCTCCTTGAACTCTCTTCTCTGTTTCCATGTTTGGGTTTGTTGGTAACAAGCTGAAAACAATCTTTCTCCAACCAAAAGGGACTTATGAACTTCCTCAGCAGTGTCGGAGGATTCATCACGCGTTTCCTCACTCTCTGGTGAGCTTACTCCATAGTAGGACACAGGTGCCGGTTCTGTTGCCTCAGAGTCAGCAAAGCTAACCTGTTTTGGCTCCTCAAAAGCACCATCATAGCATACATATGTACACCTGTCCGCTCTTGTTGGTTGGATGCCAAGCGAAATCAGAAATTTGCCAAAGCGGTTCCACCATCTCCGCGGTGCGTCCGCAAGTCCATAGACGGAACGATTGCACAAACCAACCAATAAAGGAGGCAAACCAATGTCAGTAGGCAACTGAACATGGATAACGCGTCGGTCTAAGTCGTACGTTTCCCCCTGATGGAAGGCAGTTTTCAAGTCTAAATGGAGTAAATCCCAGTACATCGAGGCTGCATGCTGAGATGCTACACGAAAACCATACCTGGTAGCAGTAGGACTGTCAGTCTGTAAGTCATACTTTTGAGCATCTTGAAAGCCTCTACATACCCATCTAGCCTTGAACTTCTTGAACTGTCCATCCTTTTCAACCTTGATGGTAAGCACCCATCTGCCAGTGACGTAGTTATCAATCTTATGACGTCTCTTGTCTCTGAAAGTCATGGCAGTGAAATCCAGAAAACTTATGAATTCTTCAAGCTTGGCTTGTTTGATCTCCTTAGCATACTTTCTCAAGACTTATTGAGTGATAACTGATTCTGCCTTTGGCTGCTTCTTTCCGTTCTTGGCAAGATACTGTTCAAACTGTTTGAACCCAGTAACATCGTATGAACCAAAATCAGGAGCAGCTTGGATTTTGGGTCCTAAAGGAACAAAAACAGTACCATCAATGTCGACAAAATGAGAGGGGTCTGATGTGTAAGGTTCAGTATCCACATCTTCTTCCTGAAGCAGAGCAATGTCTTCCTCAGTCAAAACAGGAGTATCGTCTGTTTCATATGGTTCTGTTTCATCATCATCGTTTTGTGATGATACCAATTCTGGTGTTCCTTGTGAAGACTGCTGTTGCGCTGGCAGTGTAAAATCACCTAGCGTGAACGATGTTGGTGTAGTAGCAGGCAATGGAACTGTATTATCATTTGAACTTGAGGCAGTAGGATCATGTGAAGGTCCTTCATCTTCTTCATCTTGAGGTTTCTGAGTAGGAACTGAAATAGGCTGAACATTACCTGATAATTGAACCTTTGGCCTCTTGATAATCAACCTTTGCCTTTGCCTTTGGTAAAGCATCAGTAGAATCAGTTGAGATCTGTCTCTGTTTCCTTTGAACTCTGATAGGCTCTGACGTCGGATCAGGTCCTGGTGGAGAATCATCATCTTGTCTAGGATCAGCAATCTCTTCGATTGGAATGTCAGGGTTAGAAAACGGAGTTGATGGTGAACTTGGTTGATGTGTTTCCCCCGAGTCCTGTATTCCTGGCATATCCAAATCATCAACAGGTGGTGGCCCATAATCATCTGGAATGATACACTCTTGATTATCATCATCATCATCATCATCATCTGGATCTGGTCCGGTGTTGTAGTCAGGTTGATTATCATCATCCAGAGGATCTTCTGGTTCATCACACTCAACATCTCATCATCACTGTTTGGTGGAACATCACCATGCTGATCTGGATGAATGGGATCGTCACCGTTTGGTGGTGTGCTTCCTTGAGTAGGAGGATCTTCAACTATCCTTTTGATAGCACCAGTCATTTCACGTGAAAAGACGATCATACTCCATTCATGGATTTTGAACTGTTCATGATGTGGACACAAATGTGACACAAACATGAAGTAAACATGATCATAGTCACCAGGTTTCCAAATGAGTAAGACAGCATCTTCAGGATGTTGGAACAACGGATTCACTCTTCCATAAGTTCCTCTGAACACACTGCAATCTTCAAAGTACATTTGAGGCAATGTCCTTTTCCTGACATCTTGAAGTCCAGGAATCAACTCTGTCAATGATTCTGGGGTCAGTTGATTCTCTGACACTAGCCTCTGTACTCCTGGGCAACTGATCAATCTTTCTCAATGTTTGAACAAGTAACTGAGTGGTAAACCTCTGTGGAAGTATGTGCTTCAATGGCACTGGAATAGAGGTCTCAACATGATGCAAGTCTTGCAACAAACATGAGCACTCAGCACCACGGTCCAAAAACATTGACGTGCCACACAATGCTCCATCATCAAAATGTTCCAACAGATCTTCAAACAAGAAATACTGTCTCATGTCCCTCAAAGGTACAAGTTGCGTGAACTGTGCAATGAATGAGCACACATGTGACGGTAAGACCTTCCATTGTGGATCATTCCAAAGCTTCCCTTCTCTCTTGAAGGCATGCTGTGGTTCCAACATATCAAAGTCTTCATCATGATTGTAATACACACGCAAGTTCTTGATTGAAGGATCACAATGACAGTAGTTTGTCATGTCAAGGTTGAAACAACCTATGTGATATAGAATCCTGTCCTTTTGAAGTTTCTTCCAAGTCAAGAACTGAGCAAATCCTGAATCAGGTGGAGCAATCACCAAGAAACCTTGTCCTCGGTCAACTTGCCATTTCATCACATCAAGGCAAAACTTGAATACCGAGTATTTCCAGGAATTTGGTGAAGGATTTGTGATCAACACATAAATATTCAGGATCAAGTTTCAAGTTGTTTCCAAACTTGGTTTTGTTTCCTTTTGCTGTTGAAACTCCAATCATGATTGTGGTCTATGGGTTCACCAACCTTCATGTTCAATCGTGCCATGTGCCAACTGAGACCAGCGTTGCTACTGAAGAGTTCCACGACATCACATTTGCCAGTTTGACAGGACCAGTGAGCTTGTTCACCTAAATAGGCTTCAGCATATTCAGCTATATCTGGTTCATAGTCATCTTCATCTTCAACTGCAAGTGGAACAGGTTCTGATATATTAAGTCCAGGAACAGCAACATCATGCCATTCATCATGGTCACGTCTCACCTTTGATTGATTGACACGCATGACTGAGTTGTCAAGATGAACATTGACCATAGCACCTTCTTGGGGGATAACAGTACCTCTGATCCATCTTTCCTTCTTCCATGCCTTTGAAGCAATAGAGTTAGCATTGCAGGGGAACTCCAAACGAAAACCTTGTCACCTGGTTTGTAAGGTCCATCTGATGGCATTGTTCGTTTAGCCATGTCATGTCTGAGGTCAGCAGCTTGTCTGGCTTCCTGATGTGCCCTCAGTGCCAACCTTTGCGACTCAAGTTGGGTTTTGTCTTCAGGTAAAGGATCAACACTAAGTTGAGCAGGATCAGAAGTCTCAATGTCCAGAAGATCTTGTGGTCGTCTACCAGTGGCAATTTTCAAAGGAGAATAGCCACTAACAGTGAGTTGAGTGTTTCTGGCCCAAACAGTAAGCTTCACAGCTTCTCTAATGGTAATTCCCTTGAACCTATCATCTTCAAGGTTCTTGGTCATGATTTGCCATTGTCGTTTGAAAAGTCTGACAGCTGTTTCAGCTCTGTTAGGCCATGGGTTCTTGAACCACAGGGACATTCCTTGATACCATGAGTTCGGTAATAAGTCAGAAAGTCTTCTTGGAAGAATGCTTCATCACCTACGATGGCTTTCGGCATACAATTATGTTCATCAGTCCACAACCTAAGAGCCTGAATGGTCTCCTTGTTGTTCAGCGAGTTTTGTGCCGTAGCCCAAAGTAAGTTGGTTGCACCATCAAGAACAAGTAACACCATGTACTTGTTCTTCCACAACTGGATTTCAGCATGATCAACAAAGATAACATCTCCAAAGTTGGTGGATCGTATGCCTGAAATTCTGGCTCGCGGCGGTGGTACAATTGAAGTACTACACACACGACACTTGTTGTACATGTCTTCAAACTTTTCATAAACAGAGTCAGGAAGTCCCAACATGGAAGTCCTTCGTCTGAATTGAGTAGGAGACATGTGATAGTGTTTGTAAAGTTCCACACTATCCTCCAGTTTCCTGAGCATCTTTCTGTATGCTGGTGTCATGGCTTGGACTTCACTACCAGGCAGTGGAATTGAAACTCGCCTAGGCTCAAGAGCATCACTACCTAGTTTCTCGATTTGACTTTCTGAATCTTGCTTACCACGTTTGCGCGCAGGTGCAGAAGGTTTTGGTTCAATGACTTGAGGTTCATCTGAATCAATTTTGTCCAAACCTAACTCCCTAGCTCTCTTGTCAAGTTCATCTTCCTCATCAAGCTTGGGATAGGAGACGACAACCTTCTTTCTTGATGAACCTGCTTGAGAGTCATCGACAACTTGAGGTTTCTGCTTACCTACGTGTCTCTTAGCTGCTGGAGGACCTACCTCAATCTTTTTCAAGCTTGGTCCTTTCGAAATCGGTTTGCCTACCTCCTTCTGTGAGGCGCGTGGCTTCTTCTGTACACCTGATGGCTCTGAAGAGGCTGGCTCAGGGTGAAAAAGATCATCGATGTTTCCACGAAAGGGCTTTGCTCGATCAAGGTCACTTCTGACAACATCATCTGGGATCACGTAGTCCTCCTTGATCTTGTAGATGGTCTTGCCCTTCCAGAACTCTTCACTTTATTTAGAAAACCTCTTCCTTTCTGTGCGCCAGTTGTCCTTGTGAAGAACCTTCTTCTTGCTCTTCTGGAACTCTTGGTGTGTTTCTCTCTCATCAAGAAGTTGATCTTTTGGAATCGGAGTCTCTTCTGATCGATTCATCTCATGTAGATTCCTTCTCTTGTCTTTGTGGTGCCTGATGAGTTCACGAAGTAATGGATCAGTCACCAGTCACCAAAGCTTCTTCTTCATGAACATCTTGTTTGACAGCAATCTGGCCGTACTCAAAGTGATCGTGTTGTGAAAAGAAACTCTTGACTTGAGGAGTCTTGAAATGAACTTGGCTCATGTACCATGCTACATCTTGTAGATCGAGAATGAGATGAGTACTAATGGCTGTCTTCAAAACCATTTTTCTCATGCCAATACGTGCACAGGACAAATAAGCCTTCTCTGGAGTAAGTGCAAATTGAAATACAAGATTTCTCATCTGTAGAAGTGACATCAACAATGGGATATCACCTTCTTCGACAATGTCGAATTCTGTGAAATGAGTGTTCCATCCATGATCATACATGAATATCACGAGCTTCTCAGTGCCCTTGGAACTTGGATTGTTGGGAATTTGCAAAGAAGAATCTTGAACTTGTTGGCTGGATTTCATACCAGAGTCCACTGTTGGGATGTGAGCCAACATATCGGCAAAATGCTTCAACTGCTCGTCGAGAGCCCATAGCTCTTGTGCATCCAAGATCCAGGATACATACAGTTGGTGGTGCAGAATTCTCTGTGTGTAAAGCTAGTCCTTTCTCACATGCCAGATCAGTCTGTACAGTATGAAATGAAAAAGCACTCTGCTGCTCATCTGATTCCTTTGTCTCTGCAAAGCAGTCAGAATGAGATGGTACCTCTGTCTCTGCAGAGCATCCATATGACAACAATGATGTGCCTTTTGCCAACGGCTTCCATGAAGCCTCACCTTCTTGTAGACCAACTTGCCTGGGCACATGAGCTGGATGTCGTTGTACACCTTGTCGAAGTGCATCAAGATCTCCAACCAGAACAGGGAACTTCTTGAGTCCTTTTCTGTTATGCTGTGCTGTTGCATCACGTTGGTTCTGTCCTCCACGACGAGTGCGTAGATGTACTTCTTGTTCTGCATACGTGGATGCAAGGGCATCTACACGTGCTGGCTCAGTCTCTGTAAAAGCAAAGAAACCATGACCAGAACTTGATGCAGCAGAAGAATCATGAGCTTGTTGCTGTTGTTGGTTTTGTATGGCAGGAGTTGATGTGGTCTGAGGTTGAACATAGTTTGACTTGCCTTTTCCATCTCCTGGCTTTCCTCCTTTGCCATCATCATCCTTGCCTTTCTTGCCTTTCTTGCCTTTCTTTCCTTTTCCTTTTCCTTTTCCTTTTCCTTTCTTCTGGAAGTATCCATACTCATCCATGTAGTACAGATCATCATAGGCCCAATAGCCTTCATTCCAGTTTTGATCATCGGCCCAATAGCCTTCATAGGATTCATTCCATTCATCTCCTTCTTGCCAATCTTCTTCATAACATTCTTCACTCACCACGTGAGAGCGGCCTTTTCTTCTTCCTTTTCCTCGGCCTTTTCCTTCCCTTGATCTAAAGAACCTTCGTCCTCCTCTGCCTTTTCCTTTTCCTTTTCTCCTTCCTTTACCTTTGCCTCGTCTGGTTGGAACCTTCTCTGATACCATGTGTAGTCAGCGTCATCATAAACCCAGAAAACATCTTCTAAACCATCCAGGAATCCTTCTGCGCCGTCTTCATCATCTTCGGCCCAATAGCCGTCGGTTCCTTCTAGTTCACCTTCTTCCAGTACGAGGAAAGATCTTCTCTGTGCCATGCCAGAGGGTTGCATCATTGGATTGTCAACTGCTGTTTTGGTAGTGCAAAACATTTCCAAAAACAGATCACGTAGTTCTTGTATGTTGTATTGATCGAGGGTTCGTCCACGATGTGTCATGATACTTGTGAGTGTGTTTCTCTGATCCTGAGTCAGGTCTGCTAGACTTACAAAAATCAATGCTAGCAAATTTTCACCCAGTGGGAATGCCTGTCTTTGTAATTGTCTACGATGTTCCTTGTACTGTCTGAATGCCACCAATGCCAGTTCATCAGACCAGGGAATGACTACATGAGGAGCTGCACCTGGTGTTGCTGCTGTCACTCCAGCCTGCTCTGCTTGATCTCGTTCATGTTCTTGCCTCTTCTGTTGAACAAATTGGATTGCTTCAGGACTAGTCACCGACGCTTCTGGAAGTAAATCCATCCACGACTCAATAAGTCTATTACCAGTCAGTTGAAATCTAGTCATCCACTTCTGAAGATCCATAGTTCCTCTGTTGAACTTCATGAACTGCATGAAACGGTATAAGAACACGTTCTGGGCACCCTTGATGAAATGAGGTCGTAGAAATCTTTTGAAATAGTGCGCTCCTTCATTGGGATCCCTGAGCATATCTCTGTCCAATAAACTCTTGTATTGTTGAGCATCTCCTTCCAGTCGATTGCGCAAGGCTGGTCCACGCTTCTCAGGTTCTAACTCCGTGATGTCACACCAGTCATCGATTGCATCTTCATAGGCAAAGAAACTGGTTCTCCCATCATATGCTGGAGCTACCTTCGTGGTCATTTGTTGCGTCATGTGAATCTGTGTCTGCTGGGGAGCTCTTCTCATTGCGTAAGAGTCATATTGGTTCCATCCATCTGCATCGACAATGTCGAAGTCATCATCATCATAGCCATGGCGTGCCATTGCTGAGCACTACCTGGAGCTCACCTTCAATGAAGGATCACTGCTCCGCTACCACTTGAAGAGGGGCCCTAGCGTCTACTTCAAGATCAGCTAAGGCGTCTTCCCAAGACAGCTCACACTTTTACTCTCGGCGTATTGCCAGTCAATGCGGTGTCCACAGGGTTGCTCTATATACCTCTTGAGCCTTGAGGGCGCATATAGATGTGCTCAATACTCATGCATGCACCTGTGTAGGTATTAGGTTCAAAGAAAAACAGTGACCCCTCTTACCTTTGTACTAGGAGGAGGGGGGGGCAGTGACCCCCTCCCTCCTTTTACTATAAGAGTAAAATTACAAGGAGGGGGGGGAGGTGAACCCCACGGGCGCACTATCTCCAGCGCCATTTGAAACAATTCCTTCGAAAATGGCATCTCCAAGTACTGGCCTACCAAGTCCCATGGTCCCATGCCATAACCCATCCTTCAAGATGGTGTTTATCAAGCATGCTGCGGTCTTGGACCAGTTTTGCAGCCACAAACAGGCCATCGCCGATGGGTCTACAGGTGATGCACCACCTTGCCAAAGTTCTCCAAGGCAGCCCTCAACCCGTCAGACCCACACTGGGTCTTAGCCGGCTCTCTCCTTCATGATTTGCTTCCACAGGATCTCGCGGTCATTGCTGAAGGTTCCTTACTCAACAAGGTCTTTCCCTGTAAGAAAGACTACCATACTCAAGTGAAGACAGGCCTCCAACAATGGACCAAGCGCAATGGCCTTCCCTCCATGCCACTCACCGGCATCTCCGACCTGTGTCAACACCTCTGGACACACCACGTTCAACAAGTCACTTGCCACATTACCAACACATCAATTACAAACTTTCAAAAGGTGTTCGATGGGGCCATCTTTCATTGTGAAAGCAAACAAGCTTCGTCCCTCAGAATATACTGTCTTCGAACCCGTTCCCCAAGAACCCACTACAATTGTTACCTCACTTGTTGACCAGTTTCGAAAACAACATGGCAAATCTTACCCTTGGGCCACGGGCCCACAACTCCCTGCCGGCTATATCCTGGCGAAAAATGAAGAAGGGGTTCCAAAGTGGTCGACCTATCATTTCGTTCGTCGACTCCCCCTTTCGCCCCATGCTCAACATCCTGGCCAGGATGATCTTCCAGCTTATTCCGGTGGCTTGCCCCAACCACTTTGCCTCAGGAGATGTTTACACACTCCTTGACATCTTGCGGTCAGCGCCTGTCGACGCCGATTTGATTCTGGTCAATCAAGACCTGGCTGGATTCTTCACCAGCATTGACCAAGAAAGATTCATTGGGGCGTGGTTCATGCTTTTGGACTTCCTTCGGCCACATATGAATGTGGCCGACAATGAGGTATTTTCCGTTTACCCAGGAAAATCCAGCAATCCAGGTGATGTCATCAAAGGTCGCACCTAATGTCACACGGAAAATAGTCATCAAAGATGTCCCATCCCTTCTCACGACGGCGCTTGATATGCAAAGCTTTGCTCTGGGCCAACGTTGCATCCGACAACGAAGGGGAAGCCCTATGGGCAGCCCACTCTCCCCAGCCCTTTGCCTCATGGTTGTTTCCATCAGTGAACAAATTTGGTCCATCAACTTCAACCAACTCAACTCCTTTCCAACCATCATCTCTTCATCAAACACATCCGCTATGTGGACAACAGACTGATTTTTGGCGACTCTCGCCTCCAACAACTTCCACCCTATGAAGTCCTTCTTCCATGGAAAGCCCATCATCCTGGAAACGGAACCTGACCAAGAGTTTCTTGGTTTCATGCTTGAAACATCTTGAAACCAAGCCTTTGGAACTCATCTACCACAGCCCCACCAACATCTCCCAGGTCCTGTCACCATACTCGGCATCCCCACCAAAAGTTCTTCTCAGTGGCTTTCGATCTCGCTGCCACATCGTCGTCAAGGGTGATTTCCCAGATTACCGAGTCCAGCAAGGCCTGGATCAGTTAATCCACTTATATACTTTGGCCGGCTTTCCCAATGAGGAACTCCACACCATTTCATCGCAGATTTTGACTCAGCATCAGAACCTTCAGCTGCATGAGAAAATACACTGACCATTATCATTATGTCGTGTCACCTTTTGTTTCCTGTTGTCTTCGGGGTTCTCTCTCGTGGTTCTTGTTCCTGTTGTCTTTCTTCCTGGTCCCCCCTGTCTCCTCCTTTAGTGTTTGGCTCAAACTCGTGCCCTCAATTTGCGTTGGTATTGTTACGTTCGTGGTCACCATGGATCCTTCGCATGGTCGTGAGATTCACTACCATTTGGCTCGTGCGTTAATGCGCCTGAACACGATTGCAGGCTTCTTTCTTTCTTTGAACCTACAGTTGACTGGGATGAACATCCACATGATCCATATGGTCGCCCACTGCGTCCATCCATCTCAAAGGCAATTGCATACTTTTGTCCCCCATCCCGCTTCTTCGTCCACTCCTACTCTCGCATCTCATGGCGGGCTACCCACTCACATGATCCTGAATCCGGAACCTCATTTACGCCCTCTTTCCATACGTCGTGAACCTTGTCCCATTGAGGACCGACCATCACCCTGCCAGCCACCCAGCCGCGGTGGAATATACTTCATCCACTCGAGCCAGGCCTCCTATCTCTGGACCTTCTGTCCATACTATGGCGGTCACATCTCCTCACACCATCGACCCAATTGCGAGAGATTCCTTGTCCAAAGACGCCCGGCCCAAAAAGAAACAGCGGGCTATGAACACAGCAACATCCTCTACGACAACCAAAACCCCATGTCAAAGAGGTGATTACCTCCCTGCCAGTCATCCGTGACATTCCTCCAGAAGGTTTCAACTCCGACGACTCTGATGAAGCAACATATCATGGACGTCCTGCATCCAATCCTCGACCGGCTTCACCACCGCCAGGGAACCCAAGTGCGCCGGTGAATGATACATCACGACCTCCAACTGCAGATGCTGCTCCGATCCCAGCAACCGCCAAGTCAAGCACAGTAGCACCACCAGCCACTCCGGCAACCATTGCCCCGTTGGACCGTCGTTCCCCTCACTCTAGCATTCGCCCTTGGACGGGTGCGGAAGACCACGAATTATGTCAATTCAAAAATGACAGCACGTCCAGACCTTCATGGAAGACGATTGGCCAACGATTACGACGTGATCCAGAAGTGTGCAAGATCAGATGGTCAATCCTGAAGCAGACCATGCCGGAAGCCAACCCACGTAATGAACCAGAAGCGGAGGACTGAGCGCTTCAGTGAGAAAAAGAACAAACGTCGTGCATCTCATATTACCGTTTCATTCCGTGACCGTACTAGGTGATTGGTTCTCTTTATTACTTCAGCCTGGCTCAATTTCACTTTAGCGTTCCCATCATGGTACGTGAACGTTCTCGATCCCGTGATGACCCTCCCATGTGGGGTCATCCAAACCCTGATCGTCCCCATGACCCGACACATCATCGTCGATGGAACTATGCCCCAGCACTTCGTCGGACTAGGAGAGCCCTCATTATGATCAATCTGGACGCCACCAAACAGCTGGTGAATGAACAAATGTCGAATAAAAGTCACTACGTGTGAACACCTTCATGATCTTCGTCCTACTGAAGAATTGGCCCTGTTCACCTACAGTTGCCTATTAACACCTGGCCAAATCCAGATCGTTTCTGTTGGCGACTTGTTGACCTACATCAGCCAATACATCTTCAACACATGGGGGATCCATATCGAGTCCACAGCCATGGACCTTCGTTGGAGTGATTGTACTGGAGATACCTTTGCACTTCGCCCAAACCAGATCATCACTCGTTTGCTTCGTGAACATCGTCCACACTGGACTGAAGCGCAGGAAATAGGGATTTTCAATTCATTGGTTGACTTTACCAACCCAGGTCAACCTTACATTCTGCGGCTCAGTCAGTTCGAAAACAATCCGTACTGCTACCATTTCTATCCATTTCTTATTTCATTACCTGTTGTCTTGTCTGTGTTGTTTACTGTCTCTCTGTCACTTTCTTCTGGCTCCAGCTTTTAATATGACCAAGAGGGATTCCTCCTGTGCTGAACTTGCCTCCCTCCGGGACCTTCGTTTTGATTCTTGGTCCCAGCCAATGAGCGCTTATCGTAGCCGCCATCCATCCGGTGCAGCCTCTTCGTCGGCCGCTGCTGCTTCTACCCGACAAGGTCTACGACTTCCAGGATCATCATCAGCTTCTGGATCTCATCCTGAGACCACATATGGATATGCAACCTCAGCTCCCAGCCCTCCGATGCCAAATATCAACCCCACTTGGCAACAACCTGAACACTACCCACTTCAAGAACAACTCTCCCAAGATCACAAAGTACATCATACCCAAATCTTCAAGGAAGTGATTTCTGGCCAGGGAGCCAACCGGGTTCGCAGATTGATGGTCACGGAAATTGACAGGACTGGTCAAGAACGCAACCGTCGACTGGAATTCTTCTTCAATGGCATACTAGGTCATGTGAGGGACCGGTGGGAGGGATACATTGACAGCTGGACAGAGTCCTCTCGCCTGGCCAACTACTGGCGCAGGTTCTTCAACATTGATGAAATACATAAAGAAACCACCACTGAAGGTCACCAAGCAGGACATCATCAAAATGGGTCTGCCGATGCTGCCCCTGGTGACGCAGAGGACCTCGCGGAGGACACCTCGGTGACAGCCCATACGGGAAATGTGCCGGTTCCAAGTCAGGTACACCAACTGGCCACCATTCTTTACAATGTGTTGATCGCGGATCCTGAATACAATGCACCGATCCTTGAGAAGCTTCAGATCCCTCCGGAAGACCCATCGGGTACCCAGGTAAAACTGTTCACCGCAGTGGAACTTCTGCATATGGCCAGCCACCTTGCTATCACAGCAACTGAGTTGGCTCGAAGCGCTCGACCTGATGACTATGAGGACATCTCGGACATCTCTGACTAAGTCATGTACCTCTCCTGAGCTGCGGCTTGGCTAATTTTTGCTAATACAAATTCATTCATTCTTTGCACTTCATCTTCTTGTCTCTGGCATTTTGATCACACGACCCGAACCCAATTGACCGTATCAGAGCTCCCTTCGCATTGCAATTGTGCATCTTCCGAAAAAAGCCCTGCGGCAGCAGGGCGTGTGTGTGGAACATCTGAACAGATGTAAAACTTCTACCTGATGATGTCGATTTTTGCTGTCAACCTCAACTGCCGTTTTCAACTTCAATATCCATTTTGGAGCAGGGGGTAGCGGCAGATCATTTGGGACCGCTACCAACGAAGACACCCATTTGATCTGGTGATACAGATTGGGACGCCAATCTGTGTACCTGCACCAATTTTCATTTTTCGTCAATGGCAACCGGCCAAGCCAAGAACTGGCATGTCGAATTTTCCACAATTTTCACTTTTTGAAACGAAACTCCATTTTATGTCACTTCATTGAATGTACGGTTTCCGCAATCTGTCATGCTGTGGCGATGGAAGCTTTTCGATACCTTCTCGGGTCTTTTCACCGACCCCGGTATAACTGGATTGTTTTTGCACGTACGATGCATTCCACATCAGAATTCGCAAAGATTGTTTTAAGTGTGTGTGCAAAAGATCTAACATCTTAAGACAATGCAAAAAATGTGGAACGTGTGTAGTAGTATGCATTATGCGCCGACTCAAAGGGCAGGATTGTAAACGCGGTCCTCATGTCCGAGTTACTTATATGCAGTGAGCATTTAGATGCAAACATATTTGAACGGCTTCAACATGCTTAAGCCATATCTTTCTGCCATCCAGATCCAACGCTGCCTTGCCATCATTGCGTCATCTTTCCGCAACTCTGCCACTGCAACTGCTGCTGCGCTGTGTTCGGCCATGCTCTGGGCAGGCGCTCGTGGGAAAGGATCGTCAAGATAATCGGGGACTAATCCAAACCCTCCAACATTCTCTTACAGCATTGGCTTCTTCCAAGATCTTCCAAACCACAAAATGCCAAGAAGCCTAACATATGAGAGAACAAAGAGCCCAAAAATAAAACGTATTAGATCTTAGTGGCACGATCTACCTGTCGTCTGGAGTTACATCGACCCGTGGAAGAAAAACAATTGTATGAATATGGAACAGTAGCTCCTGCCGTCTGCCCTCTGAATGACGCAACTGAAGCAGAGGCAAAAACATACAATCCAGGTTGGCGCAGAAGGACGGTAATGGACGGTAGTTCTGGGTAATAACAAACTTTTCCCTAAGCACCAACCGCAATTTGTCAGTTCTGCCCTGCGCCTTGTCTCGACACACTTCACCGACGAAAACAGCATCCTTCCAATCTCCATCAAGGCATCGGACGGTGACTGTAGCCTGGAAGTAGCCACCCACAACCTTGGCAGAACACCAAAAAAGGAAATGGCAGAACGTTGTGAAGTTTGTGAAGCGGTTGTCCATGCTTTTTCCCTTGCACGGATCAGATGATCAGTTTCTGATTCAATCATATTGCATCCAGAATGCAAGCTGGGAATCGTAGGATACATCGCCTGAGGCAAGAATCCTATACTACCGACCGTCATTAACCCCGGGATCTCTCTGGAACAAATGCCGCCATGGCCACTGTGCTTCACAAAACAAATCAAAACAGCACCGGCATAAACTGGCTAGCTTTTGACAGGACGAACCAAACATAAATATCATAATATATATATGTTTATTTATTTAAAATCAAAAAATATAATTTTAAAAATAATACATATATATAATTTAAAAAATAATATATATATATATAAATAATATAAAAAAAATACGTAAATATACAAATATAATATAAAATATTTACAATATATATTATATATGTATAGATATAAAATTTTTTAAAAAAATATATAGCACATGTGTCATATATATATATAGATATTAAATATTATTTGTTACAATATATATATATATATGAGCCCGGTCCCCGGACACCCACACCCCCCCCCCCCACTCCTAACCCCCCCCACCCCCCCAAAACCTAGTATTTGCATGTTATTTGCACATATACATACACATATACACATATATACTCCCCTTTCCACCCCTCCAACCTCGCATCTCTACGTTATTTGCAGCACTTGAGAGCCACGACCTCGTCAACGGACCTTGTCTACCTGTATATTTCTATCATAACCTTTTTTTCGAACCGCCTATAGCGTGCCTCGCACATGGTTTACAACATATTTGCTACCTATGGATTACGCAAAGCTTACCTATGCAAACCTAGACATATGTACAGTAGAAAAACAATAAATACATATATATATATATGCACATTCTAGATACTACAGATTGATATCTTGATCTTGTATCTATCACATATTTCGTTTACATTGTACATACTGTACACGTATATATATATGTATATATATATATATATATATATGCATATATATACATATATATATACATATATATATATATACATAAACTCTAGATATACAGCGTGTATTGCTGTCGATATTCAATATACCACATATACTATGTAAAATTTATTCAACGAACATATTTACCTATATTGTATATATTACATCTACTGTGGATACAGTACATGTGGCATATACTATCTATATTCTATCAAAAACCACATATACGATGTATATATATATATAAATGTTCAATATATAAATATATATGTGTCATATATATATATATTAAAATATATATATATACATATAGATTGCATATATTCTATTTATATCTTACATATTATATATATGTTTATATATATATACACACACTACACATACACTCTATATTTCATATAGTATATCCAGTCTAATTATCGATACATATGCATTATATGCACTATAAAGACTACATACACCATGGCTTGGCTGCTGAGAAAACCCCCCTCCCCTGCCACAGGGGGGGGGGAACCATCTGGCTGGGTGGGGGGGGGTGTGGGGGTCCCTGCTCATATATATATATATATATATATATATATTCAAAATTACATATATATATATATATTATATACTTGAGAGGGGGAACACGAAAGGTAGGTGAGCAAGAAAGGAACCGAAGAAAAAAGAAAGGAGAGAAGGCAAGGCAAAACACATGAAGTGGAGTCTGGTAAAAGCGACGCGGCCATTTTCTCTCTAAAAATATAAAGTGGAGTCTGGTAAAAGCGACGGAAAGGCTTCAGCGGTGTGGTTGGGGTTGGCGGTGGTTATGGTGTTGGTAGTGTTGGTGGTGCTGGTGGTGTTGGTGTTGTTGGTGTCGTTAATGCTGGTGTTGTTGGTGTTAGTGGTGTTGTTGGTATTGTTAGTGTTGTTGGTGTGGTTGGGTTTGTTGGTGGTGTTGGTGTTGTTGGTCGTGTTGTTGGTGTTGGTGTTGTTGGTGTTGTTGGTAGGATCAAAAGGCTGAACTGGTACTTCTAACTTGCTATCAGGCTGAATTACCTTCTTGACATTTTTCTTGGAATCAGACTTGGCCGGTTTCGGCACTTGTGCTGATTTTGGCTCTGATCCTTTGAATCTCTTGCAGCCTTCTTTATTGGTGTGTGGACGATGTTTACCATTGCATGCTGGGCATGTGATGTCTTCGGACTGAAAGCTGTACATCGGTTTCCAACTGGAAGTAGCAAGAGCCATAATGTCAAGGACTGGATGGTTGGATGTGCTGACCGCCAATGCGGTGCGTTGCATTCCGAAAAGTGGACAAGTCATGAACTCACCTACAGGAGTATGTTCGATATTCATGCGAAGGTTCCGCATTTGTTCAACTGAAAGGAGGATAGGAACCTTACCTTTGTCCAGGATGTCAACGCATGTTGTTATCCAACCAGTCTGTGCACGATCATTGCGAAAATGAATCACTAATCTTTCTTTGACTGTAGATTGTTCTCCATTAGCAAATGGAAATTTACTTGAACACGGCTGCTTGGAAAACCATATGTGGTCACGCTTCGGATGTTGTTGGCAAGCCTGTACAAGGCGATCAATGGCAAAGCGGGATCCCATGGCCCGAGTGCAACCTGAATCAAGGATGACATAAGTCGGATGAGAATCTAGATCTACATATTCACAAAGTAATGCTTGTTGGGCACCATGATCATAATTGAGAAATACACACTCTTCCGTAAAAACGGAATCGAGAGGGCATGTGTGCGGCTGGAACGAATGCTGGTCACCGATTTCGGTAGAAACACTCTTCTCAACTTGGCGGATGCTCTTAAATAGGAACCTGTTCAAATCTGAAAAGCACTGGTACATCAGAGACACGAACAGAAGCATGAATGCGATGGCTTCTACAAGTTCGTGTCCGAAAAATCGGAACAAGCAAATGGCCGGAAAACAGAACCGGTTGATCTTGTCGGTCTGTCCGTCCTCAGAAATGACGTCTACACTTTCTGACTGCTTGTCCTCGGATTCGGTCAGTTCCTCAGCCGCGGAAGCAAAGTAAGACCAATTGTACCAATCACCTTGGGAGTAATCTCCATAATAGGATTCATAACCTGACCAGTCATCTGTCCAATAGGTGTCATAGTCATAACCCCAGCTTTCTTCGGCATGGGCTGTTTCTTGTTTTTCAGGGGCTTGTGACGCGCTAGATGTTGCAGGCTGTGCTACATTTGCTTGTGGAGGTTGTGACAAAAATGGATTGTTTCCTCCTTTGTTCTTGGCATCACCTTTGCCCTTTCCTTTCCATGAAGGCATTCCTTTGAAAGAATCCTTTCCTTTCATCATTCCTTTCTTGCCCTTTTTGCCTTTTCCTTTGCTTTTTTTCCTTTTCCCCAGAAAGCTGTGTCTTGCTGGTCATCTTCCTATGCTGCAAAACCTTTGCCTTTTGACCTCGGGCGGAAGCCGGGTCTTGATCTTTTTCCTCCTTTCTTACCATAACCTTTTGGTCGACCTTTCTTGAAGGACCTGCCATAGATGCGGCGCTTAGAGTATGAACCCTTTGCACCGAGAACCCAGAATTCGTTCTCTGTGTACAGACCTGTGAAACCTTCTTCACCCGTCTCTTCATCAAAGACCCAAAATCCGTACTCACCTTCCTCGGTCTCTCCTTCCTCGATGACGTAGAAGTTGGACCGCTTGCGGTGCGTGATGTTTGGGTCGGCAACACCTGTGCGAGAAACGGCAAAAAAGTTCTAAGAACAGCTGTTTCACTTGGAGATAGGTATACTGAGGCATTGCAATCTGACGGATGTTCATGGACGAGACAAAACGCTCACGTTGTTGCTCGTTGAGGTCTGCTTGAACTAGAAAAATCAGTGATATCAAATTGTCTGACAATGGAAACTGCTGTGCATGTCTGGCCCTTCTATTTGTAATGGTCTGTTCTCTGAGCTCTTGTTGATAAGTTAGCTTATCTTCATCTGTTATTATTCCATTATAGTGCAGTCTTTGCTCATCAGAGAGTGCTGCCGTAAATGCCGGAGTGCCTGCTTCGGGAAGATCGGATATGTCTACCAGATCGGACCAAGAAGCCAACAAACGCTTCTGCGCGATTTCGAATCGCCCTATCCAGTGCACGAATTCACTCTGGCCTCGGTATGTGCGAAACATCTGGAGGAATCGCCAAAGAAACACATGATTTACTCCCTTCACGAAGTATGGTCTCAATGTGTCCTTGAAATGAGCGAGGCCACGATCCGGATCTCGGAGTAGGGCACTATCGAGCATCGACTTTTAAAAAGAAGCGGAACCAATGAGGGCATTCTTTAATGATGGTCCGTGCTTATCTGCATCCAATGTTGTGATCCCTAACCAGTCATCAAGTAAATCTTCATATTCAAACCAGCTTGACTGGCCATCAAATTGGGGTGGAACTTTCGGTGTCATTTTGATGCACATCCGGTTTTCGGAATGACTGGTGGCGGCATATGCTTCCAGCTCTTCATAAGAAACAATTTGGAGTTGTTCTTCATCTGAATCCATGTTGTGGATTAAGACCATGGCAGCTACTCTAACTTGACCTACAGGTTGTCTCCGCAAGTCCGATATACGGAGCGTATGCAGAGAACAGGAGTTCGGCACACGGACCTAGACTTGGCGAAGGCACAGGCTCCGCTACCACTTTGAGGTAGCTTTCCCCGTATTAAGGGAGCCCTGGAAACCTAAGGAAACACCTGCGGACAGGAAGTGGCTGCTGCACTCTTTTGTACTCGCGGTCTTGCATGCTAGTCTTGAGCCATGCGGAGTCCGCATGAGATAGAATGAATCCTGTGTACATGTCAACATGCATGAAAGCATTGTGTAGACACGTAAAACAAAATAAGTAACGTTTGGGGGGGTACTAAAATGACTAGCAATCTCCTGAATAATCAGGTAACGGGGCTGGCCGCCCTCCCCTTTACTTCGTAAAGTAAAACTCAAGGTAGCCCCTCTGGAGCTACCTTTCGTGATATTATATATCAAAAATAATATGTATATATATATATATATCATAAATATGTATAAATATATATCATAACAAAAAATATATATAATATAAATATATTATATATAAAATATATCTTTGTTAGTCTCAATCCGATCTTGGCCGAACAAATCAGAAACTTAAGGCGGAGTCTGACCAAATAGCCTTCCACATTTTTCACAAAACACTCTCATGCCACAAGGCTCTCAGATCTGTGCGCCTTTCTGCATTATGCCGCGCTTTATCTTGCCACACAAACCCATTAGCTCCTGGTGGATGTTATGGTGATCTGCGAGTCTCTCAGATCTTGACAGATTCACAACGAATATTGATGCAAACCCTTGCTTTTTATGCCAATTGAAGTACCGCCTATGACCAACTAATACGACAAGTGTACATTCAAAAACACCAAAAATAGAAAACAAACCAATACCACTTAGATTGCGCAGTAGGAAACAAATTTGGCAGAAATGTGATTTGCAGGACCAGGAGCAAAATCCGATTCCTTCTGCTTTCCTCAAGTGCCCATTGTCCAAAGTCCAAATGTAGATTTGTGAATGTTTGCACATGTTGCATCAAGTCGAGTAAACGGTAGGGGCTGCAACCAACAGCCTGCCTGCTTAGCAAGGTCTTTATTGGTTTGCTCACCAACTGGGGCCTCACAAATTCATGCGACTATGGCATTGGTCCACGCATGTGACTAGGGAAGAACAGGGACGCTTATTCGCCCATCATTCCCTGCAGGAACCCCAACTTGATTGGCGAAAGAAAACCCCAAAAATGCAAGTCCTAGGCGTTTTCATTCGAATCTGGAAGTGGGTCCAATAATCAGCACGTTGGGATACACGAATTGCCTGCCAAAAAAAAAGGGAAATTATATTGTGGACGGAGAAACATCTCGCGCAACTTCTTGCGCACGGCCCAGGGCCCGATTGGGCCAACACTGCACGTTCGCAACTGAACAAATGAAAGTAATTTCATCCGGATCCACACCGGCCAAACTCTTTTCGGATGAAATCAGGAAAAGCAAAGCATTGTGTGCTCTTACTGAACCCCCTTGTCTGACAAGGACCATTTCCCAGAAACCATCACATTACGCAAGAAGAAACTACCAACCTTCTTGGTCAGACTATCAGAGATCATGCGGGAACCTTCAATCCAGCGAACTTGTCCTTGGGTCTTCGGAAAATCTCTTTTGAGGATGGTGAGGTCGGTGGCCGTCCTCTTGTCCTCGATGCGGGAACCAGTGTTACAGCATTTGCTAACGGTGTCGTAATGTCGTAGAGCGATTTGGAATCGGTGACGGCAATGGCAGGGCACTTGGCTGAGCGCGTTTTCCCAGTTGGCCAGAGTGATCCTCTTATCATGCACCTCCACCTCCTGGATAAGAAAGCGTAGCCAGTGTAGTGCTCCAACACCATGAAGCATCGCTTGGCACTCTGCCGACAGAGTATTGATTGTGCACTGCTTAATGCGAAAACTTTTCCAGTTCACTATCGAGATAGAGTAAGCCTTCTCTTGGGTCTCCATTCTTGCGTCGCAAAAGAAGGTAATGAAGCCGCCCTGACTGGCAAGCTTTCCAGGCTGGATGAACTTGTCCTTGACCGCCTCATTCTTGATCTCGCTCCTCTTCTTGTAGAAGATGGTTTGGCCACACCATTCTTCATCCTGCCCTCCTCGGATGTTCCACTTGTCCCTTTTCTCCATGCCATTCATGATGGTAACTCGCTCTTCACGAAGTTCATGACAATTGGGGCCACCTGGGGCACCAGCAGGATGGAATAGAAGTCGTCGTGGTTGGATGTGGTGTCTGATCCAACAGCCTTCCTTCTCTTCCAAAAAACCTTGCGACCCCTCGGTCACCACATGTTTGACGTTTCCCAGGACGCATCCGAGACGGTGCCCACCCGAAGGTATTTCAGTGGAATCGGATGTATGGTGATACCCACTTCCGCATGTTTCACCGCTTCCTGAGCCAGGGAGTTTGCCTCGATGATGTCCTGGGTGTAGGGATGTGGCAAAGATTGCTGGAGAATCGCAACTCGCCCAGCCAGATCTGGTCGTGTCTCCTTGGCCAACCGTGCTAGACTTCCCAACAGCCCCCGAAGTTGGCTGATCTCGTCGGCGTTGCAATAATAAGCGTACTTCTCCTTCTTTCTCTATTTTCTCTGTCGATCCAAGTCGATCACTTTGATCTTTTGGGCGACGAGTCGTTGATGGACTAGGAAACTTCCGCCTGGGCAACATTTGATCTCCTTTCCCATGAAGCGTCCATCGCCACGTGAGAACTTGCCAAGCTTATAGTGTTGGTTCAACCATTCCATTCTTGCCCAATGTTGCTCATCTCCACCATGAAGTAAATCATCGGTGGCAACGATGATCACTCCTCTTAGGTTACCTATCTTCGGATCGATCAGGAAGAATAGACAACGGTCCCCTGCACTCTGCATGTTGGTGCCAAGCATATGGTCCATCCAAGAGGCCGTAACATGATTTCAGGAGTCGTAGGAGCTGTCGAGGTAGCAGTCCAGGTAGTGTACATTCGCTAGGTTGGTCGTATACTTCTCGTTGAATCTCGTCTCCGCTGTGGAATGCCTGTGTGAAGTCCAATTAAGCTGGTGGCCATCCATGACTGCACAGAAGTTGTAACGTACAGAGGACCGTGTCTTTTCCGCATTGGGGAGTGGTAGTCTCCAGGTTCTCTCCCTCGTTCTCGCTAAAGCCCGTCATCACATGTCGGGCTTTGGCTTTCGTACTGATCTCTAAGTTTTCTCCATCTTTCTTGATCAAGATGCCCTCGTACTCGGCCTTCTCATTCCTTCTCCACGTCCGCCTCGATAGACTTTCAATCCTTTCAGCCAAGACAAATCGGGATTTGATAATTTTCTCTGGGCAAGTTCTTCTAATCCGCCCACAAGGACATGCCCCCCATGTTATAACATATGTTATAAGCTTTATAACTCCGATAACTCAATGTTGAAGTTACTAGTACAATTAAGTTAACGATTTATAAGTTAAGTTAACCCATAATATCCCCCCCCTTTAAGGGGGGGGTGGGGGGGGGGTAAAAACTGAAATATTTCACTTTAGGGGGGGTCTCCCCCACCCACACCTAGAAATATTTCACCTCCCTAAAGTGAAATATTTCAGCTCAAAAATTCTGGTCTATAATGGTCTCTGGGCGTGGTTGAATTCAAGGCTGAACGTCATGTTCTGAAGGCTGTTTGGCAAGTTCACTCTCTTATGCAATACTCACAAGCCTGTCTGTAAGTATGTTTGTGCCCCAATATATATATATACACATATGTATTTAAGTACATGTATGTGTATATATATATATGAACGAATGAAAGTATGAATGTATGTGTGTATGTGTATGTGTATGTGTATGTGTATGTGTATGTGTATGTGTATGTGTATGTGTATGTGTATGTGTATGTGTATGTATGTATGTATGTATGTTCAAAATGAAAGGGTGTGTCATGGTGTGTCATACCGTTTCTGGGCTAAAATGTGGCATCCGGAGGACCTCCCCCCACGTCTTTTAGAAGCCCAAAAAAACACGTGGGGGGGTATATTTCACGTGGTCAGGTGAAATATTTATCAGAAATTTCATGCCTTACCTCCCCCAAAAAAATCCAGGGTTAAGGGGGGGATCCCATAATCCTGTTAGAAGATAGAAAAAAGTTAGCTAAGTTAGCTTTAAAATTCCTTTGTTTTTTGGAAAATCATATTAGGATTCAAATTTGATGTTTTTTTTTGGCGTTTTTTTTTTGGCGAATTTTGTGCTCAAGGCTGCTTTCGCTTGTGTTCTGCTGCGGCATGGCTTTGGAAGCTCCGTTGGGAGCAGCTGTGGCGCGTGCTGGGATGCAGGATTGGACCTGCTTTCCTCTGTTCATACCGGACGATCTGTGGATGACCTTGCGGGGCCAGCAGCGACACCTCGTTAAGGCTGAGGCACTGGTGTCGCACCTTGTCAAGATGGGCTTGAGGCACCCAAGCGAACGCACGCATGCGTTGGTGGCATGCATGGTGACTGGATGTGGCGGTGATTTCATGGCCGATGATGTCAGCAGGCAGACAACTTTATTGTCAACATGCAAGAGCGTGCTGAAGAGCAAAATCACCCGCGCAAGGGTGCAGGGCGTGGTAATTCTGCCCAATGCATTCGACGCCTTGCCTGTGGAGATAAGACAACAGGTTTTTGCAGGGACCGCTCCTAATCCCCCTGTGGATTTGAATCCGTTTTGGCAGGCTGCTGCTACTTGGCCATGTAGGAGCACGCACACTGGAGTGCGATTGGTGCGGATGCAGAGCCACTTGTCGTTGCCTGGCGTTTCGCAAGCCATGATGACTCAGCACGTTGCTGTGCAGGCTGCACGAGCATTAGTGGGGCAAGTGCCTGCAGCTTTTAACGCTGGCCTTCCTGGTTTCCAATTGCTGCCTGCGGGCGTGGAGGTTGCAGCTGCTGCTGCACGTGCAACGAGGGCAGAGACGACGCAAAGTGGTCAGTTGCAATCCTTGATGGACCGTGCGCGGGAACCAGCAGGATCGCAGGCCACTGCAGTTAACCAATTGGCATTGCCAGCGCCACAGGCGGAAACTTTGCCGGGAAATGTGGGACCGAGCGAGGTTGTACAACCTGTGGCTTCGATTGAAGCCGCTCCATTGAACGGCACATTGCCTGCGCCTGCAGTGCCACAAGCAGTGGAGCAGTTGCCGTCTTCGCAGCCTTTGGCCTTGGAAGTTGCTGTGGAAGACTTGGCCTTGGCACACTATGGTCGTGGCGTTGGAGATGGTGCTGAGGACCCTGCGGTGTCTAAGAGGCCGGCGGCCAAAGGAATGCGGAAGCCTGCGAGCGCCAAGGCGGGTACGGGGCCGCGTGCTTCACCGCAAAAGCGCAAGGCTGGGTAGCAGGTGAAATCTATGGCTAAACCTTTGAAGAAGCCAAGTGCGAGCAGCCAGCAGGTGAAGATGAAGCGCCCTGCAGCAGCTGGGCTGAAAGTGTTCGTCTTTTCCCATGCGGCTGTTCGCGCTGCAGAAACAGGCCTGGTTGCACTCCATCTTGTTGGACAAGGCGTGGCTACAAGCTGCTGGTCTGAGTGGCAGCCGGAAGGGAAATGTATTTTTGATTTTGTGCAGGCTTGCAAAATGGGAGCCGAGTTATAGGAACGGAGATGTCCATCATGTCTGTTTGCACATGGTTTAAAGAGAATATAATATCGATATATTCACGCGTTATAATAATATAGCTTTTTCTGGTTCAAGGCTCAAGGGATGAGAAACTTGTTTGCCTGGCGCACTAATCCGGAGGGAAGCAAAGTGGAGATTCGCCTTGGGTTTGCAGGCCATGAGAAGATGACAATGGAAACTTTGCCTGCTTTGTGGCAACGATCGCAGCAGGCATTGGATGCTGCAGATGCCATCTCTGTAAGCTCTGAGTCTGTAGCGCCTATGACACCTCGTGATAAAGACACATGTTCTGCGGAGCATGGCGCTGTGCATAAAGAGCATCAAGTTTTGGCTCACTTGACATCTGCAACTCTCGAGAGGTTGCATGTGCCTGCACGGCTGCGGCCGTGGAGGTAGATCGTTGCACGGTCTTCATCCAACTTTTGGAGGCTGCGAGTCTGGATGTGCTTGATGAAAGTCTAGCACGTGCAGATTTAAATAGATTTAAGCTATCAGTGGCGTAGTGCAGAAAGAACAAGCCTTTCTTGCAGATTGCAAGCATTGAAACGCGATGCCCGGGAGAAAAAAAATCGTTCTGTCACTCGGTTGCTTCTGTTAGGAGCGTCATTTTCTGTTGCCCTTACAGCCGTTCCCGTCTTGCTTCATGACTCAACTTTTTGTCCGCAGCCGTTTTTCCCTCGTGTTGCTCGGCCGCGCACCAACTTAGAGCACCATGGGGACTGACAAGGCCGGGGTATATATAAATTTATATATTCATAGCGTTATCTTATATCACATGCACATGCACACGATATAAATATATAGACATCCTTCGAGTGTCTGCGGACGCGCGCCCCAGTCGATTGTCTGCGGACAGTCCCCTCTTTGATTGTCTGTGGACACACACCCCGATTGTCTGCGGACAGTCCCCTCTTTGAGTGTCTGCGGACACTTTTCCGGATTGTCTGCGGACAGTCCCCTCTTTGAGTGTCTGCGGACACTCACCCCGATTGTCTGCGGACAGTCCCCCCTGTGAGCGTCTGCGGACACTCACCCCGATTGTCTGCGGACAGTATCCCCTGTGAGTGTCTGCGGACACTTACCCCGATTGTCTGCGGACAGTCCCCCCTTTGCGTGTCTGCGGACACTCACCCTGATTGTCTGCGGGCAGTCCCCCCATGGCTCTCGAAGTAGCTCCTCCTTAGCCAGCAGCTCGTCGTCCTCGAGGTCGTCGTCCTCGAGGTCGTCGTCCTCGAGGTCGTCGTCCTCCGAGGCAGTGCTGTTTCCCGTTCGGGTTTTCTCCACGCCAACCTCCTTGGCCAGTAATTTCATCTCATGCTTCCGGCACCAACTCTTCACGTCCTTGACCGCGATGAAGCCCTGGGTGAAGGATAACATCCCCTTGATATCGCTCTCCGTCAGGGCCACGGAGTTACCCGAGATCCTTTTCGGGTAGCACCACATTGAATTGTGCTCTTGTATCTTTTTCACTGCACCATCCCATCGGGCAAAGAAAGGCCGACACTGTTCGTCACGACCTCTCTTCAAATGGTATGTCAGCTTCGCTCAGGCAGCGAGAAATTCTTCTTCTCGATCTTCACCAAAAGGTCCAAAATCCTCTGGCCATTCTTCTCGTCTCCAAGCCACGTCTTGTCCTTTGCCAAGTGCTTCAGAGACTGGAACGGTTGTCCTGAGAGCCTCTGTAAAATCATCGGGCCTTGGGATTTGGGCTTCGTTCTTGTAGTTGCTAACCAAAGCCGTGCCTTTATCAACCAATCCTGGAAGTTGGGGTTCTCCCCATTCCACTCTGGAGGTGGCGGGCCCTGACCGGTGCTCTTGTTCCGATCATGCACTGGAACTCTGATCATCTTCACTTTCAGGATCACGTCCGGCTCGACGTTGACCTCGCCGTGAGCGCTCTGCCTCCGACTTGCGTTGGCGCGCCCGGCCCCTCATCCATTCACGAAATTCACCACTATCAAGCCCATCTTCTCCGGCACCGGACGTAGCCTCGTCCACATCGGGCTGTCCAACTTCAGCACCATCAGCGCCACCTTCTGCGTCCAGAGATCCATGCGACGATGGCAACTCAGGCGTGGCTAGGTCCACTCGGAGCTTATCGCTCCGCGATCGACGGAGAAACATCTCGCGGCCCAAGGCCCGATTGGGCCAACACTGTACGTTCGCAACTGAACAAATGAAAGTGATTTCATCCGGCACGGTATGATCACAAATCTACATATATAAATATATATATTATATATATATATACCAGTAGTACCGCACAAGGAGGTGGCGGAAGTTTCAAAAATAGGAAACCTATAATTAGGAGGAGAGGTTGGTTGTTGTGAATCAGGGATGGCAGAGCGAAGCCACTGATGGACTGAAAGGTGCTTGAGGTCTCCTCTCTTTCTCTCGCTTTCTCTCGATTTCTCTCTGTTTCTCTATCGTTCTCTGATTATCTACCTACCTACCTATTGATCTATCTGTCTACCTATCTACCTGTCTGTCTGTCTATCTATCTCCCTATCTATCTATCTATCTACCTATCTATCTAGCTGTCTAGTTTTCTAGCTATTTGTCTATCTATCTCCCTATCTATCTATCTGTCTGTCTATCTATCTATCTTTCTATCTATCTATCAATCTGTCTAGCCATCTATCTGTCTATCAATCTGTCTAGCCATCCATCTATCTATCTATCTACCTATCTATCTGTCTGTCGATCTATCGATCTATCGATCTATCGATCTATCTATCTATCTGTCTAGCCATCTATCCATCTATCTATCTATCTATCTATCTGTCAATCTGTCTAGCCATCCATCTATCTATCTATCTTTCTATCTATCTATCTATCTGTC